>LPNX010556186.1:0-69923 GCA_001517045.1 Pseudotsuga menziesii | reverse complement strand
ATGACCTTTTTGAATGCTTGTCTGATGGCAGGGATTTGATGACATTAGTCCTGATCCTTCAATTACAGTACTCTGATAACACTAGTTCAATTACAGTGGTATTATTACTAGGGTGTAATCAACGGTGAAAATATTACATACTTTCCCATATATGTGACATATAACCTTTGTACTGAGCTGTAAACATGCTCTATCTTTATTAGTGTTATTGAATAGAGATGGTTTTATTACTATGATTAGATTGAGTACTAGTAGAGATTATACAATAGGCTTAAGTACCATTGCTTATGATAGCTTCATGATACTTGTACAAGTTTGATATGTTACAACAAATAAGCTAGCTTTGTATTAGTATCACATCATGTAAGTATTAAATCACCTGTCTTATGGAAGATATGCTATTATGCTACCTTTATTACTGAAATGCTTGATCTTTCTATACTAGTTACAGTAAAGTAATGGTTATTATACTCTATCCATATGTGTAAAACCATATGATAGATATGCTTTGTACAGCTTAGTGATTACAGAGATAATCAGAGCAAGTTCTATGAATTCAAGTCATGTTGATTACTCGGAACAAGCCCATGTGTAATACTAGAGACCACCATAAGTAAGTAATTACAGCTAATCTAGTAAGCATGATTAGTCATATGTGATTACAATAGGCATTTAATTGCTATTACTTACGTATTCAGTTATATATATACTAGAACTAATCCCTATTATATCCCAAGGAATAAGCAAAGTTATACATAAGATATAAAACCAATCATAGTATGAGTCATTGATTCCTATAATGGTAATAATACTAGTATAGTTACTCATAAGCTTACTTTATATGCAAATCCATGAGATCCTAAAATATGGTGATTACTCTATAAACAACAAGCATGTATTGATTACTAGTAGCAACAGTTTTATGTACAAATCTCTAAATGACCATTTGTTGTGATTACTAGCTTATTACGAACTATACCATTACCATAATGATTGGATACAACTAGATTACTAGTCTAAAAAGTAATAAAACTTTATTTCCAGTAAGTTTATATACAGCTTACCTATATTGTATAAGGTGTGTTAGCTACTATGAAGCATCATGTGTTTACAAACAGGTACCTATCTTTCCCAGAAATTAAACCGGTTACATCTGTCATAAGACCACTGTAATTGAACTAGTGTTATCAGATGACCATATATATATATTTTTAAAAACTACAGAGAGCGTCACTATAGCGACGGCTTGCCGTGGAACTTTGCGACATCTTTCTGTCGATATAGCGATGTCTGACCGTCGCAGGTATTGGGGTTTGTATTTTTCATTTTAGGAAGGTTCGTCGCAATTGCGACGTATTCCCGTCGCTATAGAGACGGCCTACCCATGTAAATATACACACAGCAAAATAGAACATCGTCACTCTTGCCACGCAATTAATGGGTCATCGCTATTGTGATGAAATTGTTGCCACGGGAAAAAAAAACTTAGACGTGGCAATTTCCACGCTTCTCCGTGGAAATTGCCACGTTTTGGCCGTGGAAAAATTGATCACTTGTACTAGTGTCTACTATTCTAAAATCATTTCTTACAGCCTGAAGAAGTTGAAGGAGCTCAGGCTGAACGTCAGTCATAGAACTAGCCTTTCTTGGAGTAATATTTCTTAACTCAAACTCAGTCAGATAATTTCCTAGGACAGAATCAGCAGATTCATTTGCCTCTCCTAGCTTAGTGACATTGTGCTTCATGTAGGGCTCTCTTAATATCTTAATCAGGTTTGGGCTGCCCTTCTGAGGTAACCACAAGTGAGACCAATCTGAAGCAAAGTACCCATTTAGTCTTGCTATCTAATCTTGGTTCAGGATCATTCCATAACCATCAGGTATGTCTGCTACTATGATGTCAATGTAATGACATATCCTTTTATTTGCAGACAAACGAATCAGAACATTCTCCATCTCCCCTACTACTTTAAGACTAGTTTTGTCAAGTTGAGTGACATCCTAAATAGTAGGTTTTAGTTTACCATTAATTTTTTTGCAAAATTCCAAAGGCATAACATTCATGGATGATCCAAAGTCCACCAAACAATTATGCACCTTATGATTTAAAATTTCAAGAGTCACCAGGAAAGGTGGAGCACTAGTTTTCCTTGCCCTAGCTAATTCGCTCTTTTCTTCCACAGGTTGATTTTTTGTAGGAATCTCCTCTTTAAGTTTGTCATCTTTTCTTTCCTCGTCATCTTCCACAGGTTTGGCAGGCTCAACAAGTGGCTCTGTTTCCTGTTTGCAAGTAGTGGCTTCAGGTATGTCATCTTTAGCCTTTACATCAGCCTGCCTCTTGACTTTCTCTTGCAACTCTTGAACCCTTGAGATTATTGCATTGTCCTTAATTACCAGGTTTTTATCTTTTGTGTTTGTAAGCGTATATTGATACTTGAGAGTATGTTCTTATGTGTTGAACAACGAAACACCGTTCCATGAGAATATTGTATCATCATCTTGCTTCTCTATGGACTGTTCTTTTCCTTCTTCTTCATCACTGTATTCAGTCAATTTGGAATTCAACAACTTATTCATTACCAAAGATATTGAATTTAACCATTGAGGGCACTTCCTCTCAAAGTGAGGTTGCTGGTGAAAAGTATAGAAATTATCCCCCCCTATTTCTATTATATTTATTGAGGCTAAATTTGGGGGAGGGATTTTCCATTGGTTATTATCCTCTTTTTTCGAATAGTAGGGTTTATAAGTATTCTGAATGTCCCTTTCTTTCTCCAGATCTATTATCTAGTTGGAAATCTTCTACATCGTTTTCTTCATTCCCTCAAGATCATGTGAGTGCTCCTCTCTGGGTTTGGACAACACCAAAGCTCTTCTTTCTGTAGTTTTCTCTCTAGGTGAATTAGGATAATATTGTACACTTTCCCTCTCAACTTCTACTCTTTCGGCCTCTTCATAAGTCTCTACCAATGTGGGTTTGGATTTCATTTTGGCAAACATGGCCAACTCAGGCCCTAGGGCTAAGGTATAATACTCGATTAAGACTTTGTCTGAGGGTCTGTCAGCTTCAGAGAAGTTCTTTAGGTACATTGAAAATCGTTGAGTGAAAATATGTACCTTCTCATTCTTCTCCTTTCTTAAAAAACCAAGACCTTTCATTAATGAGGCATGAGTTCTCTGAGTTGCATATTTATTTCTGAATATTCTTTCAAAATTATTCAAGTTGCGAATAGAATTTGCAGGGAGACTGAAATACTGGGATGTTGCTGCTCCTTTCAGGGTGTGCAGGAAAATTCTACAAACCACATCTTCATACTCCCTAGACCTTAGCCCTTCTAATGCTAGATAAAAGCTTTGCAGGTGGTCATCTACAGCAATCCTTTCTTCGGGGTCAAACCTAGGCAACAGCTTGTCAAAGGCTTGAGGCAGGTTATGCAAAGGCAGTGTGAGGTTCAGAGGGGATCTAGCTCTCCATGTAGGCAATGGGTTGGCCTGGTTTGCATTTATGCCATCCATAGGCACAGGCCAAAGAACAAAACCTGAGCAAAGAGCAACGTAGGGTGAGAAAAGGCTTTCTTACTTCCAAGGTACAACCGAAACTTGTAAGTACTAAAAAAAAGGTTACAAGCTTCAAATATCTGTTGGTAAGGTAATCTTGGGAAAACTAATTTTCCACGGCCATCCATGCACTGGCGGCCCTCCTTCTAGCGCCAATTCTGTTGTGGCCTGGAATTTCGCAGGCGAAAACAGTAAGGGATTCTCCCCAATCAATGTTCCAAACTATCCCGTTGACTGTTTGGTATAGGGAATCCATTCGGTTTGTGGTCCGGCTACCGTAGGTCAAGTAACAAACGAAAGTTTTACCGGTTGCGGCCCGGTCCACCGATTTTTTTGTATTTTTGACTTAATGTATGAAATGCAAAGGCCTAATTAACAATGCATGGTGATTGAGATGCAGGGAGTAGTCACAATGTGATGCGTAGGTTCTTACCTCTCGTCTTCGGCTCACAAGCATCTACATCCCATATGCAAGAATGAAATAAACTAACTTATCCATCTAACTACCTATCTATCCACCTATCCCCGGGGAGCCAGACTATGATTTATTTATGAGTAATATGGGTTATTCATGTATTATAAATAGAAATTATAGGTAGCTGATATTCTTCTCTACAACACATGAAAGATTAAAGATATTTTAACAATCAGATAGCCAACTATTTCATAAGCAACATACATTACTCATAGTGGAAATCTTCATAAAATAAACCGGAAAACATTCATACAAGAACATAGTTTCAATGAGTTAGAACGGTCTCACAGTTAATGGAGATAAAGCTGAAAACGAAATAGTTCCTCTTCAACAAATCCATAGCACAACATTTGAAAATACCACTAAGCTTTCTCCAAGAGGCAAACTGTAATTTTCTATTGCAAAAGGAAATAGTTCTTCTTACAATATGTCTTCACCAGTCTCACTGGGAAAAAGTCCTTTTCCTTTCTAATTATTTTGTATTTATACAAAAGGGTCAGACTGTTGGGCTGCCCAAAGTGACCTTTGGGCTTCACAACCTCTCGTCTCCCAACGTTCTACTTTTATTAAATGCTTTACAAAATAGTTACAAAATACAAAGGTGACTAATCCCTCATGAGGAGCGCCCCACTTGGCTGTCTAGAAACTTCCTCCATGCTGTAGCTTCAGTAGCGATGCCTTCAAAGGCACAAGTCTCAACTCAAAAAACTGAATATTTATGTCAAACTTATCAGCTTATTTCTTGATATCCTTGACCCTAGATGTACTCAATCGGAGCTGATCTTCCAGAATCTGTATACTGACAACTGGATGATCTACTTTGCTTCTCAAGATCAGATCATCCAGGGCTTTGATATCCTGCACCTTAGCTTCTTCCTCCTGGAATCTCTTCTGCAATAGCTCTACAAAGGCATCGTGATCTGGGAAATCTTCCAGCCTCTCTTCAGCTGCGATCTAGCACCGGTTGTATCTAATGAGAAGTCTTCTAAAAAACTCGGTGCACAATCCCTTTGGCTTTTTTACTGCCTTCTTGAAGTCTTGATCGGTGTTAATAGCAAACTCCACTAGGTTATAGTCCCGGTTGAGGGCCTGCTGGTCTTTCGAAGGTAGATCCGCTGGGATTTCTTCGCTGTTCTGCAACCTTGCCATTCTTGCAGTTAGGACCTCTAGAATGTTTTAGGATCTGTCCATAAAGTAGGATGCAGTTTCCAGGATCTCCTCCAATCGGCCATCGATCTGCAACACTCTACATCTTTCTTTTTCAATAGCGGTCTGCAGCTACAACATCTTGTTTTTTTGAATCAATACATGCTCCTTGAAAGGCTAGAGGTTAACCTGCTGTTCTCTTGCCACTTCCAAAGCAGTGGTCAAAGAAGAGATCTAGTCCTGATGTTCCTTTCTCAGTTCTTGAGTGTGCATATCATTTGCCTACAGGAGGATCTTCAGCTGGTCTTCTAGCTCCTCCACCTTTGCCAGTAGCTGCCCCTTCTCACTCTTTAGATCTTGGCGTTCCTTCTGCTCTTTCTCTAGGGCCTCCTATGCTGTTTCTTTGACTTGCATTTCTACTTGGAGGGCCTGTACTTCAGCTCTTGAGGACTTCACTTCCCTTTGTAGATCGTCTTATTTCATTTTGAGCCTGTTTCTTTCTTCCCTTTATTTTCTCAACATGTCCTTTAACTGGGTAGAGGATTTCTTGGATTGCTCCAAGTCAGTTATCACCTTGTCCATATTATCTTCTGAGGCGTGGAGAAGTGCAGTCCCAGCTCTCAGGGTGAGCCTCGGATCTTGGTCTGTTCCTAACATGATAGCCGTATCTGTTATCATTTTTCCAGGCATATTCCCCACTTCTACTTTCTTCTCTATCCTCTTTATGATTCTCTTTGTTTCCCAATCATAATATACAGTGGTGAAATCAGGGATTTCCTTTCCCTTTTCCTGCACAAAAGGGACCAGCTCGAGTGTGGGGACCAAGGGTACGCTGGTGGCAAGAATTTGAGGGGTCTGAACCTGGGGTTTCTCCACCTCCTGGTTCTGCCTTGCTATTGTTTCAGAAGCTGACTACTGTGTCAATTTTATTCTCTCAGCTTCTTGCCTTTGAAGCTCCTCATCGAGCTTTCTCTTTGCTTCCACTGCTTACTCGGATGCTTCCTAAGCAGTTCTTCTTTCTTCTTCTGTATGAATCCTTTCTACAGCCTCTTTCACCAACCTCTGGGCTTCTTCATCCCTCCTTTTGGCCTCTTCCTCAGCCTTAGCCTGTTTGTCCCCTTTTCCACCTTTGGTGGTTATCTTCTTCTTGAATCTTTTCATCAGTGCTGTCATGTTTGGAGCATTCTGAAAGACAGATTCTTCCCTGTCAACATAATGGGTATATTCAAAATGCACCTTGTGCTCTTTATAGTGCTCAACTACTTTCCCGTGAGTATCATTTCTTCGGAAAGGCATCTCACCAAAATGGAACTTCTCCAACTCCTCTATGAATTCAGCAGCTTGTTTCACCTTGGTGAATTTGTAGCTTCCTAGCTTGAATGGAAAAGGAGGGTAGTTAGTCTTCTTATGTTCGAACAGAAAATTGCCTATTCCATCTATGAACACTTTTCTGACTCCCTCCTTGTGGACTATGTAATCTGTTGCATATTTGGGCAGCAGTGAAGGTGTTCTTGATCCTCCAAACATCCGGAAGTACATGCCATTTTCAGTTAAGTAATAATCCGCGTATTTTTCTATTACTTGCATGGCTTCTTCCGACATACAGTCACACTCCTTCTGGAAAATGAGTGTGTACAGTGGCATAATGAAGTGCTCACAGACCTCTCTGTAATAGCTATGGTACTGGTGAGCCCACAATGGCCTATAAGCGGCATAAATAGTAATTCTTTCCCTGTCCCAGATGCACCTGAGACCGGGGAAAGGTTGGTTGCACAATATGCAGTCTATCAATATTGAACTCATATAGAATTCTGATCTTTTTCGAGACTCTCCCTTAAAGGATGAGGTCAAGCAAGAAGAAAGAATGCTGGATACCATGCTGGCCCAATTGAAAATTGTCCCTTGGGTGGCCACATGGAAAATGATGGGTATCCACTCTAGCTTGAAGAGTCTGCCATGAGCTCTCCCAAAGACCCTATTAAGCATCAGAGCTATAAATTTGTACGGAGCCCTCAAGCTCGTCATATCATATTCACTGGTCGGTCTGTACCGAAATTTTTTTCCCTGCAATAGCATTCTCTTAAGAGTTTCTACCAGGTCCATTCTAATGCTATCCAACCAGTCATCAGATAAGAAGACTTGGGCTTCTGGCAGGTGATAAGCCAATGCTACATATCCAGGGCTAAATGCAGCATAGCCTTGCCTGTCAATGTTTTCCAGAATCATCATGGTTGTATCTGCCCGGGGTAGAATCCAGCCCATTACCTCAGAGCATGGGAATAGCTCTTGCCTGGTGGCAACTTTCATGAGAGCAGATTTCTCTATGTTAGCATAGATGGATTCTTCCTCGAGGCCCATGTCGAGAACTTCCCTGCGGGAAATCAATCTATATATTTCACCCCATTTGTACTCGGGTTCAACACCAGAAACACATTGAGTGTTTTCATATATGTATTTGGTTTTCGTGATAGCCTCCACTTCTGGTTCTTCTTCGACCACAGGGGCCTTCTTCTTCTACCTCTTGGACATGGTGGATTCAAATTCTTCTTGCCACATATAACATTGTAACATTGAGAAATTCAAGCTACATACATTTATATGACAGTGTGCAGCGTTTTACTTCTTCAATGTGTATTATGACAGCCATTTGTTAGAGAGATAAATGTATGCATGGATAGCCTAAAACGGCCTAACTAATCTGAACTGTTACAACCAAAGTGAAGCATTCAATGACCTTGTCTAAATCTAGCATGATGCAAAGCATGTCACATATAGTTAAAAATAGCAATCTACTACTGCTGAATGATATTGAACAATTATATCAACCACATTCAAGATGACAAAGAAATCTACATCAATAGGCCACCCATGTCTGCTTTCTATGCATGCCATGGTCCTTTCGCTGTGCGGGAAAGACAAGGGACAAAACCTACGTGATTCTTTACAACGGCACCTTCCAACGGACTGCACGCTGAATATAATGGTCAATAGACTAAATGCGAGGATACATCACTCTTTCCCCCACTGGCTTGGGTTCAAAACACAAACAATAGTGCGCGACATGGCACAATGAACCGCCCGTTATTCGAAAGTGTGAGCTTCTATGGCGCGTTCACTTTACAAAAAACAAACAAACAAACCCCTACACATACTACGGTAGAAAACTACGCGTCGTGATAAACCTCCTCCCCCGACCCATGTTCGAAGCTGAGCCCTAAAATGGTTCACGCAGGACCTCATAGGTAAAATGGCTGGGGTTCGAAGGTTGGCATGATATGAAAACCTCAACACAAAGGTGCAACCAACCAATGCTTACAGAAAAAACCCATAACCTCCCCTTGCAGACCCATCATCACACACAGGGAAGCTTGGTGCAGGCAGCGTAACGGCCGCCTGCACCAAACCCTCACCCACTATGCGCAAAGGTGCACACCAACGGACGTGGGTAGAAAAATACTCCGTGGGTCAAAACGCCCACGCTAACCGTCGAGATTAAAAAACCCCCCCCACCTATATAGGCATGAAAAATAACGGAACAGGAGCACAGTCGGGGAAAAAAAAACTACCGCAACCAAAACTGACCGTATAAAACCTTATCAAATGTTTCAACGGAATGGGAGAAGGTGAGTAAAAACCTACCTGGCACGGATGTATATGACATGGAGAAGCTTGGAAAGCTTCATGGTGGAGACACCTATATTGAATGTACAGCAACAAGGGACCGAGCAAGCACGACAAATGACAACGACGGGCACAACAGCTAGAAAAAATAACAATAGAATAATAACCTGCCTCCCCACATATATAGAAATGGTCCACACGTGTGACACGTAACATATCAGATGGGAGCCTATTCTGGATCGGAAGGTGAAACATAAAATCCTTCCGCAACGGCGGAAGGCCATAACCTAAAACCGTCTGCAGTGATAGGCAAGGCGGGACAAAAAAAACTAATCGATCAGACGTCAGAGGTAAAACCAATTGGCAGTTGATAGCGCAAACTCTTCCGCAACGGCGGAGAGTCATAACAAACTCCATCCGTGAAGCTCAAATCGGAACCAAAACGACTTTACGTCGGAAGGGCTAGCCCTTTTCACACCCGCAATGCCAGAACTTTAAAGCATACCCCTACCCACAATGGTGGGTCCTAAGTCGGAATCTAACAACTTTCAGATTAGAGAGGTAAGAGTTTTAGCAGCCACAACGGCAGAGAAAAGATAGAAATTTCCAATGCCACAGCCGCCGAAGTAAAATAACGAAACCAAGAAAGATATAGAAGTCGAAACGGAAATCCATCCGCAACGGCGGAAGAAAAATATGGTAAAAGGCTCCGATACAAAGCCAAAATACAGCCGAAACATATGAATCGGAAAGAAAGTGAAAACCCATCCATAACGGCGGAAAAGAAGCTACAATTTCCTCGATGCATAAACAAACATGGTAGCCGACGGATCGGAAGGAAATTGAAAGGCCAAAAGCAAAGTTCCATCCGCAACGGCGGAAGACCAAAGGAAAGATCCGTCCGCAACGGCGGAGAATCAAAACAAAACATGTTCCGATTCCAGCGTGTTTTCAAATGTGCTTAAGGGCGGCGATAGAACTTGATCAAAAGTGGATCACTTAAGGCATCAGAGGGGGAATCAAAAAAATGGGTAGCTCAATCCAAGCACAAGCAACATCTTTCTAAAAGTTCTTAGATCAATTCTAGCAAAAATCAAACTAATCCAAGCAAAGGAGGGTCCTAAAATTTTTTAGAATTTTGGGAAATTGTTGCAGCTGCAACAGACCGATCCAAAAAATTTATCACTAAAGAACAAATTGGATCAAGGAAATTTACGTCTTTACCCAAGATAAACTTAGCATACAGTTTCCTCATGAAATAGAATGCGATTTACTTATTCCCATGAGGGTCATCATCAAAGACCATGTACCAAAAATCCATCTAGGTGGCTTTAATATTCAGTTCTATGCACTAGTATATAGAAATGTGTGGTCGATTGGTGGGAAAAACAAATCCAGTTCTAGGTTCCTAGAACTCCAACAAATTCCGAAATCAATTAATATTTGATTATTTTTTTTAATTAAACATTTATTAAATTAACCAAAAAAAAATCAAAGCAATTCAAAACAATACGATGACTTACCTTCCATTGCAATCCACCTTGTAAATATCCACCTTCTAAATTTTCTCTCCAAATTGCTTCCAAGCCAAAATTCCTTCTCATTTTATTGCTCCTCTATTCTTCACAGCCTGAAATAAAAAATAAAAAATAGAGGTCGCGGGCCTCTGTTTAATTT
Source organism: Pseudotsuga menziesii (assembly GCA_001517045.1). Taxonomy (NCBI): domain Eukaryota; kingdom Viridiplantae; phylum Streptophyta; class Pinopsida; order Pinales; family Pinaceae; genus Pseudotsuga; species Pseudotsuga menziesii. Next base: position 59,446 of record LPNX010556186.1, on the reverse strand, counting down.
TTTTGTTTTAGTTTTCATAATCGCACTTATGATATATTATAAGTGTAATATATCACACTTACGTTTTGTAAGAATTACAAATCACAAAATGCAAGTGTGATATATCACACTTGCAATATAGTCTAACTAGCCTTAACTTCTATTTTAGGCTCGATTTTTCCAAACCAATCCAAGATAATGCATATGCTTTATATATTTCCTTTTTAGACTTTCTTTTAGGATTTTTTAGAGTGGCACTAAATAGTGGAACCCTCTTCGTGCACGTGCCCTTGAACTATTTTTATTTGCATCTGTTTGAGATGATGTACATAGAGTTTTGGGTATGTATTAGCCTCTTGCATTGGATGGATCTATATGTTCTTCTTATTAAATGAGATCATATTCCTCCTCTTCATCACAGGAATCCTTGTCGAGTTATGGTAGTAGTTTTTAGTTTCTCCCTTTCATTGCATTGCAACTCTCTCTCATTGCAGTTATCCTTCTCTTGTTCAACTGAAATATCTTCCCAATCCACACAAACCCACACTCTTAATATTTCTCACTCTCTTCTCCCATTATCGTCTCAATTCAGTCCATACATTCTCCCATACCTTCCTCTGATCGACACCTCGACCCACTATGCAGAAATGTTTTAGTCATTGAAGTTCATCCTAAATACACAATTTTTACAATACAACATCTTAATATACATATTTAATGGTTTTAGGAACTTTTCTCATGGTCCTTTCAAGAAATCTCGTTCTGCTGCACTATAATACTTTGTAGTCTCAACAATAATTTCAGTGATATAACCCTTAAGAATACTATCCATCCCAGTATCAACAACACAAAAATTTTATTGTTCACACTTTTAAGACATTGTATATTGACTCACATATCTACAAGTTATGATCAGCTCCTTGAAAGAACCTCTTTTGATAGCTTAAACTCACCAACCATTATTTAAATAAAGTAGGAAATTCACAAAAGATAACTTAATGGTTGTCTAAATAAATTTACTTACCCAACCATTAATCCTAGTTCAGCCACAGATCTCTATTTCATGCTTGAGACAGATCACTTTCCTTTTGATAAACCCAACAGTCAATCTCAATCATCGACGGATTCCACATTCCCCTTCAAAATAGACCTTGTTACAAGCAATACAACCCTTTTTTGGCATAATTATATCTCAACCCAACTTTACCCATCAACATACAAACAAAACCCAAGATAACAAAATGAAAGGTTCCAACCCTTTCACCAACACTTGCAAGGAAAAAGAAGCCTCAACTGAAATACCTATGGGGATTGCAAGAACCAAGTTTCTGCAGTAGGTAAGGGGAATAACACAACATCTCAACAAACTTAATTTCAACAAAACGATATCTTTAACATGGGACTCACTTTGACGTATTCACATTTACCAATCTATGACTCATAATGAAGATTCTCTAATCACATGCACACATCACTAACACATTAGGCACCAAATATTTTATCATGGAAATTGAAGATGGGAGAAACCACAAAACTATTATTCTTATGATAGAGTCATAGTAAAGAAACGCTTCATGTTTCCACACACACCCTATAAAATTCTGTTGAATAGCTTAATAACTTCTTACAATGGATCTCTTCACACAATGTGCAGATCATACCTCATATATGCGACTCTCTACAGTTCATGCTTCGACAAATCCATAACAATACTTTAATCTTATATCCAAATATTAACAAAAACATGTAACACCCAAAAATCACAACCCATCAAATATTTATAGGTTCTTCATAACCTTCCACTTCACGCCCACTATCCAATCCTAAAAATGTAAGTGGACAAAAATATTTAATCACATAACAAACACTACAGTTTGGCACCATCAAAATACCTAACTTTCTTAAATATTGACCACTTCTTCAGAGCTATCCACTTTGTTGAACGAGTTCGTTGCAACCCTATTCAAACCAAAACTTATTTTCCAAAACTAGTACCAAGAATTTACCAAAATTTCCTAGGGCCAACATTACTATTGTTAATTTATTTTTAGCTTGATAGTTATAGAAAACCTCAACTAAATATCTCTATTATTCACGCAATCACTTTTCATGTTTGATCCATTTATTTATGCAGTGTAAAATAAAACATTTTTTTTATTATGTGTAGATCATTGTAGCCTAGACTAATGCAAAACCTCATAATCTCAAGGGTATAATAAATTTCCTATTTCTAAAAAAAATATGAAAATAACATTATCAATATTGAAAAAAATATGTGGATGAAAATAGTCGATTCTCTACCATTGTACATGCAATTTTAATGAAACTAATTAGTGTTGAACACCTACCCTCTTAGATTTATATGCATTTTGTAATACCTAAAAAATAACATAACAATGTTAGAGAAACATAAATTTAACATATTTATGATACAGAAATCCATAAATAAAAAAAGTTATATTTTGGAAGAGATTATATACTAAAAATATTAAGTGCAAAATTTAGCCCATGAACTAATTTTTGACATTTTCTCCAAAATAATATTCAACAATTTCCAGTTTTTTCAAAATTGATTTTCCCAAATTCCACATGAGTAAATATTTTTACTCTAACAATGGGTAATGGCTACAATATTTTTACTCTAAAAATCACTAAAATTATGGAGAAACTATATAAAATACTTAAAAATTATAATGTTTGTATAAAATTAGAACCCAACAACTTGAAAATTTAAGAATTAATAAGAGTCATGAAGGTTTCTAAACTTTAAGAAAATTATGGATCCTTAAAATTTTCACTTATTTTGATTTCCTTCATTTCATCTTCATACACACTCCATTGAAATTCCATATGGAACTATGTCAACTTACTCCCCAAGTCAATACGTTGATGTTTTTCCATGTTTGCATTGCTACTAAGAGGCTAAGAAAGATAACATTAGATTGCAGTCATCCTATATTATTATTATTTTTTTAGAATACTATATTATAACATCCAAAACACCAACCATTAACTCAGATTTGTTTCCAACCAAAAACTTTTAACTAAAGTTAACTTGCAATAGGTCCAAAACCATTGGCCAAAAAACATTTTGTTTTTCAAAATAGAATAAAATAGACTAGTTTTTTTGTGTGTGGAGGCATTTCGTGACCATGAGCCCCCTTTGCATTGGGAACAAAAAAATACGAGAACACATTTCAAAGATTTACGATTCATCATTTTGGTGAATATCAATAGTCTTTAATGTGACCCTCATTATAGATAGTGTTAATTCCTATTTTGAATTGGCACTTGTAGTAGTTGGAGATGCATGCACTTTAACTAGATAGTTTGACATCAATAGGCAAACGCAATTTAACTTTTCTTGTTGATGTTATGGGTGCCTAATAAGGTTGTTTGTGTAAGGAGTTACTTTAGAGGATTAGTTTTTTTTTTGAAGAATGATGTGCAATCAATTCTCTTTTCTTTGAGAGTTTCAAGTATGTGATTTGGAGTATTTTGTGGGAAGTTTTTCCAAATCACCTCTAGGAAAGTTTCAACGTTGTTGATTGGCTCTCTTTTAGGGTGAGGTGGTTTCCTATGGGTTTTTCTTTTTTATTTATTAGTGTTTTGTGTTTGCTTAGCTAACTAGGACTCATTGTGAGGACCCAACATTTCTTATGTTTAGTCCTTGTCTTTATCTTAAGTGGGGTGTTTGTGTATATACAACGGATTAAGCTTATATAGACTAACTTATCAATAGGGATTGTATGCTTATGTCCTAGCTTAGTACACCTTGTCTACCAATTTGGATATCATCTTTAAATTATATGATATTTTAGTTTTTCTATACCATCAACATAGATAGATCATTCTCAAACTTCTGGATCTATGAAGCAATATAGATCCAATCTTTTGAGGTAATAAATTTTTTTCTTAAACCCTTTACTACTAGGAAAAAAAGTACACTTCATTAAATTAGATTTGGGTTTAAGATGAATCTATGCTAGTTGTATTTTGCTTTCTTTATTATATAACCTTATATGAATTTTTTGAATTACCTTTTATTTTTAAAATTGATAAATAACTTTATTAATATTGCTGGTGATGATTTGTTCTTTCTCATATGATCTAAGTTGGTCCCAAACATAAAACACCATTTTTTTTGGAATTAAATTATATAACATCAAATATAGCTATGTTATTTTAAAAATTTAACCCTTGCCCTTCTCTTAAATTATGTTGTACTTGACCTTGCTTAAAAAGGAAACCCTTCTCTTAAATAATGTTGTACTCGACCATGCTTAAAAAGGCACTAGGATGCTCATGACCCTCATCAAACTCATGACCCTAATAATTCTTTTGTAATAACATTGCAACTTTAGTATGCTTGTAACCAAAAGGGAGAATTATACACTCCTTGGTGTGATCGGGACTTATTACAATAGGAGTTTTTCCAAAAGCTTTCTTTACTCACAATTTGCATCACATACAACTTCCTCAATGTTTTACTCACACAGGACTGTACCTATGGAACGATTTAATGCAGTTGGCAATAGAATTGCAAATATCATTGCATTTTTGAAAAGGCAATGTAGCTTCTTCATATTCGCTTTGGCGCCGGAAAAAATATGATTTTTCCTAAGTTATAGATGCAACTTTTTAGATGCATGTACGTAATTGTAATTTAATAATTTTAGTATTTTTCTAGTACCCAACTTAGCTGGGTTTATAATAAATGTTTTTAAGTTATTAATATCGTTATTATTCATTGAAGTCAACATTTATTTGTTAGTTTAGCATTTTTATTTCTATGATCAAAATATTGCATAGCAACTTTACTTATTATTTTCACTCAATAATACTCATTTTCATCAACATTACAAAGAACTTTGAAAGTTTATTTACCCAAATATTATGAATTTTGTTCATATTATTCTTTAATGTATATTTAAAGCTTAGAAGGAAAAATTCTTTTAAAGATCTAGAACTTTGAAAGTTTATTTAGCCAAATATTATGAATTTTGTTCATATTTTTCTTTGATGTATATTTAAAGCTTAGAAGGAAAATTTCTTTTAAAGATCTATTTGTTATTACAGGTTTTGCTCAAGTTTACCAATTAGATATAAGTGCCATTTTTATCTAGTTATCAATTTTTTTAACCATTTATTTATTCCAATGTTTACTATCCTTTAAATCCACTTATTTTCATAGTTTTATGATCATTATAAATAACACATGATGCAAAATAAAAGGGAAATCACAAGGGAAATTACTTGAATAATATGATTGGAAGATTCAAACTTGAATCACAAGATTGAAAGATTGTGATTCATCTTCATCTTGGTTAGATTTTGAACCCTCCAATTCAAACTCTAATGTCTTTGGTTCTTCCTCATTGGATTGGATTTCTTTTTTGGTAGAAACATTAATGTCATTGAATACAAACTAATTTCCACGCCCAACATATACAATCGCATACATGCTAAATAAACATATGCATTGGATTATGCCCAATATATATAACAAATAATCATACATATGTGCAGTGGGGTCTTATGCCCAATATACAATATGAACATCAAAGTAACTCATGTGCAATGGGACTCATGCCCGTTATTGTTAAGGTCAAAATTTAGGATATCGAAAATAGGACTTTTCCAAACTGATATTCATACTAGATGCTAAGAATAGATAGACAAAATATCATGAAGAGTCTTCCATTCACTTTTCTTAGCAGGAAAAACAAAAATCGCATCGTCAACAAAAAAGTAAATGTGTGATTTTAAGGGCATGATAAATTTTAATACGTGTAAAATTTCCTTCCTTGCAATATTTTGAGTGTTTGAATAATCAACCCATAGTTAGCTACCTTAGAAATTAATTAATCCATTTTTTGTCTTATTTGCCTAGTTTCCATATTCTACCTTATGCAAGTTGTCCTCCACACATCCATAGTGGTAAAACTTGCTACATTTGAGCCATGGAGTGCTTGGGAAACCACTTGGAATCAATTCTACTTTATTCCTGGCCTCCCTAGAGCATGTCTTCTTTTTCTGCTATATTTCTTGCTTTTTCTGAGTTTTAAGGCAATTGGGAAAGTTTGACTAGGTGAAGTTAACTTGTTTTTTGTCCTCATCATCCTCCACTCTTTTCTCCTAAGAAAAGCATGTATGATTTGTCCTTCCATCACCTATTAGCTTGCCTAATTGATTTTTCCAATTCATGAGCTCCTAGACAGTTTTGGAAACTGCTTTATGCACCTATGGGGGATTTGCTTAGATTTAGTAAGACTTCTTTTGACCAAATTCAAATGGCATCCTTATGCATTCGAATATCTCATGTAAGTATTTATTGTGGCATCCTATGACTTCACAGGGTTGGCTATTGTACACTTATTCAATACGAATTAGTGTTCTGCTCCATATTCAGTCTCCTTTGTGAGTAATTTGCATGTGTAATTGGCAATTGTTGTGAGTGTAATTGTTCTAACACCTGGGTTCAATTTCCACATGGTATCAAAGCCTTTGTAGATCAATTTCTCTCCTTCCAATTTTTTATTGCAGGTTCAACATCATTGACTAGGAGCATTCTACTAACTGAAGGGACAATTTCTGAGCTATGGATCAATATTAGAAGATCATCTTGACTCCATTTAACTTCTTTGAATGGAAATCAGAGATGGAGATACTGTTGAGAGTGAAAGGTATCTACATAGTGACTATGGCAATAGAAGCAGAGCCCAATGCATCTGCAGAGAATATTAAATGGCACAACAGGAGGGATGAGGCCTATGGTCTGTTGTGTCTGAGCATATCCAGAGACCTCCTTTTCCATCTTGATGGATTGACATCACCAAATGAAGTATGCGAGAATCTTGTTGATATTTTTTGGTAAGACAGATGAGATGAGGGGACATCAAATTGAAAATGAATTGATCTCCTTGAGTCCCAATAGCTTTGAATCCCTGCAACTCTATTTTTCCAAGTTCAAAGCACTTGTTTTGCAGCTAAAACAATGTGGGATCGAAAAGAAGGATGAGCTACTGGTTTTGGCCATACTCTCGAAGCTTGGCCCCGACTTTTAAGTGTTTGTTTCGACCTTCTATGCCATAAAGTTGACAACTCGAGCCTAGAAAATGCCTAGCCTTGCAGATTTCATGGAATCTCTCACACAAGAACAAGATAAATTGGTGATGATGGGCACCATCAAACCATCCAAAGACCAAGCTCTAGTTGCTGGAGATTTGAGGGTGGATTCAAAAAGTAAGAAGAAAGATAAAAATCCACCTGAGCAAAAGAGAGACAAGAACAAGTCTCCAAAGTAGCCTCAAGGTTCCAAGAAGAAGCCCCAGAAGAAGAAGAATAAAGGACAAATGAGCAAGTGCGCATACTGCTGTAAAGGAAATCATTCTGAAATCTCCTGCATGAAGAAGCAAATAGACATGCTGACCCAACTCCTGGAGAAGAATGACATCTCCCTTCCAGGCAGCTCAAAGAAGAGGGAAGGAGGATCAAATTCAGAAGACAGAGAGAGAGTTCATGCATTGGTTGTTGGCACATCAATCTCACCTAGTTTCATCATTGATTTTGGAGCTTCAATACATATGTTTTCGACCAAGGAGGAATTCACCTCACTTGACATGTCGAAAGGTCCACCAATTGTACTGGGAGATGACTCTTTCACTAAAAGTTTGGGAAAAGGAAGGATTGATCTTGACCATGGTAAGTTCATCAATGTATTGTATGTTCCAAGTCTTGCCTCTAACCTCTTATCAGTGTATCAGATGACCCACATAGGGTCTCCAAAGAAGTTCATATTCTCCCTTGATGAAGTTGAGATCATAGAGATCTCAAGTGGTAAAGTCATAGCAAAAGGAGTTGCAAATCACACTTCGAAGGTATACATGTTCTCACACTTCCTACCCTACTCAAACCCCTCTGCTCTTCTGATTCATGCTAGTGAGGCAAGCAATATTTGGCATGAAATAATTGGCCACCTAAATTACAAGTATCTTTCTGATCTTAGTGAAAAATAAATGGTCATAGGGTTAGCCAAGATTAAGTTTTCCAAAGGATTCTGTCAAGGTTGCATCCTAGGAAAACACCCAGAGCATAAATTTGAGAAAGCTAGTCATGAGAGAACCTCTGCACCTATTGAGTTGATCCACAGTGATGTTTCTAGCCCATTTCCTCATATGTCAATGAGTTAGGCCAAATATTCATTGAAATTCATAGATGACTTTTCTAGGTATTGCTGGGTTTACTTCCTGAAACACAAGTCTGAAGTTTTTGGCCTCTTTAAAGTCTTTAAGGCTTTGGTTGAAAACGAGTCTGGGAGGAAACTCAAGGTCCTCAGATTTGACAATGGTGGTGATTATGTCAAGTGTAAGTTCATTCAATATTGTGCAGATGCAGGTATTCAGATGCAGCATTCTATCCCTTACACACCACAGTAGAATGGTGTTGCTGAGAGGAAGAACATATTATTGAAAGAGATGGCAACCTAAATGATGGAGGCTAAGACTTTTCCACCAAAGTTTTTGGGCCGAAGCTATAAATTGTGCATCCTATATCTAGAATAGGTTGCCTCATAAACATCTTGATGGTATGACTCCTTTCTAATCATGGAGGGGGCATAAGCCAGATGTGACCCATTTCAGGATTTTTGGCTCAAGGGCTTGGGCTAGAATTCCAACAGAAAAGAGGAAGGATTTGCAGCCCCAAATCCAAGAGTGTCTATTTGTTGGGTACTCTAAAGATTCAAAATGGTACAAGGTGATCAATTTGAGCACAAGAAAAGCCTCCATTGAAAGGTTTGTTTAGTTTCAAGAAGAGCCCCTAGCAGCAGTGGAAGTTGGAGAATCCTCTTCACCACCAAAACCTCTGAATGTAAGTGAAGAGATAGTTGAACTTGCTGATTCTGATATGTCTGATAATGATGATTTAATTGCAGATCCTAACAGTCCTACAAGACCAAAATGGGCAGCAAAGACCATTCATGCAACTGGAGAACTAGTTGGAAATCCTAATGATCCTAGGAGGACTAGATCTCAATTTTAGAGTGCTATGTGCATGAAAGATCTTATGTTCACAGAGAAATACTATCTGATGGTTGAATAAGACCCACATACATATGAATATGCAGAAAATGATCCAAGATGGAAAACAGCCATGAAAGAAGAGTTCAACTCACTCCAGAAGAACAACACTTGGGAGTTGGTTGATCTTCCCCCAGGGAGGAAGCTAGTTCTGTGTAAGTGGGTTTACAAAATCAAATTTGCTGCTGATGGTTCACCTATAAAGTACAAGGCCATATTGGTATCCAAGGGATACTTATAGTTACATGGCATATACTACATGGCATATACTACAATGAGACCTTTGCACCAGTGGCAAAGATGGACTCCATCAGGCTAGCTTTAGCCATTGCAGCTTCAAAGCAGTGGGAGGTACACCACATGGATGTGAAGTGTGATTTCCTGAATGGAGATCTCACTGAAGAGATTTACATGCAGCAGCCTCAAGGATTTTCTACTAACCCATATCTTGTGTGCAGGCTAAAGAAAGCATTGTATGGGCTTAAGCAAGCCCCCAGGGCTTGGTATGCCAAGATTGATAGCTTTCTGCTATCACTGAATTTTGTTCGATGCAAGTCAGATACAAATGTCTATTTGAAGCTGATTCATGGTTCATTAATGATCATTTTTTTGTATGTTGATGACCTTCTCATTACAGGAATCTCAAAGGATGAAATTGCCTCCTTGAAGGATGCAATGAACCATGCCTTCTCAATGACTGATTTGGGCTTATTGAGCCAATTCTTAGGGCTCAAGATTGCTCAAAACAAAGAAGGAATAAAAGTAAATCAGTCCAATTATGCCTTGGATTTGCTGAAAAAATTCAATATGAAGGATTGCAAGCCAAGCAAGACTCCTTTCCTTTCAAGAGTTAAGCTTGAAGAAGTTGATTCTTCACCTATGGTAAACAATACACTGTATACGAAATTGATTGGATGTTTGTTGTATATTACACATACTCGACCTAATATTTATTATGTAGTAAGTGTGGCTTCAAGATACATTGATCAGCCTCATGAGATCCATTGGAGAGCAGCCAAAAAAATCCTTAACTTTGTTCAAGGAACAAGGACTCATGGGATCTTCTACAAAGCTAAATCTGATCTTGAATTGATTGGGTTTACTGACAGTGATTGGGAAAGTGACAACACAGATCAAAAGTCAACATCAGGATATGTTTTCATGCTTGCTGAAGGGCCAATCAGCTGGTCAACCAAGAAACAGAGTGCCATTGCACTCTCATTTACAGAAGCAGAGTACAGAAGAGTTGTAAATGCAGCAACTCAATGTTTATGGTTGCAGGGGTTACTTGGTGAGTGTGGCTTCGAATCAGAATACTCAACTAATATATACTGTGATAATCAAAGTACCATTCAAATCTAGAATGATCCAGTTTAGAAGCAGAGAACCAAACACATTGAGATCCATATGCACTACATTAGACAGCTTGTACATGATGGCACTATTCACCTACTCTTCTGTTCATCTTCAGAACAAGTAGCAGATATCTTCACCAAAGTTTTTTGTGAGAATACATTCAATAATATCGAATCACTACTGGGGATTGTTGATTGTGCTGTGAAGTATGAGTAATGACAAGATTTCCAAATTTTGTTTTATTGTCCATGTTTAAGGGAGGATTTTTCCCACTTGGTTTTTGCCTCTTTCCTTAATTAAATGGACATGCAGTATGTAAATGGTGACTAAGCCTTGTTTCTAGGCCCTATAATTTTCTGGTATTTTACTCATAAGTCGGGCTTAAAAGGGGGTGTTAGAATAATCAACCCATAGTTAGCTACCATAGACATTAATTAATCCATTTTTTGTCTTATTTTCCTAGTTTCCATATTCCACCTTATGCAAGTTGTCCTCCACACATCCATAGTGGTCAAAATTGATAAATTTGAGTCATGGAGTGCTTGGGAAACCACTTGGAATCAAATTATCTCTATTTCCATTATCTTTATTATCTCTATTTCCATTATCTCTATTTTTATGATGGTTTACAGAGCTGAAAGATTCTAGCGATGACTCATTCAGTAGCATGTTTGTGCCCCTTGTGGATAAATTCATACACATGGAACTTGTTAGTAATGATATTATGAGGATTTTATAATGTATAACACATGTCTATGTCGATTATTTGTATCTATATGACCTTAAAAACAAACCAAAAATCTTCTAGAACAAATCTCAAACAAACGGTGAATAATTTCTCAAATTTGGCACAAAACCTACTTCCAGTATAGTTTCGTTTAGCTGAGTCATGAGCGGTTTCCTAAAATGATGCATGGTTTGGAGCTATGAATCCCATGTTTTCAGTTTCCGCAAGCAACACACCAAACTGAGTGTCCATCCAAACAAGAAATGGAATACTATCATTGTAATGAGATTAGTGTTATTAATCTAACCAAATCCTTGCTAAAAACAGTAAGACATAATATTTGTAAAGCCATTTATGGTTTGCTTGTGAAATTTTCGGGATATTCATCTCAATTCATTTCCCATTCCTCTTTGTATAAATTCATTAGAATATATTATCTACGAGTTTAGATGTTAGAGGTTTGAGAGTGAGAGTTTGGAGCTAATCTTTGATGTTATAAGAAAGATTTGGTTGTTGGACATTGTGATATAGTAGTATAGTTCTCCTTGCTATTGTATGTTAAGAGAGGAAGCCCCCCTCTTTCTAGTATATGTTTTTCAACAAGGTGTTTTTTTTTTGAGTGATGTCATTTTAATAATGGTTTATTCCATTCCATGTTTATCTTATTTACATTCTTTTATTTCTAATAATATTGATTTATATTTCCAACAATGTTGTTTGAGGTATCCCTTGGTGTCCCTAGATATTGAGTCGCCATTCTCTTGATAGTCCATCAAGTGTTTTAGAAGATCATGAGTCATAAACTTATGACCCCTCAATGATACATTTTTATTTTACTGTAAAGTGTTGTTTTACTTTATTGTTTGTTTGTTTTACTTCTCCACTACTCTATATAGTTATAGAAGGTATGCTTTTTTTGTATGCACATTATGATTTTCTAGCATACATAAAGTGAATCTCATTCAACCTTCCTAGTACCTCATTCAATAGAATATTGGTGTTCTTATTTAGGATGACCATTATGGTGCTAATGTCGGGGAGCTATCAAAGAATAAGGACTTGATTTGTTTCTCAAGACGTATTTTGGAACATATTATCCACATCCTTTAAAATAAGCTGAGACACTTTCGTAAGAAGAGAGGTCGCAACCTACATGTCCACTTGTTTTAATGGGTACATACTACATAGTGTCACTAGATTTAGAAGATCCTCGTACTACATGAATTTTTCAATCAAAATTTTGGTTTCTATTACTTTTATTTTAGTTTGATTCATGGAAGTTGTAATAGATTCATGTCAAGAACTTGGTAACAATAAGGCCTTACAACATGGGGTGCCTGAGTACATGCTTTGCTTCAGAGATTTATTTTATTTAAAGTTTGATTTGCATAGAAGTTGTAGTTGTTTAGAAAAAAAACCCCTCTACACCAATCCATGTGTGAGGCAGCGATTATCACCCAATAATATGCTTTCAAGCATGTCCAATATTTGTTGGGGAAAGAGGAATTTTGATTCAAGGAATCTCTTAGATCTTATCAGTATCTCTAGTCTTTGCATCTCAACAAGAGTAAATCTTGATATCCTTAAGGATCCTATATGCATCTCACAAATGGATAGATGTGACCTAAATATCCATGAGCAATAAAAAAATCTATAATTTCTATCTATTTCTCCTTAGAAATTTAAAGAGGAACCAAAGAGACATCGATGAAATTCGATGGAGACAAGCATTAGATGAAATTTCAACTCAAAATGGGCCTTTCAACCCTAATTCAAATTCCATGTCATCATGTGTTAGCCAATGATATTGCTTTAAATTTTAAATACCATATATGTCTTAAGCAATTTTTTAACATAAATTTGGGAATAGGTATCATAAAAAAAACATTTTTTTTGTTTGTATTTTCGAGAGATCTCCGTGTGTTTTTACTCAAATTTCGATCGGGAGAGCTTGTTGGATGCAGGATTAAATTCTTCATCCAATGAGTACCCATGATGCATACTTTTGATGGACCTCGCTACCCCAAAAACAAGAAATACTTGAAAAAATGTGATAAGGATGTCAGGTATTTCTTGTTTTTGGGGTAGTAGAGTCCATCAAAAGTATGCACTATGGGTACTTGTTGGATGTGGAATTTAATCACACATCCAACGAGCTCCCTCGATTGATATTTGAGTAAAAACACAGGGAGATATGTCAAAAAAATGAACAAAATTTTTTTTTTTGCTTTTCTTCCTCCAAAATTAATAAATATTTTTTTTTTTAAATTTTAACTATTATTTTATTATTTTCCTTAGGGGGGGCATTTTGAGTTGAAATTTCCTCTAATGGTTTTGGAACTTGAGATCAAAGAGTTTCTTACTAGTCTATTCTTGTATCCTTCATGTGAGAGCCAAATATTTGAATATTTACAAACTAAATTACAAGAAAGAACGTATATATTAATGATGAAAAAGAAGAGAACCAAAGGGGTTCTGATTACAATTAACAATGGTTCCATACAACTCCAATACCATGAAAACACCTCATTCTTCAATATCACTTGGTACCAAATCAAATAGATTGGATGGTTCCTCACATACAATGAGCTATAAAGGTACATTTTATATAGCTGGATATGGTATTATTTATGATCTTGTTACACACATGGTTACACTATAAATGTGCCTACCCCTGAGAAGATATTTTCCTCTTCCAAGAATAATAGGGTAGGGAATAAATTTCAATAAAACATGCACTTCTGAGTATGACATAAAAATTCATTTTCATGTTTGAATAAGTTCTGGTAGCTTCATATATCTCCTTCATAGAGAAAAATATTTATTTTTTCTCTATCCTGGCTTTTCCTTGGGAAACACAACAATGATTTCTTTGTAGTGTGTAGCAGCCTTGTTCCTACAATAAAACAAGAGGTCATTTAGTTCAGCGGGTCAGTTCTAGAGATGTAAATGCATAAGTCAATTCCATCTCATATATCTTTCAATAGTATGAAAAAAGAGAAATGAAAAGATAGATAAATTGGAATTGATCATTACCATTTTTTTAAAAGAGAGGAAGGGAACCATATCGAGAAACCTATTACCATGGATTAATTAAAAAATGTGTTATTGAAATTCACAAAATATAAAATCCTAGGTCCTAATGGATGGCCTATGGAGATTTTTATCTCTTTTTTTGACATAATAAAAAAGGAAATACTCGAAGTGGTTGAGTTGTCTAGGAGAGAAAGTACTATGTTTGGCTCAATCAATTCTACTTTTACTTCCCTTATCACAAAAAAAATATAGCCCATGCGCCTCTCATTCTAGAGCCTTAGCTTTGTGTAATCTGATATACAAAATGGTAACGAAAGTTATTATTGATAGGATAAAGTCGAAGCTTTCAGAAGTGATATCTAAAGAACAGTTTGTACTTTTATCAAATCGACAAATTTTGGACATTATTGGTGTATCATAGGAGTTCCTCCATTCTTCAAACATGAAAAATATCAACTCTTTAGCTATGAAGTTGGGTCTTGCGAAATCCTATGGTAAGGCAAATTGGTTTTTCCTCGGAATTATTTTGCTTTAGATTGGTTTACATGTGGAGGTTAAAAATTAGATAATTTCTTATGTAAATTAAGAAGACTTTGTTGTATTAGCAAACATATCTCCAATAAAATTTGGAACCTCAAGAGGAATAAGACAGGGGTATCCTTTATACCCCTTACAATTCTTATTGGTAATTGAATGTTTAAGTAGGATGATCTCAAAATCTCTCAAGGAAGGAAATTTTACACATTAACATTTCTCATGCCCTTAAAATCACACATTTACTTTTTTGTTGATGATGCGATTTTTCTTCTTCCTGCTAAGATAAATGAATGGAGGACTCTTCGTGATATTCTGTCTATCTCTTCTTGGCATATGGTATGATATAAGTTTGGAAAATTCCTATTTGGAATATCCTGAATTTTGAACTTAACAATAATGGGCATGAGTTCCATTGAAAATGAGTTACTTTGATGTTCATATTGTATACTGAGCATAAGACCCCGCTGGACATGAGTATGATGATTTGTTATATCTATTGGGAATAATCCAATGCATATGTTTATTTAGACTATGTGCGATTGTATATGTTGGGCATGGACCCGTATGGACAAGATTGTTTTTGTAGGATGATGTACTGGATACATTATATGATCTATCTTAAATGCATATATTGAGGTCATTATTGTCTTTAAATGTGAATAAGAATGAATGCATGGATGATTTCTACAATGTGGGCATGGACCCTGAAGCACATGAGTGATGAGATTTTGTGTTGAGTGCAATATCTGGAGCACATGAGTGATTAGATTTTGTGTTGAGCGATGGCTTTGGAAAACATGACTTATGAGATTTTTTGTGCTAAGAATAAGCTCTGGAACATGTGAAATATAATAATTGGAATTGTTGGGCATAAGTTGTGGAGCATTCCAAATTGATGTTGAGCATAATATCTGGAGCATCAGATCTTTGGCCATTGTATCCCTAGGCACATTATACAATTACATCCTAGCATTAGTGTTGAGTGAGAGGCTCTCAAATTGCACAAAGTGTAACTCCTAGTTTTTAGTCTCCAGCTTGGGCTCTGAATAGTGCTAGGAGTTACTAGAAATTAAATTTTGTTGAGTGAAAACAAATCTAAAAAACACCAACCTTATCTTACTTATTTTTAATTTGATTAAATTAAATTTTTAATTTCTACTTCTCATCAAGTACTGAAGAACTACCATGATACACAAGGTAATCCAACATGCAAGGAGGTTTAGATATTTTTAACTTAGTTGACTAACACTACCTGAAAGTTTTGATAAAGAAAATGATTATAAGCTAATGAAAGCACAATGTAAATGGGATCATGGTATATGATGCATAAATAAATATTAACACACACACACACACACACACACACACACACACATATATATTATGAATAAAATGGTAAGTACATATAGTAAATATAAGGAAATAATAATAACTATAATGATTAATAGAGAATCTATGTGTTCTTATTTATGAAAAATGATTAAATAAATATTTAATCCAAAAAGTGTCAAATTAGGAACTTGTAAAATAATTCCTAAGTTAAGTATAATAAGTTATTAACTTCACATAAATAAATTAAATATTATTTTCAATAAGATAATGGATTCTTGATCTAACTAAAGTTTGACTACTTTTTTTCCTAAAGATTGTCTATAAAGACCTAAGCCAAGAAAAGGCTTGGGGATCCAATTTGAGTTGATCATTATTCCTAATAATTTTGAAGAGAATTTCCAAAAGCATAAGAAATCTTATACAAAACCTGATATACCAGATAAGAGAATACTCACCTTTAGGAGCTCTATACTACTTACATGTTGGAACCAACTTGTGGCGATCCGGACTAAAACCAGGAATGGTTCCGGGTAGTGGTTGGGAATAAAATGGTAACTCCCAAGTTATCCGGTTAACATATTTGAGGTTAGATTTAGCTAAGTTTTTGTTAATTCTGTGTATTTGAGTGTTCATGATTCCTATCCATTAATAAACTGAAAGTTGCAGGTATGAGCTTTTTACCTCCTCCAGTTTTTACATATTTTTACTAAGTAGTATTTATGCTCTTGAATGAAAATTGTGGAAATTGAACCCAAGAGATAGAACAATTACACTCACAAAATTGCTAATCAAACATGCAAAATTCACACCAAAGGAGACTGAAATTGGAGCATAACACTGATTTGTATTCAATAAGTGTACAATAGCCAACCTTGTGAAGTAATAGGCTGCTGAAATATATCATTACATGAGAGAATTGAATGCATAAATATGTCATTCAAAACAGTAAAAAAGTAGGCTTACTAAATCTAGTCAAATCCCCCATATGTGCATAAAGTAGTTTCCAGAGTCTATGACGATGCTCATGAATTTGCTAAGCCAAGTGGGAAAACTAAAGAGGGATGGAAAGAAAACTCATGCATTATTTTATTTGGAGAAAAGGAAGGAGGATGATGTGGGAATAAAACAAGTCAACTACACCTAATCTAGCTTTTTCTTTTGCCTTAAATCAGAATAAAACAAGGAAGCTTTTCAGAAAAACCAGATATGCACTTTAGAGGATCTAGAATAAAGAAGACATGCTAAATTTGGTTTCTAGGATGTTTTCCAAGTGGTCCATGACTCCGTTTTAGCATGTATTGATTTCTAGGGCTTGTAGAAGGAAACTAGCATAGAATGGAATCTAGGAAACTAGGTAATAAGACAAAACTAATTAAAATTAATGTCTAAGGTAGGTAACTATGGGTTGATTATTATAACACCCCCCATTAAGCATGAATTTATGAGTAAATATCAGAAAAATATAGGGCCTAGCAACAATACTTAGTCACCCTTTACATACTACTTGTCCATACAACCAAGGAAAGAGGCAAAAACCGAGTGGGAAAATCCTCCCTTAAACATGGATAGGAAAAACAATTTTTTTGGAAATATTGTCATCAATCATGCTTCACGGCATCATCAAAAATCCCCAGCAGTTATTTGAGATTGATTAATGTCTTCTTACGAAAAAATTTGGTGAATATGTCTGCTACTTGTTCTGAAGATGCACAGAAGAGTAGATCAATGGTGTCGTCATGCACAAGCTGTCTAATGTAATGCATATGGATCTCAATGTGCTTGGTTCAATGTTTCTAAACTGGATAATTTAATACTCGAATGGTGCTCTGATTATCACAGTAAATAATTTTTGAAAACTTTGATTCAAAACCGCATTTTCGAAGTATCCCCTGCAACCACAAACATTGAGTTGCTGCATTTACAACTCCTCCATAATCTGCTTCTGTAGATGAGAGTGCTATGAAACTCTACTTCTTGCTTGAAAAACCAATTGCTCCTTCTGCAAGCATGAACACATATCCTGATGTAGACTTTCAATCTGTGTTGTCACCTGCCCAATCACTGTTAGTAAATCCAATCAAATCAAGACCAGATTTTGGTTTGTAGAAGATCCCATGAGTTCTTGTTCCTTGAACAAAGTCTAGGATCCTTTTGGCTGCTCTCCAATGGATCTCATGAGGCCGATCCATGTATATCAAAACCACACTAAATGCATAATATAGATCAGGTCAAGTGTGTGTAAGATAAAGCAAACACCCAATCAACTGCCTATATAGTGTATTATTTACCATAGGAGAAGAACCTGCTTCTTCAAGCTTAACTCCTGAAAGGAAGGAAGTATTGCTTGGCTTACAATACTTCATGTTAAACTTGTTCAGCAAATCCAGAGCATACTTAGAATGATTTAATTTTATTCCATGTTGGGATTGAGCAATTTCGAGACCCAAGAATTACCTCAACAATCCCAAATTTGTCATAGAAAATGCATCGTTCATTGCATCCTTAAAGGAGGAAATCTATTTCTTTGAACTTCCTATAATCGGAAGGTCATCCACATACAAGACAATAATCATCAAATAACCATGAATCAAATTCAAATATACATTAGGATCATACTTGCATCGAACAAAACTCAGTGATGGCAAAAAGCGATCAATCTTGGCATACCAAGCCCTGGGGGCTTGCTTGAGCCCATACAATGATTTATTTAACCTGCACACTAAAGATGTATTAGAAACAAACCCTTCAAGTTTTTTCATGTAAATATCCTCAATGAGATCTCCATTTAGGAAAGAAAACTTCACATCCATGTGATGTACCTCCCACTGCTTCGAAGCTGTAATGGATTGAGCTAGCCTTATGGAGTCCACCTTTGCCATTGGTGCAAAGGTTTCATTGTAGTCAATACCATGTACTTGTGAGTAGACATTGGCTACAAATATTTCCTTTTATTTCAAAGGTGAACCATTAGCAGCAAACTTAGTCTTGAAAACCCACTTAAATTGAACTAGCTTCCTCCGTGGGGGAAGATCAACCAGTTCCAAAGTGTTGTTCTTTTGGAGTGAGATGAATTATTAATTCATGATTTTTTTCCATCTTGGATCATCTACTACATATTTGTATGTTTTTGGATATGATTCAACCATAAAATAGCACCTCTCAGCAAATAGAGGATCTTTCACACAAAGGGAACTCTCAAACCGAGATCTAGTTCTCCTAGTGTCACTAGGATTTCCAGCTAGTTCCCCAGATGCCTGAATGGTTTTTGCTGCCCATTTTTTGTATTGTAGGACTGTTAGTATCTGAAATAAAATCATCATTATTATACATATCAGAATAACCAAACTCATTAGTTTCTCCACTTACAATCAATGGATCTGGTGGTGAAGAAGACTCTCCAACTTCAACTGCTACTAAATGCCCTTCTTGGAACTGAACACTTCTTTCAATGAAATATTTGTTAGTGCTCAAGTTGATTAGCTTGTACCCTTTTGAATATTCAAAATTCCCAACAAATTGGCACTCTTGGCTTTGGGTCTGCAAAGCCTTCCTCTTTTTAGTTGGAATTCTAGCCCAAGCCTTTGAAGCAAAAATCTTGAAATGGGTCACATCTGGCTTGTTCCCACTCCAAGCTTTGAAAGGAGTCATATAATAAAGATGCTTATGAGGAACCATATTTTGGATGTAGGATGCATATTTTATAGCCTCAGCCCAAAAATTTGGTGGCAAATTCTTAGCCTCCATCATGCAGGTCGACATCTCCTTTAATGATCTATTCTTTCTCTCAGCAACACCATTTTGCTGTGGTGTGTAAGGGATTGAATGTTGCATATGAATACCCGCATCTTTACAATACTGAATGAACTCAGACTTGACATACTCACCACCATTGTAAGATATGAGGATCTTGAGTTTCCTCCCAGACTAGTTTTCAACCAAGGCTCTAAAGACTTTGAAGAGGTCAAAAACTTTAGACTTATGCTTTAGGAAGTAAACCCAACAATACCTAGAAAATTAATCTATGAAGGTCAATGCATATTTGGATTGAGTCATGGACATATGAGGAAATGGACCAGTAATGTCACTATGGATCAACTCAAGAGGTGCAAAGGTTCTCTCATGACTAGCTTTGTCATACTTGTGCTCTGGGTGTTTTCCTACGATGCAACCTAAACAAAATCCCTTAGAAAACTTGATCTTTGGTAACCCTCTGGCCATATGTTTTTCACTCAAATTAGAAAGATACTTGTAGTAATATGGCCAAATATTTCATGCCAAATCTTGCTTTCTTCATTAGCATGAATCAAAAGAGCAGAGAGGTTTGAGTATGTTAGAAAATGGAAAAACTTGTATACCTTCGAAGTGTGATCTACAACACCTTTTTCTATGACTTTACCATTCGAAATCTCGGTGATTTTAACATCATTGTGGGATAAGATGACCTTATTTGGAGACCAAGTATGAGTCATCTGATACACTGACAATAGATTAGAGGCAATACCTAGAACATACAACACATTATTTAACTTACCATGGTCAAGATCAGTCCTTCCCTTCCACAAACTATCAGTGAGAGAGCCATCTCCAAAGGCTATTGGTGGACCTTTCGACATGTCAAGAGAGGAGAATATCTATTTTGTTGAAACCATATGTCTAGAATCTTGAGAGTCTTTGATGAATTTAGGTGAGCTTGATGTGCTAGCAACAAAGTCATGTACTCTCTCTTTGTCCTCTAAATTTGATCCTCCTTCCCTCTTCTTTGAGTAATCAGGAAGGGAGATGTTGTTCATCTCCAGGAGTTGGGTCAACATGTCAATTTGCTTTTTCATACAAGATCTCTCAGGATGATATCCCTTAATGCAGTATGTGCACTTGCTCATTTCTTCTTCATTCTTCTTCTTCTGGAAGTTCTTCTTGGAACCTTGGGGCTCCTATTAAGACTTGTTCTTGTATCTCTTCTGCTCAGGTGGATTTTTAGATTTTTTATTTCTTTTTGAATCCACCTTTGAATCTCTAGCAACCAAAGCTTGGTATTTGTAAGGTTTTATTGTGCCCATCATCACCAACTTATCTTTCTCCTATGAGGGATTCCATGAGCTCTGCCAGCTTAGGCATCTTTAAGGCTCGAGCTGTCAACTTGGTGGCATGGAAGGTAAAAAAAAACAATGAATAGTAAGGACCAAGCTTAGAAAGTATGACCAAAACTAGTTTCTCTTCCTTCTTTTTGATCCCACACATTTTCAACTGCAAAACAAGGGCCTTAAACTTGGAAAAGTAGAGTTTCAATGAATCGAAGCTACTAAGACTCAAGGAGATTAGCTCATTCTTGATTTTATGTCCTCTCATCTTATCTGTATTTCCCACACTTCATTAGGTGATGTCAATCCATCAATATGGAAGAGGAGGTCTCTTGAAATGCTCAGACACACAAGACCATAGGCCTCATCCCTCCTATTGCGCCATTTAATTTTCTCTGTAGCTACATTGGGCTCTCCATCTATTGCCATAATTACCCTGTAGAGACCTTTCTCTCTCAACAATATCTCCATCTCATCTTTCCACTCAAATAAATCGAATGGAGTCAAGATGATCTTCTGAGATTGGTCCATAGCTCAGAAACGGTGCCCTCCAGTCAGCAGAATGCGCTCCCAGTCAAGATGTAGAACCTGAAATAGAAATAAGGAAGGAGAGAAATCAATGTATAAAGGCTCTAATACCATGTGGAAATTGAACCCAATAGATAGAATAATTCCACTGACAAAATTGCTAATCAAACATGCAAAATTCACACCAAAGGAGACTAAAATTGGAGCATAACATTGATCTGTATTCAATAAGTGTACAATAGCCAACCTTGAGAAGTAACATGATTCTACACTATATCATTACATGGGAGAATTGAATGCATAAATATGTCATTCAAAATAGTCAAAAAGTAGTATTACTAAATCTAGTCAAATCCCCCATAGGTGCATAAAGCGGTTTCCAAATCTATGAAGATGCTCACGAATTTGATAAGTCAAGTCAGCAAGTTAAAGCAGGATGGAAAGAAAACTCATGGATGATTTTATTTGGAGAAAAGGAAGGAGGATGATGTGGGAAAAAAACAAGTCAACTACACCTAGTCTAGCTTTTCCTTTTGCAATAAATCAGAATAAAACAAGTCAACTTTTCAGAAAAAGCAGATATGGACTTCGGAGGATCCGGAATAAAGAAGAAATGCTAAATTTTGGTTTCCAAGATGTTTCCCAAGCGCTCCATGACTCATTTTTAGCACGTGTTGACTTCTAGGACTTGTAGAAGGAAACTAGCATAGAATGGGATCTAGGAAACTAGGTAATAAGAAAAAAAAATTAAAATTAATGTCTAAGATAGGTAACTATGAGTTGATTATTCTAAAAAAAATATGCATATTGAATACATTCATCAACAAGATTCCCATTTGTTTAAATTATGAAACTAAGTTTGAGATATTTTAGATAATCTATAGGGTTAATTTTTATTTTGCACGCTAATCTATTTGCTTAAAACATAAACTCAACCTTTAATTCCTAGATAGGATTTTAAACTTTAAATCCTCTTAGCTTTTGATTTAAATAGTTCTAGAAATTTTAAATTACAAGTAGTTTAAATTAGATTGAAAACCCTAGCTATTAGATAACTAGCTATGAGATCTTTTCCAAAACATTATTAGAAACTAAACCATAGATTTAACAAATGAAGATAAAATAACCCCAATAATAAACATAATACATTTTAAAACTCTGTTCAAAACATTAAAATAATTAGTAACTACATATTTAAAAACAAACTATCCATAGATCAAATCTCTTAACTCATTATTTCAAACCGTCAAAAGAAATCAATAGGATTGAATATTTCATATTTCCAAAAAACACTTTGTTCCTAAAACATATATACTCACAAAGTCCATTAATTAAAACCAACAAAACATTAATAAACATTGTAACCAACAACATAAAACAAAACCATCAAATTTACCCAAAGCATGGAGGCCTCTGATTTAGGATATTTGTAATATCCTGAATTTTGGACCTACCATTTATAGGCATGAGCCAGTTGATCATGATGATTATATTAATGTTTTATTTTATATTGGTTCAAATACCCCACTGCATATGAACATGATGATTTGTTTTGTATATTGGGTGTAAGCCAATTATTGATGATATATATATATACATACATACATACATACATACATACATACATACATACATACATACATACATACATATATATATATATATATATATATATATATATATGTTGGTTGTGTTAGGCATGGACCATGAAGCACATGATTAATGGAATTTTTTGTATTGAGCATGGACCTTGAAGCACATGATTGATGAGATTTTTTGTGTTGAGCGAGAGGCTCTGGAGCACATGACTACTTACATTTGTGTTGAGCATAAGCTCTAGAGCATCGGATCCTTGGCCATTGTATCCCTAGGTGTATCATACAAGTAGATCCTAGCATTTAGTGTTGAGAGAGAGATATGGAGTTGCACTATGTTTGTAACTCCCTTTTATAAGCATTGAGTATGGGCTCTGATAAGCACTAGGGGTTACTGAAAAGAATTAAATAACTTCCGAGTGAAAACAATTTGAGAAAAATATTGATCTCATCATGCTTATTTATAAGTGATTAAATGAAATTTAAAAATTTTGTGTTCTCATCAAGTATTGAAGAGCTACCACATTATACGAGGGAAATACAACATGCAAGGATGTTTAGAGTTGCCTATCCTAGTAGACCTGAGCCATCTATCTACTTAACCTTCATAAAGAAGTGTCGTTAAGTCTAGGGATCATGACACATGATGCCCGAATACAAATGTTAACAAGTATTTTAATACTATGTATTTTATAAATAGTATGTATAAATAATTAATTATAATTAATTATATAATTGAATAAATAAAGAAGAGAAGCTCCACCAATTTTTATTTATTATTAAATGATTAATAAATAGTGAAATATCTATGAAAGACTAACTAGGAACTAGTTAAAAGTTCCCAGGTTAAGAATTGAAAATTACCCAAGTAAATTAAAAATGGTTAAATCAAGAAATCAAGGAGTTCTCCATTTAACTGCCCCTTTGACTGAAAAAGTTTGTCTATAAAGACTCAAGCCAAGCAAAGGCTTAGGGTTCTGATTTTTATTTTGGAGAATTATTATTCTTCCTGTTTTTGGCTCTCAAGTGTTTTCCTATGGAATTTTCTCCTCAGAAAAAGAGGACTGATTCAGTACTGAATACCAGTTAGGAAACCCTACTGTAGGAGATCTAAGCTACTTGCATGTTGGAGTCCAGGTCCGGGGGATCCATATTAGAACTAGGAATGGTTCTAGGTCATGGTTGGGAGAAACATGGTAGTTCCCAAGTGATTCAGTCATCAAAATCAGAGGTTAGATCTGTCTTGAATTGATAATGCTGGCTATTTAAAAAGTGTTCAAGCTTGGCCATTAAAGGAGCTTCACAAAGATAAATTATAGGTATGAGTTCTTAGTATGTTAAAGTTCATTTCTAGGGTAAATGTTGGTTGCTTTATGTATAAGCTTTTATATATATTATTCACCCTAGAATTGATTCATTCTGTCCATATCTCCTAGTGTTACATTTCTTAAAATCTAACCCTATACTGTCTATGCCATCTTCTAGATTATATAAGGAATATGTTAGATGAATGTTTCCAATGAATTTACTAACCCTATGTAATTGATGTTCTCCCTAGATTCTCCTAGGGTTTTTATACTCTTCAATACTTCCTAGGATTGTAAATATTATCATAAGCTGTATATAGCTAGGTTTCCATCTCTAAAGTTTGTTTTATATATTCATTTAATATTCAAAAATTAATACTATAAACTAGGTAAGTCTACACCTGTTATTTAATGTTCACCTATTATTTATATCTCTACTGACACATTACATTTGTCAATACAGACATGTTTCAGATTATAGTAGATTTAATCATAGGAGTAAGTTTAAAGAAATAAATATACTAAATAGATAACTTAGGGTATTATTTACAAGAAGAACGAATTCATATATATATATATATATATATATATATATATATATAAGGCCATCAGGTATAAACATATATGAAAACTATCTATACATTTAAATTCCAAAATTAAATAACTCGTATAAGACCTTTCAAGGTTTGTATCCATATTACAAATTTACATTAAAAATACTCCTCATAAATGAAGCAACATTATAAATAATCAGAGAAGGCATCATGAACATCCATGTGGTCCTTTACAATTCTTTTATCATAATTCCTATAACAAAATCCATGGTTCTAACTTATCCATCTATACCTAACTTATACATAACTCAACAAACATTACCTTATCCGAATTAAAGTAATATATCTTATACAGTAAATCATATCATAGTAAAATAACATCAAATGATATCATAAATCCATATATTGCAAACAGTAACAGGAATCGAATCCTGTGGGCATGCAAGGCGAGTTTGTTTTATTTATTAAAATACATTTCATTTACAACTTGATACAATAAAAAACCTTTTTATGCTAATAGAGGTCGCGATGTTGGATCCCATGGATGTCCAAAACCCAAGGCAAAAACACTAATAACAACTATAGTATATTATAGTAAGAAAAAATACAAATCATATAACCCTATGGCTGGTTATCAAAACAAATAAAAGCCATATCATAACGAATTGAACAAGAATCAATCCTTTATACAAATCCCTTGTTTATATTGCTACACAGGCCATGACTTACACTAAGTATGTGGCCTGTATTTTACAAACCCATCAATTTCCATATAAATAACAATGCATATGCTAGCAGTGAGGTCGTAAGACTCTAGCTATAGCACGATCTTGGCCAATAACATTTTAAATACATAGTCCATTAAAATATACACCTAATATAAGCATTCGCCACCATGGTTTCCAACCCATGGATTTCCACAAACCATTTTACATAAGAACCGAGTACCCCAAAAAATACAAGTTATCGCAGCACTATGGGAAAGGCTCATGCCATTTACGGCATGGCCTTTATCCACACTATCAAAATATTACAATATCCAAACTAATCAATGGCATTACACACAAAGCATCCAACTAGGTGAATGCCTCTATTTATAAAACTCCAAGTCCATTTAAATATAGTGCTCAATAAAAGCGCAGAAGGAACTCATATACACAAGATATCAAGTTAACCATTATCCTTATATAAAAACAATACTTATATATATTTACATAGTGATTCCAAGTCGGTACAAAGTCGCCATTAAAGTCTGAAAACGAGGTTTACATAGGCGTGCCAATGGGCTATGGCACCATTGCAAGCAATGGTGCAGCCCATGGCTATAAAGCCCCCAAAAAAATCGAAATTAATGATTCACATAACGAAAATGAAATAACACTGAGCCAAATGGCCTAGGAATCTATTTATGGCATAACGCCTCAACATTTGAAATGCAAGTATGTAATCATAATCCTGAAGGAGAAATCAAAATAGCTATAGTGTAAAACCCCAACCAACAACCAGTCGAAACTCAGCTCTACCCATAGGGCTGAAAGGGTCAAGCATAAGCTTGAAGAGAAGGATTACCGTGGCCTCAATTGCAATACAATGGAGCTACAACAGAGTATGGAGCCACCCCACCATCGTTACCCTGATACCTACAACCATAATCAAACACGACATGGTGAGAAGTATAACTATGAAGGAGCCACAAAACCAGGCATAGAATGCAGCCATGAAACTAGAATAAGTTTATCTTCCTCTCCAAGGTGTAGTCTCCATCACAGCACAGAGCCGAGACACCTTTTTCTCCATAGACCCTAACGAAATGACCAAACTGAATCGTGAGCCAAGCCCTAAGCTTGGGGTTTCCATGATTTCCAAGAACGATAAAGGCACCAGCTGGTAACCACTATTGAGTTTCCAAACCCACTTTTCCATAGTTCAATGTCGTTGCAATATCATGGTTTTTATTCACCATGCTAAAAGATTTAAACCCTACTATGGTATGGTTTATACCATATGTTAAGTTTCCACCCAAACGCTATCATACGATACCATATTACAAAGCTTGCATTATGACAGTATTACAATATTACATAATCCATAGGATGCGCTAGTCCAAGGTCAAAGAACCATGCTTTAAGTATATATATAATGTTTAGACCATAGGATTAGAGCTTAGGATTTAATCCCTTAACAAGGTGTTTACGCTTAAGAACCATGGCATACAAAGTATGCCATGATAACACCTTTGACTATAAAAATCCAAAGGTTTGCAGGATTAAACCAATATAACAACATGTCAATAAAATAACATAAGAGTTGTTAATAGGTATAGTAAGAATATACTTAGAGTGTAAAATGTATAAATGAATTATAGACTAATGAATTCAAAACATAATAAAGAAGATTTAGTGTATAGGAAATTTAACCGTAGTAGCTGTTATAGCTGATTTTACCACTCCAGGTGAATCACACTTGTATGGCCTTCCCCTGTCCCTCTGCAGACTCTTTAGACCTCTTGGACCATTTTTTGTTCTTTGATGTTTCCTTAACCATCCCTAAAAACATGTGAAAATTAATACACACGACTTTTAAACCTCTAATCGCGTATATACGCGGGTTTGACCCCTAAAACCATGTACATTGGGATGTGTGCATAATCCAAATCCTTTTTGAGTTTTCCTTAACATGGATCCGACTCACTTAACTCCTGGACTTCCATATGCCTTGAGATCACTCAGATTTGACCTTTCATTACCCCTTTGAAAAGCTATTTAAGGAACTCTTTGTTACATTGAAGGCATATAAGAGAATTGAGAGCAAAGAAACTATAGTCCATTGCTGCCGAAACTTGTACTTGAGTCTGCATCCCTTTGTCCCTTGGAGCACTTTTGTGTTCTTCCCAAGCTTGCCTTTTTCTTTTGAGCTTGCTATCGAGAGATGGAGGATTAAGGTGGCTGAGGCCCAAGTGGGGGATTCAGTTTCTCCGATTCGCAGACATGCCAACAGAGGTTGTATCCATTGTAATCTCTAATTTTATATTAATAGAAATATCTTTTCCTGTCCAATAATGTATGTTTGAATGAATATTTTATCCACGGATGATTTCAAATGCTTATACATTGTTGATTATATACGCTAGAATAGATCTAACACCCATATATATAGTATGCTTGTCTTGTTTACTTGTTGTTGAGGAAGTGATCTATCAATTCAAGCTGAAGTTGGAAAGCTCAATGGGGATCTACTTCAACCGTCAAGAATAAGGTACGAGGTCTGATCCTTTAGTGTTAGATATTTAATTTCTATTTCATCTTGGAAATGATTGATTTCTGGAGTCAAGCTATCTGTTATGGTACCCCAAGCCATAAGAATTTCTCTCCATAACAAAATTGGCGACTCTGCTTGGGAGTTCCTAGTAGTTGTCCTTTGGGGATTTTCTATCAGCATTCAATGGCTTTGAATTGCTCTTTTTCTCATGTTTCTGTGCTGGGTTTGCGGGGATGTTTGGCTGGTAGTGTCTGATTGGTGTGAAGTTTGCCTCAGTTTATCTGTTTGCCTTTATTTTTAAGAACCTTTCTTCCTGTACGCTATTTTTGAACTCACAATCGCGTATATACGCGGGTTTTATTGCTATTTTCACGTACACACGTGGGTTTACTACAAACAATCATGTATGCCCTTAGTTTTTCCTTCTAGAGGAAGTGGAGTGGTTGCTGGGTGAAGTTTGATGATTGTTGAGTCTCCTTTGATACTGCTAGAGTCTGTATACACCTCTATTTCTGACCAGAGATGTTTTTTTTAGAGTAAAATTTATTTTTTGAAGAATGTTCTTATCATTGCATTTTCGATTTTTTGTTTTGGGATTAGTGCATTAGATTTCTTTTACCTTAGTACTTTGCTTGAGTGTTTCTTGAGTTTTCTTGCAGAGTCTGGGGGTTATGGAGCCATTCTTTTGTTTTTATATCTCATTTTTTATTTCAAAAAATCCAAAATATTTGCTTATCATCATGCATTGCATCTTGCATTTTGCATAGCACTTGCACTAGATTTGCTTTGGAGTATTAGTCAGGATTTCATATAGGAAAGATTTCATTTATCATTTGAAGAAAATTTTCCATTTCACATAGTAGCATACCCTATTTTTCATGGACACAATGCATTTGCATTGATTGTTAGGTGTGCATTTTGATTCATGTTGTGTCATAATACCATTAGTTCCACGGCCATATACCTCTTTTGAGTAATAAAGCCAATTAAAATCAACGCTTAATTAAAATGAACTACACTATTTTATTTGATAGGGTTCACCAACAAGGTTAGGTTTTAGGGTATTGGAATAGTTCATTGTGAGTAAATTCTCCAAGACCACTAAACAACAACATGTATGTTTCTGTCGAGCTAAGTGTGTGAAATTCCTTGGTATAACAAGTGTTTCTCAGGATCGTCCTCTAAAAAGGGAGTTAAGCATGAGGCAGTGTGAGCGGTTATTGATTGGGATGACCCCTGGTCA
Source organism: Pseudotsuga menziesii (assembly GCA_001517045.1). Lineage (NCBI taxonomy): Eukaryota > Viridiplantae > Streptophyta > Pinopsida > Pinales > Pinaceae > Pseudotsuga > Pseudotsuga menziesii. The sequence continues at coordinate 29,836 of LPNX010556186.1, read as the reverse complement.
TAACTGAGTAGCACCGAAGATATTTCCAGGATTTTATTCGTATCTGGGGACTCTTTCAAGAGTTTCAGGATTTGCTACCCTACCCATATGGTCAATCCTGCCTACAACTGTCCACCTGAACATTGATTATATTGAGGTGACCTTAGTGGCCTTACCTAGGATATTGAGGGGGTACTTTGTAGGGGTTATTCTGGGGGTGTCCCGGCCAGGTTGGGGTCGGACAACATAGTCGCTTTATGCATTGAAGCTGATGGCCATGATAATTGGTTATGTACCTTTGCTTGTTGTGTATGGGAGTCTCAAACCTCTCCTAGGAAAGACATACCTGCTTCATTCGGGAGCTCACTTATCCTACCTTTAACTTCTTGTGTTTGGCTTTAGATTTTCTTAGCGATTGCTCTGTGCATGTTAGCTTGCCCAGGGTTTGTGTAGATAGAGAGTCTCTTTTTTTTTGAGTCATTGTGGATTCGGGTGCGGCTCCTCATCATTCTCGTTGTTTAGCAGGAATTCTGCCTTCTACATATCCTCCTCCTTTGGGAGAGAGAAATAGATAGTCCAGGCGGACTACTTTGCACATTGATTCACACACCATGGGAGACTATATAGAAGGTATTTTTGAACTACCTTCTCCCATTCATGTGGAAGATGGGCACTTTACTCCTAACTATGATCCTTCACCTGATTTAACTGAGTTAGGTCCTATGATTTTTGAGATAGGAAACTTTCATGATAGACCTACTTACTCTAGGGTTGATTCCCCATTGACACATCGCCGGTATGGAATGCCGAAGGATGACGAGACTCATTTTGAACCTACGAGCACTAGTTATGGTAGTTATGGTATGTCTACTTTTCCCACACATGATTTGGAATTCCATGTCGAATCTGAGGTTGAGACTAACACTATGCCTGGGGGCACTCTCATTCCTTACCATGCAGAGAGGTTTAGGAGCACAAGTCACATTGCACCTTCCATCTCGACAATGGAAGCTAGACCACATATTCCTCCTAGGTATAGGGTTAGTGATATGATTAGGATAATAGATACGAGATGAGTGACTATAAGGTATACCACGTATATAATTACACAAATCCCTTCATCCTTTATCCCTAGTTCTTCGAATGTTCACCCTCCACCTCATTCATGTGGTCCTTCGGGCCGGAACATTGCTATGAGTCATATCCATACTGCGATTACTAGACCAGTTGTGTCTCAGGTTCATGCACCACCCATTGTTCTAGGAGGTCATGGTCATACTTCTAGAGGTCATATTCCTACTTTTGGAATGTATATTCCTACTTCTGGAGCGTACATTCCTACTTACAGAGTGTCTCATGGGACATCTCATGCGATGACTTACGGACCCTATTATGGGACGCAGTTTGGACAGGGTTCTTCACCTTGTGGGTGCGGATATCAATAACCTGTTTACTCTCCAAATTATGACTTTGTAGCTCCAAATAGTCAAGGTAAACCACACTATGGTGCTTCCATGCCACCCTATACGGGTCAAACGGGAGGAGGGCACTATGGCCACGACCATGATGGTTATGGTAATCAGACCTATGCGAATCAGAACTATCAAGGAGAGGTTCATCGACCTAATCATCCTAGGCTCCCTTTCCTCGTAACACTGAATCTTCTTGACTTGTCGAGATTAATGAATGATCATGTAGCTCATGACCTGGCTTGGACGACTGTCCCTACTAGGCTTCCCTCGGACATACCCAAATTCGAGGAAACACTGGGAGAGGATCCAAGTGAACATGTTACTAACTTTCACCTATGTTTCTCTTCAAATTCCTTACACCAGGACTCAATCCATTTAAGGTTGTTTCAATGCACCCTTAAAGGGCCTACCACGAAATGGTATATAGAGCTACCTAGGGGGGAATTCGCTTCATTAGATGACCTAGTGATGACTTTTCTTAACCAATTCCAGCTACTAGTGTGTTATGATGTTGGTACTAAACTCTTGTAGACATTTCGATAGGATAAAACCACACATATTTCGGACCACATCCAAGAGTGGTGTAGATGGAAGAGGTTAATTAAAGCCTTTATACCGCCATAATTCCACCTCGAATGGTTCCTTAAGTCATTATTGCCATATATAGTGAAGGATGTTTCTACATTTGGAGTGAAAAATGAGGAACACACCATTTTTAGGGTGTAGGAACTTGATTTGATTTATGCTCAATCCGTTTTGTTATATGAGATCATTCCCAATGCTCCGCGTTCTAGTTTCGACCCGAAAGTTAAACCTGGACCACATGTCGATGGCATTGTTGGTTTTGCGAGTGATAAACCTATGGATTCGGTTTCAAAATAAGTTATTCAATTGTCAATCAACCAATCTAATTCGGGACAAGCCACAGATTTGTCTCAACCCACCCAAACATCGACTGTGCTTTCAGTGCAATCGTCGGACTAGAAGGGTAACCAACAGCTCGGACGGAATAAAAAGAAGGGTAAGAATAATCTTAAGGGTGGAAATAGGAATGAAAATGCTAATAATAATGACAAGAATGCTCATAATGCTGGGGGGGACAAGCAAGCTAAACATAAGGTTAAATTTCCTTCCAAGCTGTGTAAGGAGGATCACCTCACTTACTTGTGCCCTCGTATCGATGGAGCCTTGAGATTCTTGGCACAGGGCCCGACTATGCTGACTAACCTTTTACCTCACAATCAACATATGAACTCGAGGACCAATGATCAGTCTGGTGGTGATCAAGATCTGCCAAAGGGTACTGGTCGTGGTTGCATTAACATGGTACGTGCTGCGAAAGTTGTGACCTATGTGAAAGACTATGGTTTGTCACAGCCCAGCCTAGGAAAGGAACTTGAACCACCAGGGAATATTTTTCATATTGAAAACCTATGGATAAACCTGAAGCTGCACCTCACATTCCTAAGGGAGTCCTTAAGTGTTTGGGGCATAATCCTAATGCCTGAGCTACCTAGAACTATTCAGTTGTTGAGGATTTGGGCCACACTGCTTGTGCAATGTCTGCACTAGAAGTACTTCAAAGTTGTCCTTCGCAAAGGAAGGCTTTGCTTTCTGCCCTTGGTGTGAATGATGATAGTTCTTCCTCCGTGATTAAATTTGAAACCGCAGGACTTCAGCCTTGCTTATCTTATTATGTGTCTCTTTTGATTCACATAGAATGTCTTAACATGACCATCAAGTGCACTGTGATTGACGAATGCGCTGCTGCTTCTGTGATGTCTTTATCATGTGGGAAGGGTTTAGGTTTCCTTGAGTTCTCTAAATAATCGACCATGTTAACTGCATTTGATGGGAGATTGTTTAGGCCACATGGGATCCTTCCTTCCCTTAAGGTACGTTTGGGAGGGAAGACCGTTGCGATAGAGGTCGAGGTGGTTGATGCACCCCTTGACTACAATCTCTTGCTGGGTAGGAATTGGATGTACATTATGCAAGCCACAGCTTCTTCCCTATTTCACGTTGTATGCTTTCCATTTAATGGGAAGATAGTCAGGATTGATGAAACGTCATTCAAGAATCCATCAGTTACCGCATCTTTGAGAGCTTCGATCCCAATCGTAGAACACTCTCAGCTAGAAACTAGGAGTGTGGGTGTGGGCATGTATCCATCCCTCATGGGAAGTTTTAGTTGTCCTGCACCGATCCTTATGATAGGTTCTAGTTCTGGTGAGGCTTTGACATCTATGAGATCAGTGTCTTTTTGCACGAGTCATATGGAAGATCCTTGGATTCTTCATACACCGAATACTTCGAGTGAGCCTATCATGATGGACATGTTGTTGCCTGCAACTATGGTAGCTTATCAAGCTAATATTGAGTGTGTTGCAGAGCCTAGTCCTTCCTCTTCGCGGATGGAGGAGGAGGACCTTTATGTGCTTCCTGGATGGGAAGTACAGTCTTCTCATGTGCACAAATTCCTTGATAGTGTTTTCCCTTCAGATGAAGTGATTATTGAGGCCATGTCGGGAGTTGAACCAGCATGGGAAGAACTCCATCATAGATCTTACTTTCTTCCTGAGCTTGACTGCTTGGAGCATGAGGACTTTAGGGAGGTTCTTAGTGAGAGAATTGGTAGTCCTATGGTTCCATTAAGCTCTCTTGGTCCGATGGCTAATGCAAACATGGCAAACATATCTCCAACGATTCCTATCAATATCTCTCGCAATCCTGGTAAGATGGAGAATGTCTATATTGGGGCAGAATGTACCCATGCTGAGATTCAAGAATACACCGAGTTGTTTAAATAATTCCATGATATTTTTTCTTGGTCTTACAATGAAATGCCAAGTATCTACCCTCGCATTGTTGAACACGAGATTAAGACTTATCCTAATGCTAAGCCTATTCAACAATGCTTGCATGCACTGAATCCTAGGAAAGCACCCGTGATGAAGGCAGAGATAAAGAAACTATTGAAAGTCGGTTCTATCTATCCCATTCGCTTGACGAAGTGGGTTTCAAACCCTATTTCGGTGGATAAGAAGTACGGAGCAATTTGCATATGTATTGATTTCCATGATTTGAATCATGCCTGTCCTAAGGACAATTTCCCCACACCATTTATTGATCATATTTTGGATGAGTGTGCTGGTAGCGAGGTTTTTTCCTTCATGGATGGCTTTTTCGGATATAATCAGATACAAATTAAACCTGAGGACCAACATAAGACTGCATTTATTTGTCCTTGGTGAACTTTTGCATATCAAAAAATGCCTTTTGGCCTTAAGAACGCCAAAGCTACTTTTCAGCGGGCCATGACCTTGATCTTCCATGATCTCAAATCGATTATTGAAGTATTTTTGGATTACCTCACTGCTCATTCCTGTATGAGAATGCGTCATTCCTATAATTTGAGATTGGTGTTTGAAAGATGCCACCATTCTTTGGTCAGGTTAAATCTTCACAAGTGCATCTTTTGTGTGCAGTCAGGTCGCTTGTTAGGATTCATCGTTTTTAAAGAGGGTATAAGAGTTGACCCTTTGAAGGTTGAGGAAATACTTCAGTTGTCTCCCTCAAAAAATATTCGTCATCTTCAATGTTTGCAAGGCATGGCAAAATTCTTACGGAGGTTCATTGTCAATTTTTCCAATTTGACTAGAGGCTTCATGCATCTTTTGAAGAAACACTCCACATTTTGTTGGGATGAGCAAGCCTAGGAGTTCTTTGATGCACTCAAATGAGCCCTAGCATTGGCCCCAGTGATTAGTCCCCCAGACTATAGCCGTGATTTTCTACTTTATTCGGCTACATCTATGGAGACGATTGGTATGGTTTGTGTTCAATAGGATGAGGAGCTCCAAGAGAATGTCATATACTATCTAAGCTAGAATCTTATTGACATGGAAATCCATTATTCTCATGTTGAGAAGCTTGCTTTAGCTACCGTACATGTGGTTCAATGGTTGAGACATTATATTATCCTTCGCCAGTCCTTGGTTGTAGCGCATGTCAATCCATTTCAATTCATCCTCACTCGAAGGATCATTGGGGGAAAATATAATAAATGGATTGTCATCCTGGAAGAATTTGATCTTGAGTTTGTTTTGGCAAAATTGAAGAAATCGTTAATTTTTGCAGCGCTTATATCGGATTTCCCAAGCGACGCCGAGGAGTTGGTGTGTGAAGATACGTTTATCGATGAACACATCTTCTTAATCTCAACTTTAGACCCATGGTATGGGGATATAATTATATATTTACAAACATTGAAGGTCCCCACTCACCTCTCATGGGATGAACGACGACGATTACCTCACGTGTCTAAGAATTACCTCATAGTGTATAACACTTTGTACCACTATGGGGTAGATTCCATTTTATTGCATTGTTTAACTCATGAGGAGGCTTATGTAGTGCTAAATGATTGCCATGGAGGGACGTGTGGTGGTCATTTATCTGGGCTTTCTATAGCCCAAAAAATCTTAAGAGCAGGTTATTTTTGGCCGTTGATCTTGAAGGATTGTGTAGATGTGGTCAAGAAGTGCCACCCCTGTGAGGTGTTTGCATGTAATATGTGCTCGAGACCTGCCCCGTTACATCCCATCATCACCGCCAGTCCCTTCACTAAGTGGGGGCTTGATTTTATGGATTGCAACCTAGCTTCAGCTAGGGGGCATCATCATATCATAGTGGCTATTGATTAATTCACAAAATGGGCTGAGGCTATGCCTACAATTAAGTTTGATGGTGAGACATCCATGCACTTCATATTCAACCAAATTATTACTCGGTTCGGGATTCCGAAAGAGCTTGTCGTTGACCATGGCTCACACTTTCAGAATCGTATGATGGAAGAGTTGGCATCAAAGTTAGGGTACAAACAAGAGCATTCCTGCTCTTACTACCCTCAAGCGAATGGACAGGTAGAAGCAGTGAACAAGTCACTCAAATCCATTCTCCAATGAACCATCGCACAAAGCAAGAATAATTGGCACATTATGTTATATCCATCTTTGTGGGAATATAGAACTGCTGTTAATACTACCACGGGTTTTTTTCCATATCAACTTGTACACGGAGTGGAGTCGGTATTGTCGGTTGAGTGTGAGATTCCTTCTTTGAAGCTAGCCATAGAGCTCTTATCAGACACTTCACCATTGGAGGAGTGTTTGGTCCACCTCAAGCAACTTGATGAACAACATTGAGATGCCTTGGTCGCTCTAGAAGTAAATAAACGTCACGTAAAGGTCCAGTACAATAAGTTTGTCCATCCAAGGAGGTTTAGTGAGGGAGACTTTGTCCTTTTGTGGGATCAACTGAAAGAACCCTTGGGGGTAGGAAAGTTTAACCCCATGTGGCGTGGTCCTTACATCATCAAACGTGTGTTAGAGAAAGGCGCTTATGAGTTAGTGGATTATGAGGGAATGACCTTGGCAGAGCCTAGGAATGGGATCTATCTCAAAAAGTACTATGCATGATTTTCAGCCAAGGCTGGTTATTGTATATTAGTGTATAGTTTTGCATAGGTAGGTGTTTTTCTTATAGTGATCAGGTTTGTGATTAGTTTCTGTTTCTTTTGGTAGATGTCAATGGAATCTTCCACCTACATAGGAGTCACGGATGGTGCAATCCATCACACTCAACACTTAGCCTCTGCTGCTTGGGTGATTTATACTCCTATGGGTCAGGTATTGTCTTCAGGAGGCATATGTTTACGACCATGTTCAAACAATGTTGTTGAATATAGTGCCAATATTGAGCTTCTACGGGATGCCATTTTACATCGTGTTCTCTCTCTTGAGTTATGTCTTGATTTGGAGTTAGTAGTGTCACAACTTAATGGTTTGTACCATGTTATAGATCTAACGTTATTAAGAAGATTATTACATGTGACATTATTAGAATGGCAATTTGACAATATAACATACATACATATTTCAAGAATTAATAATCAAGTTGCTGACTCATATGCTAACTCTGTGTTAGATTGGCATTTGTTTCATACACAAGAAATTCATCACAAACACAAATTTTTACACATGTAAATAAATAAAATTATCATCATAAAACTTTTTATAAACATCCAAAATGTGGTAATACATAGTGTCATGATACAAAAATGGGGCTCTCGAGCCACCAAAATATAATACATGGTAATACAAAATGTATCACCCCCAGCTATCTAAGACTGTGGAGGAGGAGGGGGTTTGTGATCATGGAATGTCACTACGGCTCTAGCTAGCCGTCGAAATAATTGCACCCATGCTCATGGTACACCCACCACCTGGTGCTGCATGGCCTCAGGCAAGTCCTTGACTTGCGCCATGGGAAATCTGTGTTTCAGCCTCACAAACTTGGTATGAATGCTTTCGATCATTTGCTCCACATCCACACCTGTGATATCATCTCCTCTTCCCCTTCATCTATGACGAGGGAAGCCTTTAGGCCACCATGGTCCCACATCTACATGCATATGGTAAACGTCACTATGTATTGTCACCCAAAAACATGTCTTTTGATTCCATATAATCAGAAAACACAAAAAAATTAAATAACTCAAAAATTTAAAGAGAAGGTCGAGATTCATTACCTATGTCACCGTATGTCGATCTTGGTGGTAGCAGCATGTCCGAGTCCCCCTAGAAATCTATCCCCACATAGGGGTAGTCATCGATGGAAACTATCTGTCGTCGCCACCACGGAAAGAAATTAGCTAGATAGGGGTTGGACACCCTACCTCAACCTAGTGTGCGCATCACATCTGCCCAACACCGTCGGGCCAGATCTCAAACCCCGTGTAGAGGAATGTCAACTCTGGGGCTCAATCCTGGAACACGCTCAAAGAAAAATGTGCTCAGTATGTTGCTGAAACCAAAGTTTCACCCTCTTCCCATATTACACTCACTGATTTGCTGTTTCATGTTGCGCAATAGTGTAGTGCTCCAATTATATATCGTGGGTTTCATGCACTCCACTACATAGAACATTAGAGGCCGCGAGGCCTAGTGGAGTGAATCCAAGCCTGCTATCCTTCCTAGTGTCAGTAGGATGGCCTTTAGGCCCAGCACCTGTATGGGGTTAGTAGGGATCTGACTCCCCACCTTCTCCATGTCTGGATAGCAGTACACCACAATGTACTCATCTATATTCAGGCCACCTCCAGGCCCGCGAGAATGTAGGTTCACTACTTTCCCCTGTCGGGAAAGTCCAGTAATGAAGTATATGTCCTCCACCTTTATGGTGAGGGACATCCCATCTATCTTGAATGACTCTGAGTCTGGATCCTAGTAGTCCATCAGCATCTACAATAGTCCTGGTTTGGCCCTTAAGCCACCAAGACACCAAAATTTGTAGATCCCACATGCACGTAGCGCTTGTTGATCCATTAGATCGGCCCTTACTGCCTCTTCTACATCACCATGTTCACTTTCTCTCCATTCTAGGACCATCCTGCACAAAAAAATGGAGGTTTACCCATTAGAACACTTAAAAAACCTCATGTGCGACCACATACATGACTGTTTTCCAAACAACCATGTATGTATGCGACTGTGAGGGCATTTTCTGTGTATATCGAGCCCTATATGCAGAAAAATCCTTGATTTCTACGTGGGCTACAATGCCTATTTTGGATTGGCCTAGAAATCCCAAATCACCATGGAATATGATAAAAATTGCATCAAAAAGGAAGAGTAGAGCATGGGTAAGTACCTGGAAGAAACGATAATGTATTCCGCTAGCTGGATCTCTTGGAATTCACTGTTGAAAATCTGATCTCAAATGGGTAAAAATTTCAAATGTTTTATAATGTTTTGAATTTTTTACTATTTATAGAAAATTTTCATTTTTTTTCAAATTTTTACCCCCTTTCCTATAGTTTGGACCGTTTCTAATTCATTTGGACCATTTTTGGATTCATTTATGATGTAGGAGACCTTTTTGAGTGCTATTTCAGCCATTGGATTGACCCTTTTGTGCTGATCTCAGGTATCTTGTCTAAACTGGCATATAGGTTAGGTTTCATCACCATTTGCATTTTGCATGACCTTATGACTGTTTCATTATATCCTTAGGTATGAACCCACTCTATTATGTCATAGAACCTTCTTGTTGTTTTAGAAGTGGCATGATATGAGTGGTAGAGCTTGACCTTACATGGGTACCCTAGTTAGCGCCTTATTTGCATTTGGTGCCAATGCTGATGTTTTGTCCCTTAGGGTGTGGGAGTCCATTGTATAGTATTTCCATGACATTTCGCAAGAGCCTCGTACTCCTCTTGATATTTTGCTGGCCTATTTCCCTCAGGACTCCCTTATGTCAAGTTTTAATTGCATTATCATGAGCTTTGCCTGCCTTATTGAGCTTTATGTCGGCTTCCCTGACATTGAGTTTCAGCCATATAGCCCGAGCTTGTCTCATGTCTAGCCATGCAGACCCATTTTATATATCCTTTGCAGCTTGATTCCCTATTTTTACCGTGAGAGGATTTTCCCCTGAGTGTTTCTATCCTACACATGTATCATTGCATTGAGCATAGGCATGTTCCACTGCTGGGAACTAGTTTGTTTACCCCTATGACACTCGTCTCCTCCTAGTCTATATGTATAAAGTAGTTTTATTCTTTTTCAAGCTTTTTAAATATTTGAAAAAGTCCAAAAAAATAAAAAAAAAACAAAAAGTCGGACAAGGAAAGATGTTACCTTTGGCAGCTATCGAGTCGTGTCGCCTTCGAACAGAGCACTGTATATCACATCCATTGGTTTGGTTTATAGCTTGACTTTAGGAGGTGTACTCGTTTATCTGAGTTTATCTCCACCGACTGGTTAAGCTTCCAATCCCCATGGAGCCTTTGTCGACGCCTCCTGTATTGCAGAGATGTCCTAGTTTTTTATATCGAGTCTATGCTACCTTTATTTAGTCACCATTTTTCGTTATGCTCTTGTTCAAAGGAAGTTGAAACCTGAGTCGACCATTCCTCAGCTATCTTGACTTTGCATATCGGCCATTCCCAATACAGTTACTGGTTCGTGCACCTTATGATCGAGTCCGTCCACATCATACAGCTTTGCTGAGTACATCATGTTGGATGATGGGGGATGCCTTAATGCCCTCCTTCTAGCGGATTTCATCCCATCAACTTTATATCATTTATTCTAGGATTGGAATCTAGATTCATTTTTTCAGTGCCTTGAGACTTGCAGTCATCAGTGGTAGGTTCTCTCGCCATCAACAGTCTTTGGGAATACATCAGTGTCCCCTGATCGATGGATCCTCTCAAGTGTTAAAACTCAACAAATTTATTCACATTTTTTAGTTTGCACTCTAGTACATTGATTCCCATTTTCATTATCAGTTGGTGATCTCGCGTCTGTTAATGGTATACATCAATGACCAGTAATCAAACGATGGACTACTATGTTCAACCTCAACACCTCTATTCACATAGTAGGACATGTACTCGTAGCAGTTTGTGTAGAAGATCTTCCAAATTGGTGGCACCTCCTATATGCTACCTCCTTGATCATGCCGGTGCTCATGAGATTTCAGATCTCATGACTGGATTCTAGTATATTTTAGACATTTCTAGCTAATATGGAGATCTTGATCCACTATATATCTTCAGCCATTATGGAGATCATGATCCTTTGTATATCTTCATCATGGAGATTCTGATCTATGTATATTGTACATGGCGATGACCACTTATGTGATATCTTGTATCGTGCCTATTCATGGCCATTGTACTCTTATGTATCCAGGACTGCTATATGTATTTGCAATTATGTGTAGAGTTGTATCATTGTACTATGCTGATTGGGTGGCTGGTCTTCCATTTGGGATCCTTCATCACTCCACTTCTGCGATGGAATTATAATGTATTTTTGCCATCCTATAACCCCTCTGACCTCACACATTAGGGGGCATTTGTTATAGCTGGTTTTACCACTCCAGGTGAATCACACTTGTATGGCCTTCCCCTTTCCCTCTATAGACTCTTTAGACCCCTTGTACCATTTTTTGTCCTTTGATGTTTCCTTGACCATCCTGGAAAATATGTGAAAATTAATACACGTGACTTTTAAACCTCTAATCGTGTATATACGTGGTTTTGACCCCTAAAACCACGTAGATTAGGATGTGTGCATAATCCAAATCCTTTTGGAGTTTTCCTTGACATGGATCTGACTCACTTGACTCCTGTCCTTCCATATGCCTTGAGATTTCTCGGATTCGACCTTTCAATACATGTTTGAAAATCTATATAAAAAACTCTTTGGTACATTGTAGGCATACCAGCGTAGATCCAAATCCTAGGCTCTATCAAGTGCTGAGAGGGATCAAATCTCTTATTAGGTATCCATTGATTTGATTCAAACTAATGGATACCTAAGGTGGATTAGGGTTATTGGTCGTATATTATGTTGTGTAGTAGTTATAGCCAAGAAAGTCGAATGATCTTTTCAATGCTTTTGCTTCTTCAGTGCTGAACCATGGTAACCGCGCTCCAACTAATCTTGTTAAGGAAGCAGGGTACTTCCCTAATGTTAATGGATCCAGAAGCCTGTAATCCATAAAACATTGGTTTCTTATTTTTTGAGGGAAGTACCCTCAAAAAATAAGAAACCAATGTAGCGTTATGTAACATTACATAATGTTATGTCGGCTATAAAAAAAATAGAAAAGAAAAAAAATTACAAGTAACCTAACATAATGTTATGTCGGCTAAAAAAATAAAACCTTTGAAAAAAAAACAACACCTAATGGACTATGATAGGCCTCAGCCTTAATGGCTTCTGATTCTGCACATTACTCCAAACACCTACTTGACTATGTTGTGCTGCTTCTCTTTGTTCAACTAGAGATGTATGATTTTCTTGGGATTATTGGTTTTTATGAGTATATTAATCATCACCTTAGAAACCAAGATTACATGGTTTTTTCTCACAATCAAATTCCTTTCAAAACCTTAACCATTATTATTCTTTGTAAACTATACAATTAAAAATCCCTCTTCTACTTGCACCCTATAACCAGAAACCCACATATAGAATTGAGAAGACCAACTAGAATGTGATAACATGGATGAGAGATGGAAGGCCAAGGATGACATTATACTTATTGATGGAGCTTATCAGAACATATACTAAGCCATAAATGAATTTGTGAAGGATAGATGAGCCTGCAGAGATGATGAGACTGAAGCTATAAGCTAGAGAGGGGACAATAGGAGGTCAATGGCTATGGAAATTCTACATAGCTAAGCTCCTCATGAATAAAATATCAAGAACATTTGACTGAGACCTAGTTATTATGTGGATCTGTATAGCTGATTACTTGAACTGAAGTTGAGAGAAGAAGGTTTAGCCGAATCACCAGTTAGAAGGGACTGCATTGTAGAAGGTCAGAGTCTGGCCATCACCTATCATCGCTCGGAAGGAGAGCGCCTTCCCTTCAACATTGCCAATGTTGTTTACCCAACTGGCACCCCAATTTCTCTGCAACGCCTACCAGTATTTTGCAGAGAAGCCATCTACATTTACCCACACGCCCCTCACGTCCCCACTTTTGCCCACATTGCTTATGACCACCGTATTGAAGTAGGCATTCCCTTTCATGGAAAATCTGACCCCTCCCTTCCTGAGGCATGGCACCCTTCTGTAAAAGATAGGCACTATTCCTGCTTTGTAGCGGGAAATGGTGAGGTACGCAGGCATTGATAGGTCAAAGTGGTGATTGGGATTATTGCACCATCCAGCTCTATAGGGAGGACACAAGTTGGTAGCAGTGACTCGAATCTTGGTTCTACCTGGGAGGCACCAAGCTAGATCATCTTTGGCATTGCAAAACAATTCATAGCAATATCCACAGGCCTCCCCTTGTCTGAATAGGGTACTGCTTAGTGCTGTGTTGCTTATGCCATATCCACCTTCGTGCATATTCTCATAACCGGAGGCTCCTCCTGACAATATGACATCAATGCCAAAACTACCAGATCCAAACAATAACCCATCAGATTCAAGAAATAACAAACAGAAGCTGCAATTTTAATCAAGTTATTAAAATAGCAAAATATTTAGAGATTACATTAAGAAAATTAGGTTACCAACTTACCCATATAGGTTGATGTTCCATAAGCCTCCCCATAGAATGTTGCATGGGCTGGCATCCATCCTTTTCCACCGCCTGCATTTACCAATTTGAATTGTTTTGAAATGAAGCAGAATATTACCATCCGGATGATCAAATTGATGGCCATCAACATCATATTATTCCTTTCCATCCTATACTATAGCTAAATTGCAATTCACATATTTTCTGTAACTCAGTTCTGTTACAGAGCTATCGAAGCAGTGAGGTGCTTGAGCTTGGTGTGTGAGCTTCAGCTATAGATAGGTAGAATTCTGGCACCACGCCCTGCATCTCTTTCAAAGTCACATTCATTTTCACGTCAGCCTTCCAGATATAGTTAAATTGAAACAGTTTTTGTACAGCCAGCTGCATGACCGAGTCCTTGGCATCAATTCTCTAGCAGCAATGAATTTAGTTCCATATGTATAACCATATTTTTGTGAAAATATATGTCAGTAAGCTATCTAGACCATTTTCTGGTAAGTTTTTTTGGTCTTTAGTGATTGGAATGCATAATATAGATTCCTGAATCCTTTTTCAATAAAAATTCTAATTTTATCACTAAATGTCGGCGGCATTAGAGCCTAGATCCAGCCTTGAAAAAAAAAAGCAATGTTCACTATAAAAAAATTCATGTTATTTGAAATGAAGAATTAAAATTATGCAATGTTCACCTTGTTAAAGCGATCAGATTCCTAGTCTAGAATAGCTGCTTGATCAGAATCTTCGTCTCTAATAGCTCCTTGAGAATAATGATGAGAATCTTCGTCTCTAATAGCTCCTTGAGAATAATTTTTTTTTTATATAATATTTTTTTTGTTTGTATTAATATAGGGAGTGTATTTCAAATGAAACGTGATGACCTTACATTATTAGGATGACAAAATATTTACTACTTTTTTTTACATTAGTTATTCAATATTGCAAATTTTACATCATGTTACAAGATCTCTCCCACAATATTCACTACTACTACCCTTATTTTTTTTTGCTACCATGTTAGGTTACATTACGTGACAAGATCTCCCCCATAATATTCACTTTCACTATTATTTTTTGCCGACATGTTAGTAACGTTACATCACGTGACAAGATCTCCCCCATAATATTCACTTTCACTATTATTTTTTGCCGACATGTTAGTAACGTTACATCACGTGACATCACGTGACAAGATCTCCCCCATACTAGGCTGTAGAGTGCCTCTCGGTGCAATAAGAGAATTGAGAGAAAATAAACTATAGTCCATTGTTGCTGAAACTTATGCTTGAGTCTACATCCCTTTGTCCCTTGGAGCACTTTTGTGTTCTTCCCAAGCTTGCCTTTTGCTTGTGAGCTTGCCATCGAGAGATGGAGGATTGAGGCGGTGGAGGCCCGAGTGGGGGATTCAGTTTCTCTGATTCATAGACGTGCCAACAGAGGTTGTATCCATTGTAATCTATGATTTTGTATTAATAGAAATATCTTTTCCTGTCCAATAGCGTATGTTTGAATGAATATTTTATCCATGGATGATTTCAAATGCTTATACATTGTTGATTATATATGCTGGAATAGATCTAACACCCATATATATAGTATTCTTGTCTTGTTTACTTGTTGTTGAGGAAGTGATCTATCAATTCAAGCTGAAGTTGGAAAGCTCAACGGGGATCTACTTCAGCCATCTGGAATAAGGTACGAGGTCTGATCCTTTAGTGTTAGATATTTAATTTCTATTGCATATTGGAAAGGATTGATTTATGGAGTCAAGTTGTCTATTGTGGTAACCCAAGCCATAGGAATTTCTCTCCGTAACAGTAGCTAAATTAACGATGACGACACTTACCAAGTTATAAAACCAAGTTGATAAATAGCATAACAACTAGTAGTAGGTCCTCTAGGATCAAGATAGTCAACACACTTTACACCATATCCCGTCACAAAGTAATAAACTGCATAAGTAAATGAAAGAGGTGCCTTTGTTCAATTAAACTAGGTAAGCCTGCGTAACCAAGTAATACCTTACCTCTCAGAATGTCATGGGAGAAAAATTCCCTCCACTACACCACCTTATTCCCATCAACAAAGTTAAGTTATCTTTTATTTAATAAAACAAAGTACAGATGTGCAGGATTAAAACAATAATCTATACAATTCATTAATTCACCGACAATAATAACTCAGATGTACACATAGTTTAAATAACATAATTAAGACATTAGAAGTAAATGAACTAATAATCATTGAATGGATAAGAGATTAAGAAGACAATATGGGCAGTTTCTAAAGAAATCGAAAGTATAAGTAGCGCAGGTAATTCTGCATGAGTAATAATGATCCCCTTCAAGAAGTTTTCACTAGCGTATAGTTTTTTTTTCAATTTTTGGGGACATCACAATGTTGGTTCCATTAAGTGGTTTGAGAATTATGAAGACATCCTAGAAACTTCACAATGTAATTCTATGGATGAAGACCATACCTTTGGATCTCTATGAAACCATTGGCGCATATAGAGCCATGCACAATGCTTTAAATAATGATGCATGAGTTTACATGGGTATCCATGAGGCTATGCATCTAGGTCTTGTTGTCTTAGGGCCTTGGACATATTAATGGAGGAGACATGCAACTCAGTCCCTAAAGGAATGTTCTAACAATATAGGGATAGGAAGGTTTCCTCCACCAACCACATATGGCCTCATGAGGACATCGTTGGCCTATTGTTTGTGATTTTTATGCCATTAGGTGATTTAGATAAATATGTACATGTCCTAGGGAATTAGGAATGGATTTCCAAGGAATAATACCATTCCTTTGGACCTAGAGAAACCATTGTTACACCAAGGGATATCCATACTATTAGGGGATTTTAAACAGTAATAATGGGAGTAAAGGCCCACATCATGTGTAAGAAACCAAAGCCTCATTCCTTGAAGGAATGTTTTAGTCATATACATTCAATAACAATGAATTTAATCACCACACATGACCCCTTCATGGCTTCATTTTAATTTGAGTGCTGACATCAATTCTATTATCACTTTTTGAGCTCTAGGTATTGATCTCGAGTACCTTGACATGGTTGGGGTAGGAAACTTGGACCTTAATACCTAAAGCAATATCCTATGAATTTAATCCAAATATTGACGCCTCAAACTGGGACACAAGGCCTCTATGTGGGTATATGTATGAAATCGGGAGGTTTTTAATAGCAGGTATATTTCTTAGTTCTTTATAGGTGATTAATGGATAAATCCTATGCCTAATATCATAAAGGAAGTTTTATGCACCTAATCTTTAAATGATGCATTCAGGCACCGCACTTGACCTCCAACAAAATCCTTTCCCTCCAAGTGGGGATGTTAGCTATATAAAGTTTGCATAATCAGGTATGCATATTTGTGCCTTAACATGTTTAGGCATGGAAACCAATTCATGTCCACTAAAATAATCTTCTAAGAATCCAAGGATAAATGACACCTTGAAACACCACTCATAATATCCAAAGAATGTCTCTATCGTACAAGCTATTGGGATATCATTATCATTATGAGGTTTAACACTATAAATAGGATTTAGGTCCCTAAACATTCTTGAAAGAAAAAATGTGGTTACTATTCCCTTAAAAAACATTTTAGGTGTCAAAGACTAAGAAAAACATTGTGAATAATCACTCTTTGACTCCTATGATATATCTAATTTTAAGTGGGGAAATGTGTTCCATTAATAATTTTTAAACATGAGGTATGGATGTAAGCACCATAGACATGGCTAGTGGAGAAAACTCAAGAATTGGGTTGTAAAGGAATTTCCTAAGAATCAAAGGCCAAGATCAACACCTCAAGGAACAACATTTGACCTATCAAGGGTATAATTTTTCTTTGGCTATGGATTTCCATGCCATAGTAAGGATTCCTTAGTCAATGAGAGGTATATGATTGATTTGAGGTAAACTACGAGAGACTCTCCCAAAACAATTATTAAACCCATATATCTTGATAAGTATCAGTTGTTTCTCCACCATGGTATTCAACTAGATAGAAAAAGATAAGGATTAACAAAAAATTTCCTTGGAAGGGGAGTTGGCAAATTTCTTGTGTTTCCCATTAACAATTCAATTAAGGAACATGTTGAATATTCGAACATATTCTTTAATATTGAGCATCAATTCCTGTAGGTCCATATTCTGAATCCGTTGCTCACCTATAATCCATTTAACGACCAATAACAAGTTTTCGAATACTTGGAGAGAGCGCACTCTTAAATCTGTATCTTTCCCTCACCAAACGTTTCAACACAAAGAACTCGACCATATTATTTGTACCTTTCCCTTGCTTGCATTTATACAAAAATAATGGTATTTTAAGAGATACAACATCACTCCTAGGACACATACCTTTCCAGACCCTCGCAAGCCCCATTAATAAAGTTTCAACTAAAAATTCTCTTAATACCCAGTTGCTCGACCTGTCATGACAAATTAGGAGTGTCTTTCTTCGTTATATACTTAAAATCACCTTCAACTGAGAATCGACCTAGAAAGTAAGTGAACTCATTCTCAGTAAAGTTCATACTACATAGACTTAGCGATACCCCCCATAAGATAAGGAATGAGATAGCTATATAAGGTTTTATATCCCCTCTCTTAAGCTAGACTTTCAAACACGATTCAATGTCATATTTGTTTCACAAACTTGATAAATTTAGTCAATTACTTAATTCACCCATGTATTTGAAGAGAAATACATTGAACACATAGATGGAGAAGTTGTTCTCAATTTGTGATCTATGTTCTTGTTCCTAAGTGCACATCATTCAACCACATTTTCTTAACCTTTTTTAGAGAATCCACCAATTCCATGCTCATTAAACATCTCGATGCTATATTAAGAGCCACCCACTCACTCCTAACTATGTTTATGAAATATTTTACACTTTAACTTGATTAAATTGAGCATAACATTTACATTCAAAATTATATTAAATAAAGTATAATATTTATAATTAACCTTTAACCTTTCACTTAACAAACACTATAGTTTTTTGAAATAAATATAACATTTTAACCAATAAAATGCGTATGCTAATCTAATCTTTAATGCCATTAAGTTGATGCACTTTATCTTACATTTATTATTCACTTAAACTCTCGTAAGAGCTGACTAACCACAAAAATCAACTCTTTCAAAACAAATTAATCATATTAATATTAAAAGACCAAAAAAATAAAACCATGAAGATGTCTTATAGATCTTTAAATATTAAAAAATAATAAGACCATAATGCCGTATTATAAATCTTTAAATAGTTTTTAAGACATAAATAAACTTTTATTATTTATCTAAAATGAAGGTAAACGTTATGAACGAGGATTACTGTATTTTTGCAAAATCTCATTGCATTGGGTTGATATTTGGTAAACATTATGAACCAAGTTTACTGTATGTTTGCAAAATCTCATTGCATTGGGTGGATATTTGTTTCCCCCTTGGGTGATACTCTGCTATGATTTATTTTTCTTATTCAACAATTTATCCTTCGCTCCACAACTTTCTGGCAAAAATATTGAGCCAATGCTTTCTCTCTATTCCTCTAGTTTCTAAGCCTTCACTCCTTCGGCTTCCCAGAACCATTTTCATTGCCACCCACAAAATAATTCGATTTCTATGCTATGGGTCACTTAGCCATGTCTTCACCGTCTGAAGACTCTGCAGAAAAAATCCATTCGATAGGAGCCCAATGGGGTCGAGAGTTTGGCTGCCGCTAACTGAGAAAATGAACAGTAATATGCTCTCCTAGAACCCGACTTCCTAGAAGCCATAACCAGTTCCGACAAAGTTAATGAAGCCAAAGGTTATGGTGACTTAGGTTATGGAGAAGTTGCAGTTGTTGATCAAGATCCCTTACTCTCTCCTAAAACCCTGGAGAATGCGATACTCTATTTCAAAAGGGATGCGATGCATTGAAAGCTGAGGACCTTGTCCATGCCGTTAATTTTCTGACCCTGTGCACCGGAAATCAGGTTTTATTTTCTTTTCACATGCTATTAAAATTGCTTGCAACTCTCGTGAAAGTGAACATTTTCCTCTTTTGAAATTTTTTTTTTTACAGTTTTCCATCTAACAATTTGAATTCTTGTTCTTTTCCCAGCATTTGGGGTTTACTGTTTGTGCTGATTTAATTGTCAAAATGACGAGGTCTATTTACCTGTATTTAAATACCACTGGTGGCATAGGGAGAGGGAACACTCAACTTTCTTTCTTGGGAAGAGGCCTCCAATTTCCTTCACCCTTAGTTTGAATATATTTCCCGAGAAGACTATACCCTTGTGCAGACTATGCTCTCTTATTTAAACCTAATTTTGAGTAGCATATAGAACGACCTATCTCTAACTTTCTACTTATCAATGAATATAATAAACTGTTAGAATATACATGGAGACGGAAATGTTATGTTCTCACGGTGGAAGTGTTCCTGTCGTTACAAATATGCCCTCAATGTTCTGCTATTGGTTCTATTTATCAATACATCACACTTAGATCTCTCTGTATCAAATTGAGGGGAGGATTCATTCCCTAAGCAAGAAGGCAGGTAGGTCCAAAGGGCTTAATGAATCTCAAACTTTCTTTCCCTTCAAAGCTTTCCAGTTACCTTGTTACAACCGGTGTGATATCAATGGGAGCTCCAAACCCTCCAAATTACTCACCCCGCACCCAAGCATTGAAGTTACTGTCCTGCATTTACCTGCATTTACCTGGGCGATTGTATGTTCCATAGCACCAAAGCATTGAAGTTACTGTCCTGCATTTACCTGGGCGATTGTATGTTCCGTAGTGCTGGGCACTGGCATAGTTTATTATTGTCTATATGCACTAAATTCCATACAGTTGGTAAAACCATGCTACTACTATTTCCATAAGAAGATGGGATTTCCCTAATACGTGTGAGATCTGAATAAAAAGAGTAATCTGCCTTATGTGAGCAGGATGCAGGTAGGTAGGTAGATAGCGTGACATTGCTCCATGTCTCAATTTTGAGATTTACAAATTGTAAAGGTAGTGTGTCATTACTCTACTTTTTAATTTTAAGAGCGCCACACTCAAATTAGAGTCAAATTGTATATGTATTTTTCTATTGCTATATTATTTAAGATACTACCCACAAGCTAAATCTCAATGCATACTTTTATTGTGAGGTATTATGTTATTTCTGTTTTGCTAATAGTTTTAGAGAATATTTTGCAATTGGAGAGGGGCTGGTGGTACTCAAGGGGCTGGTACTCGCATGACACTGGTCCAGGAATCCAAATCCACTACCACTATATCTCTAGGTGCCCCATGTAAGATTAATTTTCTGAATTAATCTAAATGACCCATAAGAAGAGACGCATATGCTAGCAGCACAAACCTTTTTTACGGAGTTCTTGTAACGGATTCAGGAATGGTCTCGAATCTCCTACTCTGATGGACAGGTGGAGAATAACGGTCTTGGGGAAACCGGTCCTCTCTAAATGAACCTTCAGAATGCCCATCTTTAATCGACCTGAAAGAGTGTATGGCAGCAGGGTAAGAGAGAGAAATCGTTTTCTGTTCTGTGCAAAGGGTTCTTCAAGAGGTTTCTGAAAAACATAGCAAAGGAGCAGAGGGTTTCTCAGTCTGGAAAACGCAGTAGAAGAAGAAAGGGGTTTTCTGTTCTGGAAAACGCAGCAGAGACTTTAACTGTTCTGAAATCTAATTCAGCCAAAGCTCTGCACGAATGGATTCAGGTATTGAATGAATTTCTGAGTAAATTCCGCTGTATTTTTATTCCTGGTGAAGAACTAGAAAGTTCTAGGTCCTGAAACAGTTATCAGACATTATGTTTGGTATAAGAAAAACTAACATGTGGTATCAGAGCTCATGTAGAGAACTTTCTCTTCTCTTTTCATTAATTTTTTATCTCATAAATGCATTCTGAGAAATCGTATAAAAGTTTTATGAATGCATTTGATAGACTAGTTTAAAGTCACCGTATGAATTTAGGGTATACAGTGTGCAAATCATAGACAGATGAAATTAATTGTTTCCCTGTTATATATTGAATGCTTTCTTTTGTTATAAGTATGATGACAGAATGTTTTCTGTTACTCTGTTTAAACACATTAATGTTGAATCAACATGCAGAGTCATTACAATGATTTAAGGTCTATATTAAGATACGGTTTGGTAGCCACCAAAGTGGTCCAACCGGAAAGACTCATAAATTTTAAGTCAAATTATCGAAATTTAATACTCGTTTCCCCTGGTATTAAAATAATGACTCTGCAAATCGCAATTATTTAGTCACAAGAATATTAGGTTGGCCTAGAGGTGCACCCAATTTTTGGAACATTATTTATTTGGAGTAGGATGATTGATGGGTATTCACTATTGGGGCCAGTATGGATACTCAAAGGTAACATATTCACTTAGTTGTGAATATTTTATCAATCAGTCCTAATAGGTGAAAGGAAATCACCATAATTGTTAAATAGTTTACCATAAGACTAGCCCAAAGGTAGGTCACGGTAATACTGTTCACTATTGTTTAAACCATGATTTTCAAATTGCTTATAACTCTTAGCATTAATAGCATGTATTTATGATTGCAGTATTAGTTCCTATTTCGCTGCATCCGCATGTGTCTTCTGTCCCGATCTTGAATGGAATGAATTTCTTAGATTGGAAAGAACAGGTTCAGTTTCACCTTGGTGTTCTAAATCTAGATGTAGCACTTGAATCTGAAAAACCAGCTGCTATTACCAGTAATAGCAGTGCAGAAGAAAAATCTACATTCAAAGCATGGGAAAGATCGAATCGACTGAGCCTTAAGTTCATGCGAATCACTGTAGCAAACAACATTAAGTCAACTCTTCCTACTACTGAGAATGCTAAAGAATTCCTGAAATCTGTGGAAGAGCGTTTCAGAACTGCAGACAAGTCTCTTGCTGGGACACTGATGGCTAAGCTTACCACCATGAAGTTTGATGGTACGCGTGGAATGCATGAGCATGTCCTTGAAATGACAAACTTGGCTGCTCAATTAAAGACTCTTGAGATGAATGTCGATGAGTTTTTTCTTGTGCAATTCATTTTAAACTCCTTGCCTCCTCAATATGGGCCATTTCAGATTCACTATAACACTATTAAGGATAAGTGGAATGTGAATGAGTTGGCCAGTATGCTCAATCAAGAAGAGGCAAGACTTAAGCAACATGGACAACATTCAGTTCATTTCATCACTCAAGGAGCCGAAAGGAAAGGGAGAAAGCCTAGAAAGGGCATGAAGCGAACAACATCCAAGGCATATGAGCCTAATCAAGGTTCTTAGGCTTATCAGAAGGAAAGGAACAGTGATAAGTGTCACTTCTGTAAAAAGTCGGGACACTATCAGAAAAACTGTCCGAAACGTAAGGAATGGTTCGAAAAGAAAGGTATGAAATTCATTTCTGTTTGTTTCGAATCAAACCTAACTGAAGTTCTTTCTAATACTTGGTGGATTCACTCTGGGGCTACTACTCATGTTTTTAATACCATGCAGGGATTCCTTACAACCCAGACCACAAATCCAAATCAGAATTTTCTATTCATGGGAAATCGGGCTAAATCCCAAGTTGAAGCCATTGGGACTTATCGTTTATTTCTAGATTCTGGTTATCATTTGGATTTGTTTTAGACTCTTTATGTTCCTACTATTTCCAGAAATTTAATTTCCTTGTCTAGACTTGACATTGATGGTTAATCCTGTAATTTTGGAAATAAAAGTTTCAGTTTGTTTAAGAATACCTCTTTTGTTGGTTCGGGCATTCTTTCTGATGGTTTATACAAATTAAAACTTGATAATCAATTTGCTGAAATTATTCTTACCTTGCATCATAATGTTGGTATTAAACGTAGTCTCACGATTGTGGCATAAAATGCTGGGATATATTTCCAGAGAAAGGTTACTTAGATTAGTAAAAGATGGGATTCTCTTGAACCTAGATTTTTCTGATCTTGGAATGTGTGTAGATTGTATTAAGGGAAAACAAATAAAACACACCAGAAAAGGTGCCACAAGAAGTACTGAGCTTCTTGAGATTATCCATACAGACATTTGTGGGCCTTTTGACAATCCATCTTTTGGTGGAGAAAAGTATTTTATCACCTTTATTGATGATTTTTCACGCTATGGTTATGTCTATTTGCTGCATGAAAAATCTCAATCGGTGGATGCCCTTGAGGTATATATCACTGAGGTTGAAAGGCAATTAGATAGAAAGGTGAAAATCATTAGATCTGATAGAGGTGGTGAATACTATGGAAAGTATGATGAAACAGGACAGTGCCCTGGCCCATTTGCTAAAATTCTTGAAAAGCATGGCATATGTGCACAGTATACTATGCCTGGAACACCACAGTAGAATGGTCTAGCTGAAAGGCAAAATCGTACTTTAATGGATATGGTTAGGAGTATGTTAAGTAATTCCAATTTACCTAAATCATTATGGATGTATGCTCTTAAAACTGCTGTATACTTATTAAATCGGGTTCCTAGTAAGTCAGTTCCAAAAACCCCTTTTGAACTGTGGACAGGAAGGAAACCGAGTTTAAGACACCTGCATGTTTGGGGTTTTCCAGCAGAGGTTAGATTGTACAATCCACATGAAAAGAAATTGGATTTTAGAACGATCAGTGGCTATTTTATTGGTTACCCTGAAAAATCCAAACGGTATAGGTTTTATTGCTCTAATCACAGTACGAGAATTGTAGAGACCGGTCATGCCAGATTCATTGAAAATGGTGAAGTCAGTGGGAGTGATAAATTAAAAAATGTAGTTATCCAAGAAGTTAGGGTACAAGTTCCTGTACCTATGGCTTCAAAGGAAATTGTTGTTCCTTTCATTGATGAACAACTTGACAATCTTGAACAACAAATTAATGAACCACCACTCCATAATGAGGCTGTCACCAATGAACCGATAGTAGATGAACCACAAGAAGTAGTATTAAGA
The DNA here is from genome assembly GCA_001517045.1 of Pseudotsuga menziesii. Taxonomy (NCBI): domain Eukaryota; kingdom Viridiplantae; phylum Streptophyta; class Pinopsida; order Pinales; family Pinaceae; genus Pseudotsuga; species Pseudotsuga menziesii. The sequence continues at coordinate 5,260 of LPNX010556186.1, read as the reverse complement.
AGATCTCAAAGGGAAAGGAGGTCATCTATTTCAGATGATTATGTGGTTTATCTACAAGAATTTGATTTTGATATAGGAACATGTAGGGATCCGGTTTCATTTTCACAAGCCATAGAAAGTAATGATTCTACTAAATGGATTAATGCCATGAATGATGAATTGAAATCGATGGACCAAAATGAAGTCTGGGATCTCATTGAATTGCCCGAAGGGTACAAGAAAGTTGGTTGCAAATGGGTCTTTAAGACCAAACGCGACTCTAAGGGTAATATCGAACAACATAAAGCTAGACTTGTGGCCAAAGGTTTCACTCAGAAAGGAGGCATTGATTATAGAGAGACCTTCTCTCATGTGTCCAAGAAGGGCTCACTTAGAATCATTATGGCATTGGTAGCTCATTATGATTTAGAACTACACCAAATGGATGTAAAAACTGCTTTTCTAAATGGGAGTTTAGAGGAAGACGTCTATATGGATCAACCTGAAGGTTTCTCCATTAAAGGAAAAGAACACCTGGCTTGCAAACTTAAGAAATCAATATATGGGCTTAAACAAGCCTCCCGACAATGGTATCTTAAGTTTCATAATACCATTACTTCTTTTGGATTTAAGGAAAACATTGTTGATCTAGAGGTTAGTGGGAGTAAATTTATATTTCTGATTCTGTATGTTGATGACATATTGCTTGCCACCAGTGATCTTGGTTTATTACATGAAACCAAAAAGTTTCTCTCTATGAATTTTGAAATGAAAGATATGGGTGAGGCATCTTACGTGATAGGAATTGAAATATTCCACGATCGATCACTTAGATTGTTAGGATTGTCTCATAAGGCTTATATCGAAAGAGTTCTAGAGAGATTCGGAATGGATAAATGTTCAGCTGGTGATGCCCCTATTCAGAAAGGGGATAAATTCAGCCTTATGCACTGTCCGCAGAATGAATGGAAACGAAAACAGATGGAAAGAATTCATTATGCTTCTGCAGTAGGAAGTTTAATGTATGCAGAGACTTGCACTAGGCCAGACATCAGTTTTGTAGTAGGTATGTTGCGAAGATACCAAATTAATCCTGGATTGGAACACTAAAAAGTCGCAAAGAAAGTGATGAGGTACTTGCAGGGAACGAAGGATTACATGCTCACATTTAGGAGGTCTGATAATCTAGAGGTGATTGGCTACTCAGACTCAAATTTTGCTAGATGTATTGACAGTAGGAAGTCTACTTTTGGCTATTTGTTCCTATTAGTCGGAGGAGCAATATCATGGAAAAGTGCGAAGCAAACCATCACTACTTCATCCACTATGGAAGCTGAGTTTGTGGCATGATTTGAGGCACGGTTCATGGATTGTGGTTGCGAAATTTTATCTCAGGACTTGGGGTTGTTGACTCTATTGCCAAGCCGCTGAGGATTTATTGTGATAATGCCGCAACTGTATTCTTCTCTAAGAACGACAGGTATTCTAATGGTGCTAAACACATGGAACTGAAATACTTTGCCGTTAAAGAAGAAGTTCAGAAACAACGAGTGTCAATTGAACACATAAGCACACTGCTTATGGTTGCAGATCCATTGACGAAAGGATTACCACCAAAGACATTTAAGGAACATGCTAACAGAATGGGAATTGAACGTAGCACATAACAGTTGTTGCTTTTATGAGATGGATCACATAATGTTGTTTGTTTTATTTGACACTCTCAGATCTTAATAAAAGTGTTTCTGTTTGATAAATCGTGTTCTAAATGTGTACGTACATGTATGAGAATAAATATATGATGACAGGAATAGTCTCTAACAAGGGACATTATTGTTGGACCTTATGAAATCACTGCTTGTTTACAGATTATTTAAATAGGTTACTAATGTTGTGGTACATGAAAGGGACTATGTTGTCTTATTGACATGGAACCGTCATGACTCGCATTACTAGGTTGGTTAATTATAATATTATGATGACCAAATTGAAAACCAAGATGCATGACTTATGGCGCACCTAATGTTTACTCTGTTAAACTCTAACGTTATGTTCTCATATGTGCCAAGTGGGAGAATGTAAGATTAATTTTCTGAATTAATCTAAATGGCCCATATGAAGAGACGCATATGCTGGCAGCACAAACGTTTTTTTACGGAGTTCTTGTAACGGATTCAGGAATGGTCTCGAATATTCTACTTTGATGGATAGGTGGAGAATAACGGTCTTGGGGAAACCGATCCTCTCTCTACCTATAAATGAACCTTCAGAATGCCCATCTTTAATTGATCTGAAAGAGTGTATGGCAGCAGGGTAAGAGAGAGAAATCGTTTTCTGTTCTGTGCAAAGGGTTCTTCAAGAGGTTTCTGAAAAACGTAGCAAAGGAGCAGAGGGTTTCTTAGTCTGGAAAATGCAGTAGAAGAAGAAGGGGGTTTTCTATTCTGGAAAATGCAGCAGAGACTTTAACTGTTCTGAAATCTAATTCAGCCAGAGCTTTGCATGAATGGATTCAGGTATTGAATGAATTTCTGAGTAAATTCCGCAGTATTTTTATTCCTGGTGAAGAACTAGCAAGTTCTAGGTCCTGAAACAGTTATCAGAAATTATGTTTTGTATAAGAAAAACTAACACCCCACACACCTCGCAAGCATGAAACACTGTAAAGTCCGGTGCCACATGCCACAGCATTGCACGCGAAAATATTTTAATTGTTATTATTAAAAGAAATTGATATATTTTTTGATATATTTAGAAATAATCTATTTAGAAATAATCTAATATTGTGACAATGTTATTATTAATTTTATTTATATTAGATTTCTTGTTCCCAAATAGACCAAAATTGTCATTGTACATATTTTTATATGGAAAGTGCACTTTGCTGAGCGATAACTACTTGTGCTTATGGCTTTACTTGGTAAACTTAAATTACTTTAGTTGCTTCTGGAACTGAGTGTTTTCCCTCTCCTGCTTCCACAATATAATGCAATGTAAAAATAAGCATCCATCTACTTCACTCATACTAAGCTCTGAACATAAAGGAACTGATTTGGATTTATCCAAAAATAGTTATCTCCCTTCCTCTGCTGGAGTGTTTACGGCTTTCATTTTCAGTTTTTTATTAAACAAAGAACCAAGGGGATCCACAACTATTATTCTTCCATGTCTGCCTCATTGAAACAGATTACCAATTAACATACTTGGTAGAGATAATATATATATATATATATATAAACACCTTTCATTTTCAGTTTATTATTAAATAAAAAAACCAATTGGATCCACAAGTATTATTCATCCATGTCAACCTCATTGAGAGAGATTACGAATTAACATACTTGGTAGAGATAATATCTTTTATATATATATATATATATATATATATATATATATATATATATATATAAACACCTTTCATTTTCAGTTTATCATTAAACAAAGAACCAACAGGATCCACAACTATTATTCTTCCATGTATATATATTCTATAAACACCTTTCATTTTCAGTTTATCATTAAACAAAGAACCAACGGGATCCACAACTATTATTCTTCAATGTCAGCCTCATTGAGACAGATTATCAATTAGCATACTTGGTAGAGATAATATCTTTTATATAAATATATATTTTAAAGGCAATTTCAATTATTCTCATTGAGACAGATTACCAATGAACATACTTGGTAGAGATAATATCTTATATATATATATTTTCAAGGCAATTTGAATTATTTTTGGAGATTATGTTTTTAAAAATGGTCTACTTTTCTATTAGTTTTTTAGGTTTATGAGTAAGTATTTTTAAGTAATTGGTTCAATCTATTTATTTAATATTGTTTTCTTATAAAAAAAATGTTACTTATGTAAATTTTAATTACTCAATTTTTATTTTGCATTCTTAAATTTATATCTTTCCATTTTGATTTTGGATTTCCAAATGTATAAATATATAAAAATACTTTTAGATATAAGTAATAGTAGTGATTTTGCTTATATATATATAGAATATTAATATAGAGAAAAAGGGATATTTCCATTTTGATTTTGGATTTCCAAATTTATAAATATATAAAAATACTTTTAGATATAAGTAATAGTAGTGATTGCTTATATATATAAAGAATATTAATATAGAGAAAAAGGGATATTTTAAAGGTAATGATTTTTTTGTTATATATATTTACTATGGGAATTAGCAAATGGCATTGCCTTAGCTACCAGTTGAACTACATCCATGAGGGCTTAAAGGTAATGCCAAATTACATAATCTACTCAATCATTAAATATAGATTCAACAAGAGCATGATGCCACTTACAAAAATTGATCTTAGAGTAAGAGGGTAATAATAATTGATTTTAGAGATTATATTGTTAAAATAAATATTGTGTATTTTCTTGTTATTATTTTTTAATGTCTAGGAGTAGGATTTTTTAGTCATTGATTCATATCAATTTAATTAATTTTTATTTTTATCCAATGCATTCATATTTCTTTGTTTTTCTAAATTTTACTTTATGAGAAATTTAAATTAATTAATTTTGATTCAACCTTCCTAAATTTATAAATATATAAACAATGAATGCACCACTAATAATCTTATCACTCCATTAAAAATGAAAGAGGGATTTCATTTTATCACTGGTTATAGAGTATTTTTCCACTTATAAAATATTTGTTCTAAATAAAATTTCATATATAAAACAAATATATGCAAATGAATGTTTCCATGATTACAATTTGTAAGTATGTTGATCTTGTTTTGTATCTTTTTCTAACTCATGCTTCAACCTTATCATATGCTTCCTTGCTAAAGCCACATCACTTCAAAGCCTTTAGTTCATTTCAATTATTTTTGCAGTCAATAACATAAATACATATCCTTTTATAGTTTAAAAGCACAACCTTTTATGGTTGACTTCAGTTCAGTAAAAGCTATTGTTTATGTTTTTTCTCTATTTATTTTTGGTATTCTATTGTTTACAAAGGAAAGTAATACATAAGATAATTTAAAACTACACAAATTTATGTTATAATTTTTATTTTTCTATTTTGGCAATGCAAGTAATGACAAGACTGTGGAAAATTCAAGATGAATAATACAAGCAAATTCAAATGAAATATTAGTTTTCTCTTTTATTTTTCATTTTCATAAGAAATAAATTCCAAAGGATATACTATGCCATTATATTAATATTATGAGAATCATTTTTTTATAGTTATCAATTATAAATTTTGTTTAAACAATATTATAGTTTTTATTGCGTTTATTTAATGTATTG
>LPNX010556163.1:0-17187 GCA_001517045.1 Pseudotsuga menziesii | reverse complement strand
TTACAAAATTTTATAAATTTATAAAAAAAAAATTTAAATTCCATTTAAATTGAGAAAAACAATTTAAATGGTTACCTCTTGGCTCCGACATTTTGAGGAGGTGGGGTTGATTTTGGTAGATTGTCGTTGTCCCTCGGTCGAGTTCTATCCCTCGGTCGAGCTGCGTCCCTCGGTCGAGTGATTGAAAATGACGTTTGGGGCCCGCGCGGCCCCTATTTATAATTTTTCTTGAGAAGGTACCTCGACCGAGGTATATACCTCGACCGAGGTCAATACCTCGGTCGAGGGCTTCAAAAAACCTCGGTCGAGGTATTAATACCTCGGTCGAGGGCTTAACAAGCCCTCGACCGAGGTACGTTTTTTTGATATTGGAAAAATGTGCTTGCCAAAAAGTGTTACCCAGGTCCATGGATTCACCCAGTAACAAGCCAAACACCAGGTGATGAATTCTAGAAAATAGATGAATAGAGGGCACACTAAACATACCAATCCTAAATTCCATAGCTTGTGAGTGCCTTGATGAGATAGAGATCTAAATCGGGCTTCATTTAAGTCTTAGATTAGGTCAAAATGAGTAACTTCTTGGTCTTTCATGTCGGCTTGATGGTCAAAGATGGCTCCACTCTCAAATGAATTAATATTTGGAGAATATTCAGAGGTTGATTGAGACATTTTAATATATAAAATGTACTGATTCAGGGGGTTAAGTTGGTTCAATTTACAAGTTAGGGTAAAATTAAGCTAGTAGTTGTAAATGGTAAACACGGTTTGGTAAAAAGACAAGATACCTGGTTAACTTTTGTGGAGTGTGAATGGTTTCCAATATTGGTGACTGGGATGAATACTGGGAGTAGTTTCACAAAAGAGTTCTGTTCATTTGATACTCTAAACCATTTTGAAATACAATGCCTCACAAACAAGAAAAAATGGACTTTTAACGACTTTGCAGATTCAAAATTTGACATTTGGTGGGCTATTAATGAATGAGATGGATGTGAAGTGACCTCTCACACTGAAACTACTAACTAACTAACATCACCAAACGAGGTGACTCGCATTTACAATGGGACCACAAACTTTTTATTTTGATTGAAAACCACCTAGGTTTCCCAAGGCAGTAACACTCACTCGCTAAGTGGTTTACCATTGAAATTTTCCCCAAGACGTCGAGCAAATGAAAACCTACCACGGGTATTTGGAATTTTATTCCATTATGTTAAATTCTTTATAATTTCTTAAATGATATCTTAAAAAAATTTTCCACTAGAAGATCACCGAAACAACAACATGCACAAAAACATAAGAACACAGAGATTTTCCTCAGGGAAACCAGAAGGGAGAAAACCCCGCAAAAATTCCTCAGTATAGAACTCAACCAGTGTAGTGTAAAACCTAGACAAAAACAGCTTCCTTCTTCTTGGTGCGCTACTACTTCTCTCTCTTGCTAAAACCATCTTGAGTGAGTGAGTACAAATGAAGAGGAACACCCTCCTATTTATATTCTTCTGTTGACTTGACCTCTAACTTGGTGGGGCCGACTTCACTAGCCGTCTAGGCCTACATGTTCAACTAGACATTAAAAATAGAATTTATTATATTGACACTTGGGTACTAATGACCCAACTTACATTCATAGGTTTACATTGCATCCTACAATGACTCTAACAAGACCAAACTCATCTCCAGTAGGAGGAATAAAATACGATTGGAATATCTTCTGAAGTTACATCATTTTAACACTCCCTCTTAACTAGGAAGGCATTCAACTATAGTAGAAACTACTAATATTACAACTGTACAATTGACAGGTGAGACTCTATATGTCATAGGAAGTTTTGTTACAACATCATACATCTTCATCATCGATCTATGCTGGATCTTCTTCTGTAATCATATTTCTTCAATCTTCTTCTAGTCATGTTCTGGAACATCTCTTGTAGACATCTTCTGAATCATCCAATTCTCATCATCAGTTTGTGAACACTGAAACATCATTTGTTTCATCATCATCTGAACTATCATCATATGTATTGTCAGTATGTGAATATTGAACCATCATCTTCTGCATCTTTAGTATGTATATATTGAACCATCATCATCTGTGTCTTCAGTATGTGAATAATGAACCTTTATCATATGTATATTCAGTAGGTAAATACTGAACCATCATCATCTACATCTTTAGTATGTGAATACTAAATCACCATCATCTATAAGTTCAGTATATGAATACTGAAACATCATCATCTGTCTCTTCAATATGGAAATACTAAAGCATCATATCTACATCAATAATGTGTAAGTATTGAAACAATCAAAAATATCATTAGCATATTAGTGCTAAGGAACAAATCATTTGTAATGCTAGATCATCATCTGCATTACCATCATAGTGATGTTGGAACATCACAAACATCATCATAAGTATAGAAGTACTGAAACTATCACAATAAACTTCTCAGCATCAATCAATCATCAATCAAGCATCTCAACAATCAATTGTAACTATCTTAACAATCATCTCAGTAATCAACATTGTGACTACACTGTACACATCTCATTAAGCATCTCATCAATCATCAGTATAATCAATACTGAAACATACATCTCAATCAGTACAATAGTACTCAACAATCAGCATATCAATCAATAGTCATTAGTATAATAAAACTGATCTAACATCTTGACAGTCATCAGTATAACAATATTGAACTAACATCTCAACAGTCATCAATATAATCATACTAAACTAACATCTCGCCGGTCATCGGTATAACAATACTGAACTATAATCTCAACAGTCATCAGTATAACCATACTAAACTAATATCTCATCAGTATAAAAATACTGAAGGAAAACATCTCATCAATCAACAATATAACAATACTATAACAACCATCCTTCCCTCTAACTATCCCAGAGCAGCTTCACGGTGAGTTCTTTGGTAGATCCACTTGGGCATTTTGTCTAACTTACTAACTCTTTTGAGCCAACAAGCCTAGTTAGATAGATGGATCTTCTTGGGGACCAACAAGCCTTGTCCTAGATTACAAACCCACTTGGGTTAAATTGATCTATCTAGACATACTGATCACCCTAGGATCAACAGACCTCGTCTGACTAACCCTTTAGGGCCAAACAATCCTAGTCAAACTTACCATATTCTAGATTGAGCTACTCACCACCACATCCTTCTTCCATCTACTGGCACTCCCTCTTTTGAGAGAGGATCTTTTGAACTACACCAAGATTGTCTCGAATTTATTCAAACTTTACATGAGCTAGAGGCTTAGTCAACATATCTGCCACTTATTCCTCTGTAGGAACATACTTGAGCTTGATAACTTCTTTTTGAACCATGCCTCGAATGAAGTGATATCTTACTTTGATATGTTTTGACTTATCATGAAACACTTGATTTTTTGTCAGCTTCATACAACTATGATTGTCACAAAGGATATCAGTAATATCTATCTCTTCATCAAATAAAACCGCCAACATATTTTGAAGCCATACTACTTCACTACAAGCTGAACAAGTAGCAATGTATTATGCTTCTGCTGTGCTAAGTGTAATACTGCTCTGCTTTCTACTGAACCATGAGATCATTCCTAATCCCAAACTAAAACAACCACCCGAAGTACTCTTTCTGTCTTTAGCACTTCCTACCCAATCTAAGTTTGTGAACCCATGTAAACTGATCTCACTATCCAAGGTATATCTGAGCCCATAATCTAAAGTTCCTTTTAGATACCTCATCACATGTTTTGTTCCTATCAGGTGAATATGCTTGGGATTCACCATGTATTGACTTAGTGTGTTTACAGCAAAACAAATATCAGGTCTTGTATTGGTTAAGTACATCAATGAACCAATAATATATCTGTATAGAGTAGCATCTATAAATTTTGATCTATCATCATTTAGTAACTTCAAGTTTTTTTGTCATTGGAGTGGTCATAACCTTACAATCTAGCATTCCAAACCTCTTCAAAATTTCCACTGTATATTTTCCTTGGTTTAGGAAAATCTCATTTGGGGATTGCCAAACTTCAATACCTAGAAATTAGTGCATCATTCCAAGGTCTTTCATCTCAAATTATGCAGCCAACTTCTTCTTGCATTTAATGATGAGTTTATCTTCTCAGCCTGTTAGGAATAAGTCATCCACATATAAAAGTAGTATCATAAGCCCATCATTCTCAACCTTATAGTAAAGGTTGGAATTTTCCTTACTCTTGATAAAACCTAAACTCATTAGGAATCCATCAATTGTTTTGTACCATGCTCTGGGTGCTTATTTTAGCCCATACAATGCTTTCTTCAGTATACATACATAAGCTTCTTGATCATCATTCTCAAAACCTTGCGGTTGTTCGATATACACTTATTCTTCTATCAGGCCATTTAGAAAAGTCGTGTTCACATCAATTTGATGTAACTTCCATTTATTCTTGGCTACCAAGGCAAGGACAGTTTTGATTGAAGTGTACCTAGCTATTGGAGTAAAGGTCTCTTCATAGTCAATTCCTTCCTTTTGGGAGAACCCTCTTGCTACAAATCTTTCCTTGTATTTTTATATACTACCATCTGCGGAATGCCTTGTTTTGAGGATCCATTTTGAGGATACCACTAATTTGTCTTTTGGTCTTGGGACTATTTCCCACACATCATTATTTATTATGGATTTGTATTCCTTGACCATTGCATCAACCCATTCATTCTGTTTTGTTGCATCTTCAAAACAAGTTGGTTCTTTATCAACTAGGTCACTCATCAAGGCCATATAACTGGGATATGACTTTGTAATTTTTCTTTATATAGTGGTTCCTTCAGGGACACCAAGTCTTTTTTATTATTCAATTAAGTCATGAGCCCAGGAAGGCTTTCTCTTTCAAGAAATTATTTCATTGGGCACTTCTCCAGGAAACTGAGGTTCAGTCATGTCATGATCCTCAGGTATCTGAATTTATTCTTCATTCCAAACTGGTTTAATATTCTCTGTAGCTTTGATAGTTTCTTCTTCCTCTTCATATTCTCTATATTTCTTTGACTTTCTAAAAGCCGAGTTTTCATCAAATGTTACATCTCTGCTAAGCTCAGTCTGTCAGTATCCTGGGATACAGATCCGATAGGCTTTTGACTATTCACTATATCCCACAAGCAATCCCTTCTTTCCTAAAATTTCTAGCTTTGTTCTTTTCTCCTTGGAAATATGAATATACACAAGGAAACCAAATATATTTAGGTGACTAACCTCAGGCTTTTATCCGGAGAACATTTCTTCTAGAGTCTTGTTCCCAAGGGCACTATGGGATATTCAGTTATGTACATATACTATTGTTTTGGCTTCTTCTTCCCACAGGTACATTGGTAGATATTGATCATTTATCATGGCTTTGACTGCTTCCATGATAGATCTATTCTTTCTCTCTGCCACACCATTTTGTTGAGGATTGTAGCGAATGGTGACATCCCTTTTAATCCCAGCTTCCTTGCAGAAATCATTGAATTCATTTGATGTGAAATCTCCTCCATTATCTGATCTTAAAATATTTATTTTCCTCTCAGAGAGGTTTTCTATTAGGGCCTTAAACTCTTTAAACCTTTCAAACACTTCATCCTTATTTTTCAAAGAATATATCCAATTCTTGCGGGAGTAGTCATCAATAAAATAAGCATAGTAAACATACCTGCTTAATGAAGTTTTTTGCATTGGCCCGCATATATCCAAATGGATAATGTCTAAGATCCCCTTTGCTTTGTTGTCAGTCTTTGGATATGGATTTTTAGTATTCTTTCCTTGTCACATCCTTTGCATACACCTTCATGTTCTATCTTATATTCTGGTAGACCACTCACAACCTTTCTTACTATTGGCAGAGCTCTGTAATGAACATGAGCAAGTCTTCTATGCCAAAGCTCACATGGATTTATTGTACTTCTTGCTAAAGTTGAATCTGCATTTCCCTTCAATTTATAGAGTCCTCCTTCATCAATTCCAATTTCTACTGCATCATTTATGGTCTTTCCTTTTAACCACATGAGAACTTTTCCATCTATGAATGCAAATCTGAATCCTCTCTTGTCCAAGGCTGAAATAGACAAGAGGTTATTCTTCAGTCCAAGGACATACATGACATCCTTCATCTTCATGGAATTTTCAGAATCCAACTTATAGGATGCTTCTCCCATTCCTTTAATGGGATACTGAGAGTCATCTCCAAGTATTACTCTGTGTGGTGAATATTTTTGTACAAGGCATGATAGTGAGTCCTTTTAACCTATCATGTGTTTGTATGTACCACTATCAATTAACCAAGTGTCATTTCCTGGAGAGATAGATCTTATTAGGGAAGCAATCAGTACATATTCTTCATTGGATTCTTCATCTTTCTTTTCTTCCTTTTCTACTTCTTGATCACTATCTTTAGCAGCATGAGCTTGGAACCTTCTCATTTTTTTTATTCTTTTTTCTTTCATGGGACAGTTGATGGAAATGTGTCCCATCTTATGACAAGTGAAGCACTCATAATTTGAGAAGTATTTCTTGGGTCTTTTGAACCCTTGAGTCTTGAAAGGATGATCATAACTCTTTCTTTTATGTTTTCCTTTGGCATGGGCTGTCAAGGCTTGATCTTCATTTTCATTTAGGTTCACTTATCTGGCTAAGGTTATTTCTTCTTCTTGAACACATTCTTCCCATGGCTTTCTGAATTTGGTTAGCTTTCTTCTTGAGCAGATTCCTCTGATAAAAGCTTCCCAATCTCTTGGGAGACCATTTAGAGTGGACATCAGAATTTCTGCTTCTTCTATTCTATCACCAATGGCTTCTAGATGATATTTAATTAGAGCCACTCTTGAGAAGTAAGATTGCATAATATCTGAATTTTTAGTCTTCACACTTTTGAGGTGATTCCTCAGAGTCATCTTCCTGTTGTTATTTCTCCCTTCAAATAAACTGGAGTGGGCATCAAACATTTCTTTTGGAGTTTCTCTTGATGATACTTGAGGAATTAAGTTATCCTTGATGGAATCAGCTATGATCATATCCTTCTTATGTTTGGACTTAACATCCTCCTCTTCTAGTTGTTTCACTTCCTCCTTCACAAATTTTTCTAAATCACTCTCTTGTAGGATGATGATGATCCTATACTTCCATGCTCTAAAGTTTTCAGCTCCTTCAAGCTTTTCATCTAGCTTGGTGTTCTTAGTCATCTTCAATAAGAATGATAACTTCAAATGGAACAAGGAGGAAGAGTACTTACTTGAAGAAAATAGTTTTTGGCTCACCTCCTTTTGTAAGACCTAGGGTTTGATGTAGAAACCCTAATTTCTCAACTAGAAACCCTAATAGGGTTGAGAGGTGGAAAAGATGTGTCCTCCTGAGGCAAGGTAGACTGTATCTTCCTTTCTCTGATATTGATGATAAAACCCTGGGGAAACTGAAACCCTAGTTTGTCCCCGCACGAGTAATAGGTCAAAAATTGAAAATTCTTGGAATTCAATTATATCACCACAGAAAGATGTGCCCTTTAGAGGTGAGTCGGATGAGCCCTTTATTTTTGTTGAACTATAGAGGGATTTATTAAAAACAACAAACCCTAGATGTGTAGTGTCTCCTTTCAGGGTGGCTCTGATACCATGTTGAATTCTTTATAATTTCTTAGATGATATCTTAAAACAACTTGCCACTAGAAGATCACTGAAAGAACAACATGCAGAAAAACCTAAGAACACATTGATTTTCCTCGGGGAAACCACAAGGGAGAAAATGCCACAAAACTTCCTCGGTATAGAACTCAACCAGTGTCATGTAAAACCTAGACAAAAACAGTTTCCTCCTTCTTAGTGCACTACTACTTCTCTCTCTTGCTAAAACCAGCTTGAGTGAGTGAGTACAAATGAAGAGGAGCACCCTCCTATTTATATTCTTATGTTTACTTGACCTCTAACTTGGTGGGGCCGACTTCACTAGATGTTTGGGCCTATATGTCCAACTGGACATTACAAATAGCATTTATTATATTGGCACTTGGGTACTAATGACCCGAATTACATTCAGAGGTTTACATTGCATCTTTCAATGACTCTAACAAGACCAAACTCATCTCCAATAGGAGGAATACAATACAACTGGAATATCTTTCGAAGTTACATTTTTTTAACACATTATGTGTGCTTGGGCCCCTCCATAATACATGCAAGTTATGGGAATGATATTGATTCACAACGACATATTAGATGAGACTTTTCCAAAAGTGATCGTCATTTTTCATACTTTAATTACCTATCAGTTCATCGAAGATGTTTTTAATTTGGCCCATCGATCTGAATTATCACTTTTGTAGATCTACTCAATCATCTTCATCGTATCTACCATGCAATTATGCCAAGGGCTATTCATCTCAATCGTTAGATCTTTTCATATCTATGGATTTGTGTTGCTTTCAAGCTAATGCATGGATTTCATCCCTCAATCTCCTGCTATGTCCTCTTAACCCGATTCTTTAGTGATTTTACCACCTCTAGGATGATGCCTAGATCATATAATAGAAATTTCAAGGGCATGGAAGCCTTGAAAAATACCTATACTAACAGGTACACCAACTTAATCATAAAAGGAGGAAAACATCATGGTTTCCTCCAACAAAGAATTGAGTTCAACCTAAACCTCATGTAAATGGTAAACCCCAAACTCCTCATCTACATGGTTTTTCCCATAGCCCTAGTCCCTTGTGGCAATATTCCTTCGTTATACCTCTCCAAAAAATGATTCATTTTAGTTAATGTATCTAATGTTGAAACTAAAAGGTAATGACCCTTTACTTTTACATCATAACTCATCATTAATATACAATAAAGAAATAAAAGTTTACATATATTTTTTCTATCTTTTATTTTCAAAACTATTTTTCCTACTTTTATTTTTATTTATTACATAGAAAATTGGTCATGACACCATAACTTCAATTACAATATACATCACATGAAATATTATACATTGGGTCTACTCCTATATATAGTTTCTAATAACTGAACTATCTAGTAGGGAAAACCTAGTAGTACGCCTTATGAGGGGAATAACTTTTTAGTAGGCCAAAATTTCTACTAGATCTTATACAAATATTTTTTCCACACTATATCTACTTTAGGTCCCTTATTTAATATAGATGGTCTCAACACATAACAACCTATTGAACTATTTAAGGTGATTAAGGTAAGACCCTAATATTTGCATTCATGTCGTATTATTAGACGAGGGAACATATCCCTAGGCTAGTATAAGGTGTTTTTTTGTGGATTGATTAATTCTAGGAGGTTGTGAATCCCTATGAGAGATATGAATGTTGTATTGTTCTTCAATTTGGGATGCACTATTGCTAATACAACTATATATGCATAATTGTGCATTCCTTAAGCTGATTAGAGTTAGGGTTAGTGTAATTAAGTTTTAAGCTATAGAAATGTAATTATTTTATCAATTATCAATAGGAAAACATGTGTAGCATTGAGACTAAGTTATGTGTATTGTTGCTCCTATTTCAAGGGTTATCTATTTGTATATTAGCATATTCAAAAGTTGTTGTTTTTGGTGGAGGTTTTCACATTTTAGATACCAGGTTTCAAGTTATATTCTTGAGTGTAGAATTTGTTTAGCATAATTTTAAAATTGAAAATTAAGTCATTTTATGAAGGGATTTATTGCAAGAATCATGTTGTAGAAGATATTTTGATATAATGATGAGTGGGTGTGAAAATTATTTGAATTATATGTTCTTGTTAATCAAATTACCAATGTTGCTTCAACATGTTCTCCATAGGCAACTGTCTTCAAAAAAACTTTTCAAATCAAATCACTTCTCCAATTAAAATAATAGAAACAACAACATAGAGTAGCAAATATTGTATTACAACATAATGTTCAAATATCGCTCCCAAGTCACTAGTCCTTCATGTTGAGACAAATGCCAAAAATATAAATAAAATTAAATAAAGCTAAACAAATGCTAAAAATAAAAGATAATGAAATAAGGTGTACAAACATAAAAAATTTAGATAAATAAGAACAAAGTGGCCATTCACATCCTTCATAGCATAAAGGGTGAACAATTAACTACACAGTTACCACCCATAGAAATTTAGAAGAAAGATGTATAATGTAAAATGATATTTCTATTGAACCCTTAACACAAACATATGAATTTTCAAAAGAAAATTATCCTAATTATTGCCAATTTATCCATGGTGGAGATTTTTTGTTGACTTATCATCCATGTGATTGATGTGTGGAGACCTATATTCATGCATGCTCATGATGTACCATTAAAAATAACCATCAAATAAAACACATTTCTTTTGAAAAAAAAGAGATGTAAAGGACGACATATTTATAATGACAATAATAAGTCTAACATATTTAATTAGGTATGGAGAGCTATATTCATGCATGCTAATCATGTAACATTAAAATTAGCTATTGAATAAAACACATTTTCTTTTGTTAAAGAATAGATGTAGAGTCACATATTTACGATAACGATAATAAGTTCGTGACACATGTATTTCAAAGATAGCGACAATCCCAAAAGTTATTTATGATACATCCTTGAAGCTTCTACACTTCACTAGATTGTAATTCAAAAGAAGTCATGCGATCTAATTACAAATTCTATATAACTAGAGTTCATAAAACAATTTCTCAAAATAGGCTATATGATTTGCCTCCAATCTAATTGCAACAAACAAACTTCCATCATTGGTAGGACTAGGCAAAATGTAATCCACATATATATTTATATTTGGAGTTCCCATGAATATTGGCCTTCCCCACCCGAAGTCTGCATCATAGATAGACAGTCGCTACGATAGTAATATTAGAACTCATGTGTTTATGACTTCCTCGAACTAGACACCTCAAATCACCTTTTAATTCCAAATAGTCTAGAGCAGACCGTAAGTATTCATCATCTATCTTGGACAAAACATCATGAATTATACTTGTAGCATAATCTACAGGCTTTGAGGTACGGTCTCCTGCAAGAGCCATAGTTGTAGCCATGAAAACAGCATTTCCAAAATAACCAAGAGGAAGAGGTGGTCGAAGTCAAAGATGACTACCAACAATAACATTCATTTTTCTTTGTTGATTTTCATTAAGATTTCGAGCTTTACAAACACACCTCCAAATGTGGGCTGAAAATACTTCATAAATACTATATTTTACTTTATTTCCATTATGTGTGGTCTTAGCTTTTAGGCTATCCAAGTCTCCTTTCTCAATTTTAAAGATATGGACTGAAGAATCATTTTGTATATCGATTATCATGCCACTTTCGTCTTTCAATGGTGGAGGTGGTTGATACTCTATACTTTTGTCTTTCAATGGTGGAGGTGGTTGAGGTCAAAACATCCCGCTGTGGAGTAGGCACAGCAGGCCGCACCATTTGCGAACTCTTCACGGTTATGTTAACCATTTTTGCAGACTCCAACGCTAGCTGTTATCAGGGGAAGCAAGAATGTAGAAAAATCAAGGTATGGGCTGATTCTTAAGTGAACCTCCGCATTTATAGAATTTAAAATGACCATTAGATGAACTCATGCTGGAAGCTCAGAAAACGTTTCTGGTTTTGATTGTTACCTGCAATTTTGACGGGTGTCCGCCATTTGAAATTCCTACCCCATGAACTAAATTAGATAAACTCATGCTAGAAGCGCCATTTATAGAATTTAAAATGACCATTAGATGAACTAAATTAGAGCAGGATTATGCTAGAAGCGCCATCTTTGGGGAATCATCGATTCTCCGTCGCTGAATCAACGATGCTACAAGTGAGTGCCGGGCTGTTACTTCAATTTTGTGGAATCGATTGGATTTGCTACTTTCTATTGGCAGACAATTCTTACAGGGATCTAATCGCTCGGTCACAGTCCACTTGCAAAGATTTGCGGGGGAATCGCATTGTTTCTTCCAATAAGGACAACATGTCGTGGGCTGGGTATTGTTTCTTCCAATAAGGACAACATTGTTTCTTCTAAAGGGTCAAATTTTGCTTCCTCTAAATATCATTTCGCTTTCGCTTCCTTTCCTTGTTATGGCAGACAAGAATGACAGGATATCTATTAATTCGTACAAAATCTTCAGGCTGAACCGAACAGCGTGTCCATGCTTTGCATGTGCTCACCGCTCACTATTATTGGGAATATGGACGTCGTTTTTTCCAATAAAGACAACAAGCCTTATCTTTTGCATGCCTTTCCAGATGCATAGAAGCCACGAGCTCATCCTACTATGTGCTTGCGAGGTTGAAAATGTGGACAGTGTGTTCCCAATTCCCATAGCTCAATTGTTGACCATGTGGATGCAATAACGCTATTGGGTGTGTTCTTCACTCCTTTTTATGTACATTGTGATGCAATACCTATGGTTGTAGCTATAATGGTAGGTAACACGTTAATGGTTTTCATCGCCATTTTGATTTATTGAATCACAGATTGATACAAAACTCACAATAAATTTTATTAAAACCTTCACGATTTCAATCCTAAAACCCTGAGCTCTTGATTGCTTAAGCTTGGAACTTTCTCTCCAAACTTCCAATCCTACCATTAGCAATTTTGCAAATTTATTTTGGGGTTCTTGTTCTATTTAAAAGGAAGATTAATGAGACTCTATTGCAGATTGAGTTGCAACTTTGTAAGTCCCTAGTTCATGATGTGGATGGAATGTTCTCAGAATTGACTCCATTGCCATGCCCCTTCATCCTATCTACATACCTGTAGTCTGTCATGACAACTAGCCCTAGTAAATTGGTGGTTGGTGATGCTACATTGCTAGACTGCTAGGTATGTTTTAAATAATTTTACTATTTTGGGGGGAAGTTATTATAATACCCCTGGCCCAGATATTATAACTCATACTTCATTGTAAACATTTTTTCTATGAAGTATGTACATATCATTTTATTATTTTAATATAAACTTACAGTCCTGGAATAATACAAGCTGGACAAGTCCTACAGTTGGGAGGAGTGTGGCCCACACGCAGCCAGTTGCTTGCTTTATGACAAATCTTCAGATAAGTATATGCATAATTTTAATTCTATGTCAATTCTCTATTGATTCTATGTTGAATGATTGTTGGAAGAAATTTAATGGTGAAATTTTGTAAATATAAATTCATATGCTCTTATATGTTAATTTGCTGCAATAATGTTTTTAGGAATTTATGTTACTGCATTTTGGTGCATGAATATATATATTCCTGTGCAAATAAGGTATTAGGGATTATTTATTTATGGGTTTAGAAATAGTTACCCACAAATCAAGTTTAATTTTTTATTATTTAGTTGTTATAATTTTTCATGGAAATAAATTAGTTGTTATAAGTTTATGATATGCATCTTAATGGAGTTGATTCTTAGACAAGCAAAATTGGAAATTGTATTTGGAGAATTTGTATTTTGTGGGATGAAATAAGGAATTGTCTATTCTAATTCATTCGTTGATGAATAAGTTTTAATTCCCAAATTGGATTAAATTGGATTTTAGTTCATGTAGATAATGATTTAGTGAATTCTAGAAATAGATGTCAATTTCCTATTTTATATTTATATGGAGAACATTTGAAATGCTTGTACGGAATACCATGTTTCTAATTCAGTGTTTATTCTATAAAATACCCTATTTTTAAACTCACTATTTATTTTGGATATAAATGAAAACACCCTAGCTTTTTATTGATTTGTTAAATTTTTTAAATTAGTTTGTATGGTTTCCAAATACCATGGGTTGAGTCACATTTACTATGATTTTTATCAAGTGGAAATTAGTTTGGTTTATTAAGTTTAAAGTAGGTTAAGCAAGTTAGTAAACTTGTTTTTAAATTAAGTCTTATATTAAGCATTAGTTTTGAACTAATTATTGTTGTTGTTGTAACTGCTGCTGAAATTGTTTGTGAGTAAATTAGTTTTGAAATAATTATTGTTGTTGTTGTAATTGATGTTGAAATTGTTGTTGTTACTCACCAACATTATTGAAATAGTTTATTTTGTTGTTGGTACTTGCTATAAGTGCTCTTGTTACTCACTAGCATTTTTTTAATTAATTTATATTGTTGTAATTGCTATTGAAACTACTGTTGTTACTCACCAAGAGTCTTGAAACAATATATTCTGTTGTTTTTACTTGATGAAACAGTTGTTGTTACTCACTAGCAGTATTGAAATAATTTATATTGGTACTGTTACTTACTCAAACTACTGTTGATACTCACAAGAAGTTTTAAACTAAATTATATTGTTGATGTTACTTGTTGAAAGTGTAAGTTTATACTTACTAGCAGTTTTATACTAATTTATATTCTTGTTGTTACTTGTTGAAAGTGTTGTTGTTACTCACTAGCAATCTTGAAATAGTTTATTTTATTGTTGTTATATGCAACCTTTGAGAGTAAGACCTTAAAGTTATTATTTATCTATGTTTTTAATAGATATGTATTATGTAATTAGTATTTGTCTAGGTAAATTATATATCTTTTTAGAGCATCATACTTTCGCACAAGTGTGCATAATGTGTTTATGCATGTAATTAATTTATAAAAAAAATGGTGTGTTAGTTTATTTCAATGTAACACAAGCATGTGTTACAAGTTGGTATCAGAGTTGAGGCTACAACTCTTGAACCTCTGGGGTATCTATTTTCTTTCATAAAGAAAGTAACTGTTTAAATGTATTTATTATATTACCTAATGGGATACTTGGTATTGTTAGTAATGAGTAGTTGAGGTTTGATTTTATTTTGTTTGCAAACCTTGTATGGTTCTTGAATGGGGAAGGATGGATTAACTTAGCTTACATCCACTTAGCCTTGATGAAACAAGATGTTTGAATAATTTTGGACCATGATCATAAATTTTATTTGAACTATATGATATTTTAAATAATAATAATATAAAAAAATTTGAAGTTTAAGATATTTTATTTGTAATATGTTACTAAATAAAAATATAAATTATGCCATTGTAAAATTATGAAATAAGATTTGCAAGAAGAGACCAAGGAGGAGTTTGGCTCCTTACTAGAACCTTATGTACATTCCCGACTTATTGATTTATTATATAAATACCTGGTAAGGGTTCATGTTTGTACATGTAATTGTAAGATGGAATTTCATTGTTGGTCTCCTAAGGAGTGTGAAGCTATGAAGCTATTTATAACTAGCAAGATGATTTTCTCAAGTGAGAAATTATTCTTTGATGATGTATGCTTATGATTAACAATTTAACAATGATTGTATGTGGGATTTATCCTTAAAGCCGCAATTGTATGAGACTTGGATGTTGAGTAAAGTCTCTAGTGGGAACTTTTTTTGGTTGTTCGTGGTGAGGGATCTTTGGCTAATTGTTCCTTGGTTAAAAACCCATTCTGATCTCTGATTATTGTGTATGGTCATTGTTTTTGTAAATTATGTTTGGTTGTTATGTAATAGTGTTTTTGAACTAGACAATTGTTATATGTTGAATGTTGGTTATTGTTGTCAAAATCAAAGTTGTTAACCGATTAGTAAATGATTTACAAATCAACATAGATGGATTTACTCATGCTGGAAACAAAGACGTGTTTCCCCATTATGTTGTCAAAAGGAAACCAGGGAAGGGGGAATACATTGTTTAGCATAAATTTGGTTGAGCGTGGTAACATGGATATATCACATAATCTATGGGATTTTACGAAGTGCTTAAGAATTTACCTTAAACTCCTAAGAAGGTTGCTTGGTTTTCTAGTTGTATACATATTAATCGAGCCTTAGTGTTTTCTACTTTATTTGTAATATTATACCTTTGTGTTTCCTCAAGTTTCGATTTGGTAATGGGAATGGGGAAATGAAAAGGGATTTTCAATGATTTTGTGAATGCTTGAATTCTTGATAACCAATAGATTTGAATGGTCATGCTTATCGATAGAATATGTCATTTGCATGCTTGACTTCTCTAAATTTGTGAATTGTATTGCTTATAATTAAAATTTTGAGTTTTTGAATGTGTTGCTTAGTCGTAGCTAATGTATGGTAAAAGGGAAAATTACACACATATCAACCTTAGTGAATTTCTGAGCATTGGAAGAGTGAAGTGTATCATTGTTGTGCAGTCAAAAGGAAACTAAGAAGGAAAGTGAGTTATTTGGTGTTGAGCTAGTTTAATCTGAGACTTTGAAGTGTTAATACTCATATATGTGAAGAGCATGTTGATTTTCTGGTTGCATTTGTTGTTTATTCCTTAAATTAATTAATTAAGTAACATAGATACTCATGACTGACTACTCATATAATATATTTCAAAGTAGTTGCAGAGTTGCATAGCAGGTTCGACAAATGTTGGAAAAATGCATAAGTTATATATGCATCCACTTTGTGAAGTTTACTTTCTTATATTAGAATTATGTTTATATTATTATGCTCAATTGAAATCATAATCTTTCTGACTGAATATAAATTACTGAATGGATACATCGATTCTGAGTAGAGTCTCTAGCTAAAGATTATCTCTACTTGTTTGGTTATGCTATATATGCTACTATAAACTTATATGATTTGTAGCATTTAAGGCCTCTTTGGATAGCTAGATAAATTCTTGAGATGAGCTTATGCCTGAATCCATATATACCAAAATGTAATGTCCCCAAAAATTTAAAAAAAAAATATAGGCTAGTAAAAACTACCTAGATGAAACATTATTCACTTGCAAAACTATATTGTACACTTCATGTACCACTATTTACTCATAACTTGTTCTTACGATCTGTTATTTACCTTCAATGATTATTATTCATAAGTTTTACTTATGATGTCATACTGTTGTTTACTGCTTGGTCTTATGTTTATACATCTATCACGTATGTGTCGTTACTGGATTTTAAATGCTACGTCCTTTCTGCATAGTCGTACTTGTTATTTATAAAGTCCTAACTTAACTTTGTTTGTGGAAACAAAGTGGGCGGAGTGGCGAGACTCGTTCTCCCATGACGTTTTGAGAGGTAAAGGTGTTTACTTGTTCGCAGGCTTACTTAGTTCAATGAACTAAGGCACCTGGGTGAATCCACGGACCTGGGTAACACTTTTTGGCAAGCGCATCTTGCCAAAAACAAAAAAACATACCTCGGTCGAGGGCTTTATAAACCCTCGACCGA
>LPNX010556150.1:6485-41072 GCA_001517045.1 Pseudotsuga menziesii | reverse complement strand
AGAAAGCTGAAGGAGCATGAGAAGAACTACACCACTCATGATCTAGAGCTTGCAGCCATAGTACATGCTCTCAAGATGTGGAGACATTACTTGATGGGTAGAAGATTTGAGCTTAGAACAGACCACTGTGGTTTGAAGTATTTATTTGATCAGCCTACTTTGAATTCTAGGCAAGCAAGATGGCTGGAATTTCTATGTGAGTTTGATTTTGAAATCAAGCACATAAAGGGAAAAGAGAATAAGGTAGCTGATGCACTCAACAAGAAAATGCAGGAAATGCATGTGGCATCTCTTAGTATTTGCCAATCAGATTTGAGGCAGCAGATTATTAATCATGTTGCCGGAGATGAATTGTATGAATAGGTAAAGGACAAGTTGCAACAGCAAAGTCTTGGGAAGAGGTACGAGGGATATAAATTAGGAGAAGACGGACTTCTCACTTATAAAGGCAGAATTATTCCAAATGTAGCAGATTTGAGGAGAGTTGTCATGGATGAAATCCATCAAGCTTCGTATTCTGGTCACCCAGGATATCAAAAGACAATTGCTACAGCTAGAAAGCAGTACTTTTGGCCAGGTATGAAAAAGGATATGGCTAAGTACATTTCAAGGTGTATGAAATGTTAGCAGGTAAAGGTTGAGCATCAACTTCCAGCAGGTTTGTTGCAGCCTTTGCCAGTTCCGAAATGGAAATGGGAAGTTATTTCGATGGATTTTATTATAGGATTGCCAATGACTTGGAGGCAACATGATTCTATCATGGTTGTGGTAGAAAAGTTGAAAAAGGCAGCACATTTTATACCGGTTAAGTCTATGTATGAGACTGGCAACATTGCAAGGATCTTCATGAAGGAGATATTCAAATTGCATGGATTGCCGAAGGCAATAGTATCTGACAGATATGTCAAGTTCACTTCCAATTTTTGGAAGGGGTTGTTTGCAGATTTAGGTACAAAGCTAAACTTTAGCACTGCATACCATCCTCAGACGGATGGGTAGACCGAGAGAGTTAATTAGGTGCTTGAAGACATGCTTCGCATGTACGTAATGGAAAAACCAACCAAGTGGGAAGAATACTTACACTTGGTAGAGTTTGCTTATAACAATGGACATCAAGCATCCTTGGGGATGAGTCCGTATGAAGCTTTGTATGGAAGAAGGTGTAGGACACCAGTGACTTGGGATAGTCTAGTGAACAGGATTGTGCTTGGACCGGAATTGCTCAAGGAAATGGAGCAAGAGGTTGTAAGGATCAGGAAAAAGCTAAAAGCAGCACAGGATAGACAGAAAAGCTATGCGGATAAGCATAGGGTGAACAGGGAGTTCAGTGTTGGGGATCATGTTTACCTCAGAGTGAGGGCAAGGAAGAGTTCCTTGAAGCTTGGAAGTTGTGCCAAGTTGTCACCAAGATATTGTGGGCCATTTGAAGTGCTTGAAAGAATAGGGCCTATTGCATATAGACTTGCATTGTCTGCTAGCACTAGAGCTCATAATGTTTTTCATGTTTCTTTGCTTAAGAGATATGTACATGATCCTAACCATGTGATAAATTGGGATGTGATTCAGGTGGAACCCGAGGGAGAGTTCCGAATTGAGCCAATGCGCATCCTCGACAGGAAGGTCACAATGCTCTGGAACTGAGCCATAGGTCAGGTAAAGGTGCAATGGGAGCACTTCGGACCTGAAGAGGCTACATGGGAGATGGAGGATGCCATGCAATTGGCACACCCATTTTTGTTCAATTCTGCGGAACACTGAGGCGATACCGGTGTAGCATTTTGTTCAAATTGTGTAAAGCACTGAGGACAGTGCTATTGAAGGGGGGGGGAATGTAATGTCCCAGTTTTGACCCCATTACATTAGATGTATATGATGTATAAATTGTAAATTATCATGGTGTGGAGCTAAAGGCCAAGGCCCCACCATTGATCGGTTATGCTAAGTTTTGGGATTTAGATTTGTCACCGATGGTATATCGGGGCATGCGGCATACGTTTTAAGTTATCATCATGTAAATATGCATCTACAATTAAAAATAAACACAACCAGCTACGGTCGCGGCAACTAAATCGAAGGGGGCATGATTTTCCCAAGGATAAGGATGTGGGGAAAAATTGTCAACTTTGGCCAATGAGGGAAAATACCCATGTGTCTTTTTCCCTTGTCTTATTCCAACCACCTTCATTAAGAATTTATGTTGGCAGCTGGGAGGAGTTATGGCAGTTATTGTTTTGGGGTGTGGGGTGGTAGGACTGTCAGTCCTAGCCTACGCCCTTCATTCAATTCATCCTCATCCTTCACGCAGACTCTTCTTCCTCCCCACGAGTTGAAAAACGCCCGGAACTTGCAATCCGCGTCCACCCCATTGCTGTTCATCCTCACGCACAGGATCTTGGCATTTTTGGTCTCACACAGACATTTTCTTGGCTCCACGAGTTGCTGAACACTCACGCATGCCCAATTTCGCATCCTCTCTGTGCTCTGTTCGTTTTTCCCACCATTGCCCGTTCGTTATTTCTCTCCATGCATAGGAATTTCCTGGTTTTTACCCACGTCGGTTTCCTTGGATTTGTGAATGAGGTGGCTGAATCCTTTCCCCCTGGGTCGAATTTCGGGTTCTGCATTGCTTGTTACTCACGCCCAGGCCGGAAGTCTATAAATCTATTTCCAACGTGGTATGTATGAGTCTTTCCGTGGCTCAATTTCCTTGGACAGACTATTGATTTTTCCCCTGGTGTAAGTGTGTTGCTGCTGCGTTTGGGAATTGTCATATGTCACTTGAGATTCGTTTTTCCCTGTTTAAGCTGTGACAGTTAAATGAGTTGCTTGTGGGCAATGGTTGGTCTTCGGACTGTATTAGGAGCAGAGATGTTGGCTTACATTTGCTTGATAAACCTGGTGGCTGGAAACCACACAAACAGAGCTAGAGGGCTGGCCTTCTTCTCCATCACCCCTGAATAGCACTAGAAGGGAATCCAGGGCCTGAGGGACTGTGTAGCAGAGAAGGGACTAATTCCTTGTGTTGGGTGTGGATGGGTGTCTTAGAGGTCAGGCTAGTTCTGGTGTAGGTGTCCTTGGCTCTGTAATGAGCTCACCAGCTTAGCAATCTGCCCTCTCCAACTCCTTAATGGCATGATAAACCCAACTGTGTTGGCTTGGCTGTGTTTTTGTATATCCCTGGCTATGTGTAAGCATTCTAGTTCCCTTATTCCTTGGAGAATCATGCCCAGCTCGGGGGTGGCAGCGTTGGTGAGAGATTAAGGAGCACGCTGGCCTATGGTTGGGTGGAACGTTGCAGCGATGTAGCTGGTTATGGATCGAGTTCTTCATAAGATAAGTGATCTGTCCATTTTACTTCTGCAACTGTAATGTCTTTTAATGAATATGAAATGAGCATGTTGAATGAATGCAAGCATGTATGAATGCTGTTGTTTTCTGCTGTGTATGAGGATTAAATTGCATCTGTGCATGATAAACAATCCTGTGTGCATATTCTAGTTCAATATACAAGTTTAAGCATTCTGTTCAGTAAATTTTATGCCTATACATATTCATGGGCAGTTAGCCTGGGTGGTTTAAGCCATGGATTTCACGTCTTCTTGCTGGTCGGAGGCATGGGGATGTGACACTTGGAGGGACTGATAACTTCCGAGCATGGAGGCACATAATCTCCTTGATCCTTGAAGAAAATGATTTGGATCAATACATGACTGAGCAAGTTCCAGAAAGAGAGGGAGATGAGGGTAAGTCTACTCAAAACAGAAGCATGGATAAGGCCAAGAGAATCATTGCAAATTCTATTAAGGATCACCTCATTCTCCATGTGTCTTCATTCAAGACACTAAAGGAAGTATATTATGCTTTGAAAAATATGTTCGAAGGAAAGAACATCGATCGAAAGATAAATTTGAGGAACCAGTTGAAGAATGTGAAGATACAAAACTCCTAGATTATACAGTTTTACTTCACAAGGGTTTCTAAAATCAAAGAACAACTTGAAGTGGTTGAACAGAATGTTGAAGAAGGAGAAATTGTAATGACTACCTTGAATACTCTCCCTAGATCACGTGACTCATTCATTCAAGTAATTTGTTTAAGAAGGAGGCTGATCTCTTTCAGTAGACTCAAAGAAGAATGTGCACAAGAAGAGGCTTGAATTGTGACAAGAGAAGAGAAGATGGGAGAAACTAAAGATCAAGTTCTCATAGTTCACACCAGGAAGAAATTCAAGAAGAAGGAGAAGAAGAAGAACTTTCATCAGAACAAGAAGAAGGACAAGAAACAAAATAATACCAAGAGATATCCTTCAAATGTTTGATGCTATACATGTGATGAAAATGGACACTTTGCAAGAGATTGTCCCATCAGGAAAAGAAGACACCACACTTATTTTGCTGAAGATGATGAACTAACAAACAAAATATTAAGAAGATAGAAGGATGTTTCAAATGAAGAGCATGTGCTGATCCGAACAATTACTGGCACTATCTCACACTAAAGCAATGATTGGATTGTGTATAGTGGAGCTGCTAAACACATGCAAGGATACAAAGAACCATTCGTCAATATGTCTGAATATGAGTCACCCCACAAGGTGAAACTTGGGGATGATTACCAATACCCCATAAGAGGGAGTGGAGAATCTTCATACAAGCTTAAATTCAGGAAATCCTTAAAAATTAAAGATGTGTTATATGTTCCAAGATTTAAGAAGAATCTTTTCTCCATATATGCACTAGATGCAAAGTGAATTAGAATTGAACTTGTCGATGTCCAAGTTATAATGTGGTTGAGAGGGAAGACAATAGATGATGCAAAAATGATTGGAAAATAAGAAGAAGGATTGTACAAGTTAAATGGACATCCTGAAAAAGCACTGGTTCATCAGTCAATTGAACCAAGTGAACTATGGCATAGATGGTTTGCACATGTGCACTACAGAGTACTTACTACCAATGGAAAGCAAAGCAGTCTATGGATTGCCAGAGATCCAGGAAAAGCATGAATGCATTTGAAAAGGATGTGCACAAGGAATGAATGCAAAGAATACATTTCCTCGTAGTGAGAGAAAGGACAAAGGAATACTGGAGATATTACACTCGGATGTATATGGTCCCATGTCTTCTATCTCATTAAGCGGGTATGTGTAGGATGTTTCCTTTATAGATGATTTCTCATGTAAGACTTAGATATATTTCTTGAAATGGAAAAATGAAGTTTTTAGTGAGTTAAAGGAATATGAATCCTTGGTCGAGACCCAAAACGATAGGAATATCCAACTCAAAAGAATTCAGGGAACTTTGCAGAGAGTCCAGGATTAACGGGGAGTTCATCACTCCATACAATCCTCAGCATAATGGGGTTCTAGAATGAAAGAACCGAACCATCATGGAAGAAAAAAAAGAAATGCTACATGATCAAGATATTCCTATGCACCCTTGGGCAAAGGAAACACTGACAACTGTGGATGTACAAAACCGTACTTCTCATCGAGTACTTGACAACAAGACTCCTGATGAGGATTTATCAAGAGAGAAACTAGAAGTCATCCATATGAGAATATTTGGTTGGCTGGTGTACATACATATCCCAAAGGAGAAAAGGACCAAGATTAATCCTTCTGGGAGGAAGGGTATATTCATAGGATACAGTGATACATGGAAGGCCTACCGAATATACTTCCTAGGATTCAAGAAGATCATAATCAGTAGAGATATAACCTTCAATGAAGATTCAACATAATTTAGATATAGGAGGACACCTATTCAAGAGGTTGAGGAACCTGAAGACACGAGAGCCTAAGACATGGAAATTAGAGAAGTAATTCTAGAATACGATGAATATCACGACATGGAAGAACCACAGGAGCCGATAGAGAGAATCCTTGAGAAGGAATATCACAAGAGGAAACCGACATGGGAACGCGAGCTCATATGAGAAACATAAACATATGGTTCTCTAGAAGGAATACATAGAGAGAGAAAAAGGGAAAATGGCTAGAATATATAGGTGGCCCTCCTATGTGACATCATTGACATAGAACCTTCCATCTATGAAGAGGTTACATAAAAGAAAGAATGGAAGGATTCTATGATCGAGTAGTATCAGCCAATCATGAAGAATGATGTATGGGAGATAGTTTCAAGACCAGAAAAGAAGTATGTCATGAATACAAAGTGTATCTACAATATCAAGCATGCTGTAGATGGTGGCATCAAGAATTACAAGGAAACGTTAGAAGCACGAGGCTTCTCACAAAAAGAAGGCATTGAATACGAAGAGACATTTGCAACTATGGTGAGGTAAACTTTCATTAGGATCATACTTTGGTTTGCAACAGTTGTGAAATGGAAAATATAGTAGATGGATGTCAAGACAAATTTATTGAATAGTGTAGTCGAGGAGGAAGGGTACGTGGAACAACCACTGGGATTCGAGGCACACGACAGGAATACCCATGTGTGCAAATTGAAGAAGGATTTACATGGATTAAAAAAAGCACCAAGGACATGATACGATAGGATGGATAGATTCCTGATGAGCTTGGTATTTATCAAGAGTAAAGAGGATTCCAACCTTTATTTCAAGGTTGAATATGGAATACCAATGATGCTCCTACTATATGTCGATGACTTGCTTATGATAGACGAAGAGGAACTCATTAAAGATGCAAGGAGGAGACTTGCTATAGAGTTCAAGATGAAATATATCAGTATGATGCACTACTTTTTAGTCATGGATGTGTGGCAGAGTGCAGATGGGATCTTCCTTGGTCAAGGAAAGTATGCAGTGGAGATTCTGAAGAGATTCAAAATATTGGAATTCAAGGAAATAGCCACACCTATGGCATATAACTTGAATCTTCTAAGTGATGCCTAATCTGACACGCTTGATTCCATGATGTATCGTCAGATGATTAGCTCATTGATATTGTAACACCCAGGTTTTGACCCCATTTGCATGATGTATATAATGTAATTAATCATGGTGAGGAGATAAAGGAAAAATCCCCACCATTGATTTAGTTGTGTATGTTTTGGCAATGGGGATAGTTGCCGATGGTATGTCATGCTATCCAGCACATTATAAGTTGGCATCATGTAAATACGCACATCAAATAAATAAACCACAACCAGCTACA
Source organism: Pseudotsuga menziesii (assembly GCA_001517045.1). Lineage (NCBI taxonomy): Eukaryota > Viridiplantae > Streptophyta > Pinopsida > Pinales > Pinaceae > Pseudotsuga > Pseudotsuga menziesii. The sequence continues at coordinate 33,931 of LPNX010556150.1, read as the reverse complement.
GCAGTACAACGTTGAAATGAAAAGGGCATGATTCCAAAGGATAAGGGGTGGGGGATGTCAAACCTTGGTCTATGGGGGGGAACCCATGTGTTGCCACCTTGTTTTGTTTTTCCATCTTCCCTTATCTCATCCAACCTCTTCAACCTCTTTAATGTTTGTCTTGTTGTTGTTCGTTGAGGTAGTTATTGCTGAGTGGTGGTGGTTGTGGCAGGACTATCAATCCTTGCCCACGTGCCCACTCCACCAGTGGATTCTTCCTCCTCACGTCGCATGGGGGCAGAGGAAGCATTCACTCTCCACTCCCTCCACTGCTAGGCTTTCTCGCCATTGTCTGTTCATCTTCCTCACGTGCCTGGTCTTCACCTCCACCGCCATTCTCTCCATGGTCTGTTCGTTCCTCACGTTGGTTGGTTGATTCACGTGCACAGGCTTGGATCCTCATGCAGAGAGGCATTCAGTTCCTCCTCACACACCAGTCGCGGCTCTTCTTTGGTTTGTGCATGCAGCGAGCAGGTGAAACGGCCTCAAGGGCACAATTTCCACTGGTATGTGTCATAGCCATGGCTATAATCCATGATTTCTGCTTGCTGTTGGTTTCACCCATGATTTGGGTTGCTGTGGTTCTTCCCACAATCTCTGTGTGCTTTTGTGAGTCCGTCCTTCTTCCATTTCGGACTGTGCCTGTGTGTTTTCTTCTTCCCTGATTTGGGACAGAGTATAGCTACCACCGTTTTCACTGTGAGTTTGTGACTGTTGATTGCCACACCCGTTGGCTGAGTCTTCCACGGCTATGCTGGGAGTTCTGTTTTCTTATCCATTATTGACTGTGTAAAGTTTCCACCATTTTTATTGTGAAGTTGGGTTGCTGAAGTACCCTGGTTTGGGTGTTGTTGTTGTTGGGTTGTTTGGCCAGGCAAGGGACAAGAACAACTCTGAGTTGACTTGTGGACTTGAGCTGTGTCTCACCTTTCGTTTGGTACTGTCCCCGGTTGTCTTTGCTTTCATCACAAAGCCATGAGTGGGTTTTTTGCTGCGGTATGCAGTGGGTTGTCTTCGGACTATTGAGAGTGGGATTAGAGGCTGGGTATGCATGAGAAGACTGGTGTTGAGGCCACCAGCTTAGCATTAGCCTATCCTAGCTCCTTGAGAACCTGGTGAACCCTATGGAGTGGGTTTGGCTGTGTGTTTGCAAACCTTGGCTATGTGTAAGCCTGCATCGACCCTTATTCCTCGAGGAATCATGCCCAGCTCGGGGGTGGCAGTGTTGCTGAGAGATTGATGAGCACAATGGCCTATGGTTGGGTGGAAGGTTGCAGCGACGTAGCTGGTTGCAGGACGAGTTCTTCATCAAAAGATAAGTTACCTTGACTATTCCATCTCTGCAATTGTATTGATGTCAAATGAATTATAATGAACATGTGTATGCTGGAATGTATATGTTGCTTCCGCTGATTATCGAGTAATTGTGTATGCTTGTATGGATTATGCATCCGGATATGTATCATGTATCATGTTTAAGCTTTTAATTTCAGCATTGATGTCTTTCCATGTTCTTGGGGCTGTTTCCCCGGTTGTTTATTGGTGTTCGTCGCATCCTCTTCACTGGCTGGAGGGTCGAGGACGTGATAGAGTGGTATCAGAGCTCATGTTGCAGCATGGGCCTGAATGGACCACCAAGGTGCAGTGACAGAAGTAGAATTTCCTTCTGCCTAGCAGACATCAGAAATGGATGACTGGAAAAATTCAAAAAAATTTTGTCTAAGTGTTGAACAGTCTATTCAGTTGGAACCCTTAGTGTAATAGGCTTCCAATGTAGCGGAAGAGTTAGCGGAATTGACTTTCGACGTAGCGAAAGAGATAAGGCAAAGGCGTGCCGATAGGAGCAGTTGGAAGGAAAATTGCCTAAGTGTTCGAAGTTCATCGGAAGAATTTAGCTGTTTGGGCGCCCGCCGTTGCAGGTGGAGAAACGACTAGGCATCTGACAAGAAAGGCCTTCGACCGCCGACACCGTGAAAGAAAAGATTGAAAAATTTTCTAAGTATAGAAGATCATGTTCCGCCATTGCGGCTGCGGATGGAAATTCTTCGCCAATGTAAAGAGGAAGGTTGAGCTGATCAAGCAGGAAAATTTTGGAAATTTTCCAAGTACAGAAGTCGTTAGCCATCGGTGAGGGTTAGTAGATGGAACATCCTCCATTGCGACTATCAAATGGACTATCCTTCCGAAGGATAGTGGATTTGGTTTCCAACAGTAGGAAAATTCAAAATTTTTCTAAGTGATTGGTATCATCAGAAGGCGTTAGCCGTTTGAGCAGCCGATACGTCGGCTCAATTAGCCGAAAGGACTTTCGATGCCGTCGACAGAAGAAAGAAGAAAGACGAAGTTTCAAAAATTCGTCTAAGTATGGAGACCGTCAGAAAAGTTTAGACGTTTGGGTAGCCGATGCGGCAGCAGGAATCAGAAGAGAATAGAAGATGAAGTTGTCGATGCAGCGGAAGAAAAGAAGAGAAGTTTTGGAGGGAATTAGTGGAAAACGGAGCCACAGTTTCAGCAGAGATCTTCCAAAGATCATTGAAATGTCGGAAGAGGATAGTTGTTTGAACATCCGATGTGGCGACGGAAAGAAGAAAAAGAGGAAATTTTTTCTAAGTATAGAAAACGTTGAAAAAATTTAGTTGATTGGACAGCTGATGAGCGACGTCGGATGAAGTAAGTGGATTGAAAATCCACCGTTGTGGCTACCTAGATGACTACAGATCCGAAACGTCGGAAAAAAATAGAAGATCGGATCGCCGATGCGTAGTGCTTAGTGGATCTGACAGCCGATGAGCAGCGGAGGAATTAACTGTTTGGCCTTCCGATACATCAGAAGATTAGTTGAAATGAGAGCCGATTCTGCAGACGAAAAATTCGACTTTTCAATTGGGATTTTCCAGCAGATTTCGACTGTTTTCCAGTGGGATTTTCAGTTGTTTTCAGTGGGTTTATAGGGCTGAAGTTGGCACCCAGTCCAAATGCGCTTGTGTGTAAAATGCAAAGATTTGGTGGAATCCTTCATTTTTGAAAGTGGTGTGGTTTTTGCACCTGAGGTCGGAATGAAGCATGTGGATAGGCGTGGGAAAGCTTATCCAGTAGGGAACAAGGGTAAGTCACCAAAATCTGAGCATGAAGCAACAAAGTGTTAATGACAGCTGCTGCTATCAAATGGAAAAATATAAACAGTTGCATGCCAGAGGTAGCAAGGACTATGAAGTCAAATCAGCTGCTGTGTGGAAGAGGAGTTCCATGCAAGGATGAAAGACTTGAAAGGGGAAGTTTTCCTTAAAACCCTATCTTGCTGATTATAACTACATTTCCTAAGTTTATGCATGAAATGCATGAGGATATGCTTTGCATACATAGGATACTAAGGATTATACATCTATAATAAACCACTAATGATAATCATTGCTTTGATGTTGGCATTAGTGGGAAAAACCAACGACGACATGGACCTAGCTGAATATGTTGCTGATGCTGATGAATGTGACCAGAAACCCTATGAAGAAAGGGATAAGGCAACCAGTCCATAATCAAAATTTGGTGAGCAAATTGTGCAATCTCCTGCAAGGACCAACCAAATCGGTCATGTTAAGGGTGTAAGTAGGACCCATGCAGGTAAGAGTTTGATTATGACAAATTCCATGGGGTGGTAAAGGTAAGTACCATGTGGACATTTGAATATAGAAAGGTGTCATTCCTGTATATATTGATTGAGCTTAGTAGCCCAAGGAAAGTAAGTACAGGTGCAAATGTTGTAATGTATTGCATGAATGCATTGAGATGAGTGCATGTGATAATTATGAATGACTAATGACATAAATGATGAATTGATGACAATTCAGGAACCATTTCAAAGGTTGTTATGAATGCAGGATAGTCATAATCAATTGGCTGCCAGAAATGCTCTATGGAAGAGCAAGGTGGTATGAATGATACGCTTGTGAAGTAAGGAGTATCTAAACATTTCATTTAATTGCATGAATGATGTGACTATGCCTTGCAAATGTTAATATGATAATGATTGCATGAAGTAAATGAGATTTTATAATATTGATGTGACTAACAGTTGGAAGTATTTGAATTTTATAAATTCTGGAAATGCTTCAGTGATGGTTGTAGCAATGGAAAGGTTATATGCATCCAGACTTACCAAGTGCTTGGTTGATTGAAACTCATGTTTCAGGTAGATTATTTCGAGCATGGCAGTGAGAGGTAAGACCCTGATCAATGCCAGAATCTAACATTTATGAGAAGAGTCTCATGGTTGTAAAAATAGTTGGTATGCATAATAGGTTGTTAAAATTCGAACTGTGAATTTCGGATTTAAGAAATTGCTGACAACTACTAGCCACTATTGGCTTGCATAAGATTGTGTTTGGTTGATTGAAGCTCAGGTTTCAAGTATATTATTTCGAGCATGGCAGTGAGAGGTAAGACCCTGACCAATGCCAGAATCTACCATGTGAAAGAGCCAAACCTTATGAGAAGAGTCTTATGCATAATGGGATGATTAAATTTGAATTGTGAATTTCGGATTTAAGAAATTGCTGACGACTACTAATCATTGTTGGCTTGTATAAGATTGTGTCAGGAGGACACATGGTAAATGGGTATTCATGTTATGATAGTAAGCATAAAATTATAATGGGCATAGTAGTGCTGCTTACAAGAGACCCACAATTGAGCAAGTCAATTTCTATAGTAGATAGAATTGCAAATTCCTAATGAATTTGATTACTAATGTCATTGCTTGGTTATGGAACAATTAATTTGGATTGTATTATCAGGTAATGATTGACTGTTTTGATATTTGATAAATGTTCCAGGAGTACACATTGTAGGAAGATCATGTGTGAAGGCTTGCAAGAGCCAAACTTCATGGGAAGGTTTTCTCTTGGAAATGGGTCGGGTGAAACGCCATTGGACATTTTGGAAATGTCTCATCTGCACTGCATGTTTGGTAGTAACATGAGTGATATGGTATGGGTTATGTTGGTAAGACATGTGTGAATGTGAAATGTAAAAAGGATTTGGGATGGAAAACTGAGGGACTGTTAACTCAAGGAAGGAGCCCCCATTCCTCCTTAACAAAGGCATACTGCGATGGCAAATGGATAAGTGTTCTGTGACCCTTGCTAAGAATATGCATGTTTAATTGTTAAAATTCCATATGCAGAACATGTTTTGATTGTATTTCCATGATGACTGATTGCCTGAGCATGAGGGCCTACATGGCACACACCAGGAAAGAGTGCACACTTTTTTGATGTCGAGTCATGAAAGGGTTTTCAATATTGATTACACTCTAGGGAGTGGACGCACTCCTGGTGTCTCAATACTTGATAGTGAATAATATGAAATATGATTTCAGCTTTAGAGCAATAACGCTGATGAGTTTGCTAGTATTGCCTCTATTGCTTGTGTTGACAGGCTAAATAGATGCAGTTGGGTGTTGCACCCTAAACGTAAAGGTAAAGGTAAAGGTAAAAGGTAAATGGTTGTTGTGAGGGGTTGCGGAGTAAGGGATATTGTTGATATAAGTGTGTGCTGGTATAAGTGTATGTTGGGCTATGATATTCCTGAGGATTCATAGTAGATCCTAGACCTGGAAATTGTCACGGTAAAGTTCCAAGCCCAGTTGACATGAGGGTGTACTAGCTGGACATTAATTATTTGATGTTGTGGGGTAGCTTGCGTGCTGACCTAACATCCAAGTCCATAGGCGATCCCAAGGATTGCAAAGCAAAGCAGGATCCTGTGTACGAATGAGGAAACGCACAATACAGATAAGTATTGGATTATTTTGTTTATGAATGCACATATGTATATGATGTGATTATGATGTTTTAAGCTCTTGATCTAGAGATAAAAACTGATGAGAGTAAACTAAACATGTGAATTTATTCAATGTTTGGATATAGGTATCACTGGAAGTGAGGACTATGAAAGCATCCTAGGGGTGCATGTGGACATGTGACTGTCCTGGAAAGCTCGGAATGAGTGGCAATGAAAAAGGTGCTAGTGAGACCGTGAGTTTCCTAGCATTTGAGACAAACCATGTGGAGAGACTCCACAGTTTAGAGGTCTAGAATAGACCGAAGACACTAAATGTCATGACCAAGAAGGATTGGTCCAGCATTCACGGTGAAGTGAAAGAGGCTGAGAGCATGAAAAGCCACAGTAGTGGTGTGGGTTCCAGAAAGGAACAAAACAAAGAGGGGAAAAACTCTTGCTGCTCTCTCTTGCCCTTTTGATTATATATATATATATATATATATATATGTATGCATTGTGAAAATAAGAGATTGTTGAATGCATGTATGACTGAAAATGGAATGTGTGTTTTGCTGAAGGTAAATTGTGAATGATGGGGTGGTTAATTCCCTGCCCAAGAATGGACATGAATGAGCTCATGTGCCTGTTGGGAAGGCATGAAAAATATGAAATTCTCCTTGATGAGGCTTGGACTGTCATGCCAATTGGGTAATTAACTGACTGATTTTAATGTCTATATTATGCTTGGTCTGATAGAATTTCAATGGTGCATTTCATAGGTGAGAAAAGTGAAACCCCGTGGTGCAGATTGATCATGGAAGCAGATCAAAAGTTGATGGACTTGGATGGAAGTCTCCTTCAAGCGATTGCTAAGACCCACGAAAATATTGGGGAGATGCTCAAGATACAGAAAAGGCAGAATGAAATGAACCACCAGATTTTGCAAGACTCTATTGGTTTGCAAAGGGAGGTGAAAAGCCTTCTCGGAGCAATCGGAAAATGAAAGGAAGGTGGATCAGCGATGGGACAATTGTCCAAGTGACCCGATAAGAAATGGTCCAGGCATGAAGACTCAAAGGAAATTGAACAGGTAAAGATGAAGCAGCCAGTGAAATGCTGGAGATGCGGAGGACATCATTTACGCCGAGACTACCCAATGAGGGAACATGATGAGGGCAATAGCCGCAAAGTTCCTAGACTTAGGGATAAGCTGAAAGATGAGAACCAACAGGAGAAGTTCATGGAAGCCGAGGGGCTTGGTCTTGAACGTTCAAAGTGAATAATTGAACATGGGACAAATCTGCAAAATTTTGAAAATTTGATGTGCAATTGTATATGTATTCTTATGTAATGGAACACCAAGGACGATGTTATTCCAAGGGGGAGGGGAATGTAACACCTCAGTTTTGACCCCGTCTGCATGATGTATATAATGTAATTAATCATGGTGAGGAGCTAAAGGCAAAATCCCCACCATCAATTTGGTTGTGTATGTTTCGGCAATGGGGATAGTTACCGATGGTATGTCGTGCTATCCGGCACATTATAAGTTGGCATCATGTAACTACACACATCAATTAAAATAAACCACAACCAGCTACGGCAGTGCAACATTGAAATGAAAAGGGCATGATTCCAAAGGATAAGGGGTGGGGGATGTCAAACCTTGGTCTATGGGGGGGAACCCATATGTTGCCACCTTGTTTTGTTTTGCCATCTTCCCTTGTCTCATCCAACCTCTTCAACCTCTTTAATTTTTGTCTTGTTGTTGTTAGTTGAGGTAGTTAATGCTGGGTGGTGGTGGTTGTGGCAGGACTGTCATTCCTTGCCCACGTTCCCACTCCACCAACGGATTCTTCCTCCTCACGTCGCATGGGGGCAGAGGAAGCATTCACTCTCCACTCCTTGCACTGCTAGGATTTCTCGCTGTTATCTGTTCATCTTCCTCACGTGCCTGGTATTCACCTCCACTGCCATTCTCTCCATGGTCTGTTCGTTCCTCTTGTTGGTCGATTGATTTGCACACATAGGCTGGGATCCTCACGTAGAGAGGCATTCAGTTCCTCCCCGCGCTCCAGTTGCGGCTCTTCTTTGGTTTGTGCATGCAGCAAGTAGGTGAAACATCCTCAAGGGCATGATTTCCACTAGTATGTGTCATAGCCGTGGCTATAATCCATGATTTCTACTCGCTGTTGGTTTCACCCACAATTTGGGTTGCTGTGGTTCTTCCCACAATTTCTGTGTGCTGTTGTGAGTTCGTCCTTCCTCCATTTCAGACTGTGCCTGTGTGTTTTCTTCTTCCCTGCTTTGGGATAGAGTATAGCTTCCACCGTTTTCGCTGTGAGTCTATGACTGTTGATTGCCACACCCGTTGGCTGAGTCTTCCATGGCTATGCTGGGAGTTCTGTTTTCTTATCCATTGTGGAATGTGTAAAGTTGCCACCATTTTTATTGTGAATTTGGGTTCCTAAAGTACCATGGTTTGGGTGTTGTTGTTGTTGGGTTGTTTGGCCACGCAAGGGCTAAGAACAACTCTGAGTTGACTTGTGGACTTGAGCTGTGTCTCACCTTTCATTTGGGACTGTCCCCAGTTGTCTTTGCCTTCATCACAGAGCCGTGAGTGGTTTGTTTGCTGCGGTATGCAGTGGGTGGTCTTCGGATTGTTAATAGTGGGATTAGAGGCCGGGTATGCATGAGAAGACTAGTGTTGAGGCCACCAGCTTAGCATTAGCCTATCCTAGCTCCTTGATAACCTGGTGAACCCTATGGAGTGGGTTTGGCTGTGTGTTGGAAAACCTTGGCTATGTGTAAGCCTGCATCGACCCTTATTCCTCGAGGAATCATGCCCAGCACGAGGGTGGCAGTGTTGCTGAGAGATTGATGACCACGCTGGCCTATGGTTGGGTGGAACGTTGCAGCGATGTAGCTGGTTGCAGGACGAGTTCTTCATCAAAAGATAAGTTACCTTGACTATTCCATCTCTGCAATTGTATTGATGTCAAATGAATTATAATGAACATGTGTATGCTGGAATGTATATGTTGCTTCCACTGATTATCGAGTAACTATCTATGATTGTATGGATTACGCATCTGGATATGTATCATGTATCATGTTTAATCTTTTAATTTCATCATTGATGTCTTTCCATGTTCTTGGGGCTGTGTCCCCAGTTTTTTATTGGTGTTCGTCGCATCCTCTTCGCCAATCAGAGGGTCGGGGACGTGACAGATATACTTGTTGAATACCAGACTAGACATATGCTTTGCAGTGAACACCCCGATCCATTTCCTGATGGATCCACGACATGTTCACCTGATAGCTACAAATCATGTACTGAGGTACCTAAAAGGTGCAATGGATTATAGGCTCAAATATGATGCGAATCAGAAGATTATCTTACATGGTTATGTTGATTCAAATTTGGTAGGTAGCACCATTGACAATAAGAGCACCTCAGGTTGGTGCTTTAGTTTGGGATCTGGCATGATCTCCTGGTTTAGCAGGAAACAAACATGTGTGGCACTGAGTGCAGCTGAGGAAGAATATTTTTCCACTTGCTCAGCTAGTTGTGAGGTAGTATGGTTTCAAAATCTAATATATGATTTGTTTTATTTGACTTACATTTTGTATGGTGCAGAGAGGAGAAGTGAAGCTCTAGTATGCGGAAACGGATGAGCAGATAGCCGATGTGTTGAACAAGACTCTAGCAAGAGTGAAGTTCGAGTACTTCAGAGAAAGACTTGGTGTGATGTAAATTAAGACACCTCGAAAGAGGGAGTGATGTGTTATAACATAGCTAGAGAGACATGTTGTCTGAGTGTAACATCCTGACAAAGATCGTAGGTTGCTCAGACATAATCAGTCTTGTAGGTTGTCCTTGGATGTAATAAGTCCTGACTAAGCTCACAAGTTATCCTTGGATGTAATCAGTCCTGATATCATTCTACGCTAGAAATAACAGATGCATAATATCTCACATGGGAAATGAGACAGGTTTTTCGAGCGGGAAAAATCACGGTGAATTAGGATTCTTGGACGTAATCAATCCTCTAGGTTGTCCTTGGATGTAATTATTCTTGGTGAAGCTTGCAGGTTATCCTTTGATGTAATCATTCTTGAGACCGGTTATTCAAGTGTAAATATGATCCCTAGGGTGGTACACAGGTTACTCAAATGTAATAAGTCATGTGGGTTGTCTCAGTGTAAAAGGAGTCCTAGCATAGTATGCAGGTTACTCAGATGGAATACACCACAAAGGTTATCTGAACGAAAAAGATCATGGACACAGGTTGTTCATATGTAATAAGTCCTTGAGGTTGAAATGGAATGTAAAAGTCATGATGCAGTAGGTTGTTTGGTTGTAATCAATCCTTACATATCTATGTATATATGTGTGTGTTCCACTGTTGAGATGATTAGGTCATGACGCACGTAAGGTGCACCTATGCTGTTAAAGTTTACTGGTAGAATGTAGGTTGACCGTGGATGCTATGCATCCTCTGTTTTGTTTTGTGCAAGACAAAAGATATGATATGGATATGACGAGATAAAGGTAGAAGACATAGTTTATTTCCATGAAAATGTAAAGAAGGTCCTAGACAATCCATACGAGATGGACTACTCAAATATGTGATGAAGATTTGGATGAGGACTAGGTCTAAACCCATCATGAAAAAGGGTTGGATCTATAGAAACTTCTGATGATAGATAGTACCATTTGATGATTGATAAGAAGATGATGATGGAAGCAACTATGATGATGACTCTATGACTTCGTGATGATGAGTCTGTAATGAAAACTTGACTAGATGTGTTGATGACCGTGGAAGAGAGAGAATAACTTCCTAGTTAAGAGGGTGTGTTGATGTATTTGTAACTTTAGAAGATATTTTGATGTATATTATAATTGTATGTTGTTGTACCCCCATTGGATATGTGTTTAAATCCTTGCGGGATTCCTTTATTATGTCTAGAACTTGAGGTAAAACCTCCGTTGTAAGTTGGGGCAATAGTCCCCAGTGTAACATTATGTAATGTGTATTTGGAGACTCTCTATGAGAATTCGACCCTGTTAGTGGAACAAGTTGACCCAGTGATGTATTTGGCCAGTCACATGAAAGGTATAAATAGGGAGGTGCTCTCCCTCATTTATACACACCTCACACACTCTCAGTTTCGCATGAGAGAGAGAGAGACAAGAAATGAGAGATAGATAGTTGTTGAATACTTCTTATTACTAAGATTGACCATCTTATGACACATTCTTTGTTACTATACTATTCTGAGGAAGTTTGTGGGGTTTCTCCTTTATGGTTTCCCTAGTGAAAATATTTGTGTCTTGTGTATCTATTATATCTTATGCATATACTTGTACTTGTTATTCTTTCAGAAAAATATCCTAATTAAGATAATAAGATCTAAGAAAAAATAACAATGAGCATATGTGACACAACCAAAAACTTTAAAATAAGAAACACTATGATTCATACATGTCCATGCTTCTTGAGGAACCTTGTTATTCACGCTATTTGTTGGACACCTGTTCATAATATATGTACATCAGTTGCTACTACTTCAACCCAATATTCATTTGGAAAATGCTTGGTTTCCATCATACTGCATGCCATCTCCATAATGGTTCTGTTCTTTCTCTCTGCAACACTATTATGCTAAGGTGTATACTGCGCAGTGAATTGCTTCTGTATGCCATGGTTTGCAGAAATTTAGAAATTCATTCGAAATATATTCACTGCCTCTGTCTGTCCTTAGAATTTTGATCCGATGTACACTCTGGTTCTCCGCGAGTGCCTTGAATTTTTGAAAACAACTAAATGTATCAGATTTATGTTTCAGAAAATATGCCCATGTTTTTATTGAGTAGTCATCAATAAAAGTAAGAAAATAATTGCATCCTCATATGGATGATGTCTGTATTGGGCCAAAAATGTCAAAGTGCACGATCTCAAGTGGTGTGTGTTCTATGTATGACTTTTCGACTGGAAAAGTTTATTTATGTTGCTTTCCAAAAATGCATCCTTCACAAACTGTGTTTTGTCGATCAATGACAATCCTTTCACCATATTCTTCTTGAAAAGTAGCTTCAACCCACCAAAATTCAGATGTCCAAATATGAAATGCCACAACCACGAATCATCCTAAGCTTTTGTTTGAAACACTACTTGAATTTCAACGCTGTTATTTTCTTTCTTGTCTCTATGCATGCCTGCTTATTTTCTTTTTGCCTTGAATGCATATCTTGTATTTGTATTTCCTTTCATGTATGGAACTATCCTCAATGGAAACAATCAATTACTTGTCATTGACACTGTCACTATCGGTTGTTTGCTTGGATGTATGTCTTTAATCACATTATGATTGTCCTCCATGTAGACTCTGTAATCTTTCTATATCAGCTATACAATACTGGAAAAATTGTGTTTCATACCTTTGACATGACATACATCAGGCTTAATATTACGCTCCCCCTGTTTGGTAAGAATATCAACAATGCCTTTTCCCAAAACAATGACTTAGACATTATTTCCAAGTGTAACATCAGTTTGAATTGAATTATCTAGACTAGAAAACAAATTTAAGTTACCAGTCATATGCTTATTGCACCCTGAATCTAAATACCATATGTTGCATGGAATTTATTGGATGGTATTGCGTTCAATTGGAGATGCACATTACATCAACATTGCACTTGATTAATTGCTGGTGTTCATCGATTGGTTTTGGATTTTACTTTCTTGGTCACACTGCTTCTTCTTGCATTCATATGCATAATGACCAAATTTCTTTCAATAATGGCATTGAATTTTTGATTTATCAAACATATGACCACTTGGATGACTTGGGTTCTGATTCTGTACTCTACCAATGACATTCGTGGGATTGCTACTGCATCCTCCTCTTGAGAAGTCTCTTCCTCTACCTCTAGAAGTGTTTCTCCCCCTACCTCTTCCATGGATTATGAATGATTGTGCTGCAAATGCACCTTCCAATGATGTATTTGATCTATTGATTATGTTTTCATGATTGATGAGTGAAGCTTTCAACTCATCAATGGTAAACACTGACATGTCTTTGATTTCTTCCAAGGTCACAACCAAGGATTCAAATCTTTGGGGAAGAGTTCTAAGAAATTTTTCAACAACCCTTCTGTCTTCTATATTTTCTCCATGATATTTCACTTTATTTATTACGAAAAAAAATCTAGTGTAGAATGAGTCTACCAACTCTGTTTCTTTCATTGACAGAGATTCAAAATATCTTCTCAGAATATGCAACTTGGAAGTCTTTACCCTGTCCAAGCCTTGATATGTGGTCTCAAGTGTGTCCCATGCCTGATTAACAGTAATGGCTGTTGCTAATCTTGGGAGTATGCTTTCATGCATGGCTTGGTGTATGTAGAACATAGATTTTCCATATTTCTTCCTGTGTTCCCTCAGGGAATCCTTCTCAGCTTACGTGAGATTATCATATGCTGCTTGATCTGCTGGTTCTGTATAACCATTCTGGATTATCTCCCAAAAATATTGACCTCTGAACAAAGCCTTAATCTGTAGAGACTAGTACTCATAATTATTTCCTGTAAAAATTGGAGTTTGTAAACTCGACATGTGTGAACCAGAAGTGGAAGCCATTCTTAATTTTCTTTAGGAAATTACTTTTTCCCTTTTAAGATGAGGTTTCTTTCCTAAACCTGATTTTATACTAGATCGTCGAAACTGGGGCTATGACGGTAGAATTGAGTTACCATGTAGTCATGAACTTAAATTTTTCTTTTACTTTTGGAGTTGCAACCAAGTTCCCTTAGAAACCTCACCTTTTACTTTGACCAAATACTTCAACAAAATTACTCCGACAGAGGTACCACGACATAATTTTTATTGTGACAAACCTATTACTGCGACATACTTATGTGTGTTAAACCTTACAAAATTTTCATCGACAAAATCACTTTACTTCGACCGACTTTTACTGCGACGGGAATTACCCTTGCGACTAACTTCCTACTTCGAATAAACAAATTTTAGTCGAAATTTATAAAAATATGTTTCCTAGTCTTAAGACTTATAATATGAAAAATAATTTTCATCGACTGATAACTTGGGATAAACTGTGACACATTTATATTGTGACTCACTCACAATATCATATAACCAAATATTAAGGAAGACTTGTGTCGATCACTCTTGCAGATAAATACTCAAACTTTTACATGGTGAAATAAATATGAGTTCTTTGTGTCTTTCACTAAATAGTAAATGCAAACAAAATTTACTCAAGTAAATATGGATAATATGTGTGCATAAATAAAACATGCATTCAACCATAAACTTATGGATTTATATATTTTGACGACATACCAAAGAACTATTGCCGAAAATACAAACTTTGAAATTTACAAGGATGTTTCATCTTTTATAGAGCTTTGAATCTCAACACTTTTCAAAACACAGTAGCTTGATCTTCAAAATCTTCAGAGAGTTTTTCCTTATTCTTCTCCACACACTTACACACTTCTCTTTTTCTCTTCGTGTCTCTCTCTGTATCTATTTACAATATTCTTCTTCTTCATATAGAAAGACGAAAAATGATTCTCTATGAAGCTACTGACTTAACATTTAAGACTGTAATAACTATCTACCTAAAAAATTATCTTCAGAATTTTAATTCGACTGCTTTATATATGGAAGACATGTATTCTTCATTATGTCAGACTGTGTGACAGAAACTGACCTGCTACAGATTCTGACAGAGTCGCCTGTGGATCAACAAGTAATTATTATTTCCAACAACCAGAACCTCAGTCTAAAAAATGCTGCCTCCTCATCAAACAATTAATGCTTAGTCTTCCTTTGAAGGCTTGGCAACAGCTCATTGTGATCGTAATACTCCGAAGTGTCCACCCGATCGCTCAAAAAAAATGCAGTAGGTGAATGTGAAGGAAAAGGAAGAGTTATTGAGGGATAGTGAGTTTTTTCGTTAATGCATGAAATATTACATCCACATATCATAGTTACTGACATTCCAAATCTATGGTGCTGTTATGATTATTCACCAGCGATCGCCTCCCACGATTTCCAAGAATATAGTTATGTGTTTTAAGACAAAGCTTCTCTCATAGGAAGGGTTGGAATTTGAAGGGTTATGTAAGGGATGTGGGAATATGTGCATCATAAGGAATTTTATCTGTCAAAATATTATTAAAAAATTCTAACAAACCATCTCAAAGAATGCTTAAACAATTTGCTAGGATATAAAAATTATTTTTTCAAACTGTCATTAATTTTTGTTAATAGTCTTGTTCAGATATGTGTATGTTTAGATAAGTGGCATGTATAAGGTTATTATATATATAATAATGAAAATTGAAACTTTTTAATCAATATGTGCATCATAAGGAATTTTATCTGTCAAAATATTATTAAACATTCTAACAAACCATCTCAAAGAATGCTTAAACAATTTGCTAGGATATAAAAATTAATTTTTATTAATAGTCTTGTTGAGATATGTGTATGTTTAGATAAGTAGCATGTATAAGGTTATTATATATATAACAATGAAAATTGAAACTTTTTCATCTAATTGAAAATTTTCCATTTGATTGAGAGTATATATGTGAGTTTTCCTTCAATGGGGATGTCTTTGCTTTCATTCCATTTCTTCTTTCTTTCTTATATTGGCCAAGTTTTCTCCCAATACGAGGTTCCTTTTTGTGGCATTTGTGTCTTTTCTTTAGAGGATAATCATTTTTCAAGTTGATAATATTCTAAAGGAAGGCTACTGATCCCACTTTGTACACTTCCTATATATATATATATAAAGCTGGGGGAATCAACAAGTGGGGTGGTAACTATTCCCTTAGGAACATTCACTGAGCTTGCCACAATGGAGTACAAGTTATCGATGGTTTGAACAAGCGATCTCATTTGCAAAGTGTTTTATCATATCATGGGATTGCTAGATAATATACACCCCAATTTGGAAGAATTTGTATAGTATTGAAATTACTGTGCCAAATTATATAAGTTTACATTATTCTATTTTTATAAAATTACAATAAAATGAATTATTTATATTAGAAAACTAAATGCTTTCAGTTATGAATGAAGAAAAACAAAACAAAATTATTTTATCAAATTCTTATCAAAAGTACATCATAGAAAACTCCAATTTCATGGAAGATTTGGTGCAACTTGGTATGTACAAGTTCATATCCAATAATATTGAGGAATCCGAAACAATCCATACGTTTGAAAAACAATGTTATTAAATTTCTTTTGAGAAAGGGAAGATAAAACATCATAGTACAATCTTGATTGCAATGTGTTTTTTTAAAACAAATCGACTCTACAAAGGGAATATTACATTTATCGACCCTTTTAACTCAAGTCCTTCAAGGGAGAATTGTAACAATTTCAATTACATAATTGATGCAACATGTTAGCCCTGAAAATTTTGGTATGTTGCATTATATGTGGCCTGGCATTAACCTCTAAAACGAATTCTAGGTTCAACCTTTTGCTTGTTTCCTAAGTTTATTTGTTAATGCACTTTAGATGCATAATGTCGACACATGTTACTTTTATGTTGTTTGTGTCATTGTTAGTGGGTTTTTTTGTTCCACCCTCAAACTATAGAGTACTTATCAATGGAAAACATGGGTAAATGAGTATATTGTTATCTTTTGATTGGAAATTAATTCCTTCATAAAAACATATATTTTAATTGAAAATTAAATGTCACAATTTCAATTACACCATTGATGCAACATGTTAATCTTGCAAAAATTTATATGTTGCATTACATGTGGCTTGACGTTAACCTTCCAAAAAATTCTAGGTTCAGTAGGATGTTTTATTCCACCCTCAATTTTCAAAGCAAATAATCAACTAAAAACACTTGAAAATGGAGTCTATTGTTATCTTTTAATTAAATATTAAACTCCTCAATAAAAACATATCTTTTAATTGAAAATTAAATTATTTAATAAAAACATTATTATTGAAGGGTATTTTTTTTAATAAAACATTATTATTAAAGGGTTATTTTTTACTGAAAATCTTTGTGTGATAGGCAATATAGAAGTTCGAAATGTCAATATATATATATATATATATTTAAAAAGATCAAGATGGAATGAAAATCCAAAAAATGCTCACACCTATAATGTTTTTAGTATTTTTGTTAGTGCCTGTTGATTGATATACCAAGATTTGAATAATGCATGATATCAAGCCAAAAAAGTTGTAATGCAACAAGTCCCTATCATAGTAAGTATAAGTGTCTCTCGCCATGTATACTTACTACTTATTGAAACTAATCAATGACCCACATGTCCAAATAATTGATACACACTTTTCGTGTATCACTTATTGTTAGTGCTTGTCAAGTACATGTGACAAGAAAATATTGCTAAGAAAGAAGCAACTCTTAAGAGGCTAGATCGCTCTTTTCTAGAAGAAGATTTAACTATTAGGAAGCAAGAGGAAAGAAGGGAAGAGATGTCAAAGGTTAGAGCAATGAGAGATGAGGGAAAATGGGCATGGTTGTACAAAGGCAAAGGAGTTATTGCCTTTTTTGGCCCTCCTAAAACAAAATAACAAGGCAGTAATCAAGAAAGGTTAGCGAATAGCTTAGCAAAAAAATACGAAACAAAGATGGCATAGGAAAATAGGGGCGAGGACTCGACTTTGAGTCTGGCATGCCAAAACAAATAGTAGTCAAAATCTCGTCAGGTTTCCTTAAGTTTAGTTTGTTGGAACTGTAGAGGCTATCCTTCAAGGCGGGGACCTGGGTTAGGGCCTATTGCGAAAGACAGAGACATAGTTTTTCTAGTGGAAACACATGAGCGTGAAGGGTGTAAAACACCTTTATTTGAAGGGTATTTGAAGGTGGCAGTCTGGAACAAGGTAGCAGAGAACGAAAAGGGACACGAGGGTATCATGGTCTTAGTAAGGGAAAAAAAGGACATCTCATTCAACTAGAAAAGGAAGACTCAAATAAACAATTCATTTGGTTTAAAATATCAGAAAATGGAAATATCATTAGAATTGCAGCATGTTATTTTTCCCCGCAAGTTTCAAAAACTTACAAAGGCAGAGGGCTTAACCACAAAGACCCCTTTACAACCCTAAAAAATGACATTGTAGCATATTCCCAACTAAGTGAAGTCCTTTTAGTGGGTGACTTCAATGTTAGGATAGCAAATGACCAAGCTAGTATCCTCCGTAGTAAGGAAGACTGCAATCCTATTTGGCTCACATAATAAAGCAATCAGCAGTGGACAAGATTTTCAGAGGACAACAAAATTTGCAATCTTTTTGGGGAGCAACTACTTACCCTATGTGGAAATTTTGACTTAGTCATCTGCAATGGTTTAGACAGATGGGCAAATTTGGGAAATTTCACATGCAACACTTATAATGGCACAAGTGTGGTGGATTATTCAATTTTCTCACATGGCATGTGTGAGAAAATGGAGGAAGTTCAGATTGGGGATCAGATCTGGAATCTGAAATCTGATCACAAACCAATATATCTAAAATTCACTTGGAGCGAAAAGCAACAGGTCGAGATAAAACCTTAGGGCATTAAGCAATCACCCCCAAAGGGTAGGATTCTTTTGACACAAAAAATCTTAATACCTTCAAGATAGCATTAGAGAGGATTTTTAAGGAGGATAAAACTGAATCCTAGGGCCTTCATAGCCACAAGTTAACAGATCTAATCCAAAGAGCACTTTCAGAATGCAAAAGAACAAAAAATAAGAAATATGAAACAAATTGCTTCTCGGTTGATGCTTGGTTTGATGAGGAATGCAAAAAAGCAAGGAGAAATTTGAAAGAATCAAATAAGAAAGAAATTAAGTTCAAATCCTACAAGCATATTTTAAGAAAGAAAAAAGTTGATTTCATGATTTCATGAAGGGAAGAACTAATATTCCTTGGGAAAAACAACCCCAAGTTATTTTGGAAGGAACTTCAAACTAGAAAGAAGAAAACTGAAAACAATATCACAGCCTATCAATGGATTGAATATGCAAAACAAATTTATGAATAATATCCCAAGGATGACACCCCCCCCTTAGTCAACACCGCTACTAATCTTTTCACAGTGCAAGAGGTTGAGGTGGGTATTAATAAGTTGGGTGTTAGAAAAGTGAAGGATTTAGTTGAACTCCAATTAGAGTATCTGAAGTGGGGTTCGAAAACTCTTGCGCCTCACATCACGAGAATTTTCAACAACATCCTTTAGTAGGGTTTCCCTACAGATTGGACAACTAGCCTGTAAATACCTCTTTTCAAGAGTGGCGATGCCAATAATCCCTCCAACTACAGGACCATAATGATAAATCCCTTGTTTATAAAGCTATTCGGAAGCATGCTAGAAAATAGAATTAGCAAGTGGGCGGAAGAAAGAGGTAAGCGTGCCAAAGGACAAGCAGGTTTTAGACCCAAACACTCCATGGGTGATCACGGTATAACGTTAAGACACATCATTGAGAAAGTGTGGGAGAAAAAGGAGGAAGCCTTTTGTTGCTTTGTTGATTTCAAAATATCTTTTGACACAGTCCCTAGGGACAAGATCTGGCACAGAATGGAATAACTTGGGGTTCCTATACATCTTAGAGTAGTTGTCCATAGATTATACGAGGACGTTAAAGTCAAAATCAGAACGTCAGCTGGTATCTCTGAAAGTTTCAGGAGTGAAATTGGGGTCAAGCAGGGGTGCCCATTTTCCCCTACCCTGTTTGGCTTATATATTGACAAACTTGAAGAGTGGTTAAACTTACAGGATGGGGAAGGTGTTCTATTGGGAAATTTTGTGATAAGGCTTCTTTTTCATGCAGATGACCTTATTTTGATTTCTAAAAGCATTTACTTTCTCTTGAGCACTTTTGTAGAGAAGTAGGGATGCAAGTTAATACTAGCAAGACAAAAGTAGTAGTCTTATCTAGCAAGAGAAAACATAACCAACATAAGTTCTACTTTGAAGGCAACACTCTTGAAGAAGTGGTAGATTACAAATATCTTGGGGTTGACTTCAACAAAAAAATAAGTTGGGAAGGTTGCAGGAAAAAAAAAACTTTTGGAGGTTTGAAAGCATTATACGCCTTTCAAAATAGATGTAGAGAAGTAGAGCTATGGGATTGGAAGAATACACAAACTCTTTTTGGGTTGTTAGTGATCCCGGTTGTTCTCTATGGGTGTGAAGTGTGAGCCAACAATACCTCTGATTTATAGTGGCAACAAATTGAGAAGATTAAAAAACACTTGATTATCAACAAGTTCAAAATTAAAAGCTCAGTCCCCTATGATATCCTGCTTAGTCAAGTGGGGGCATCCCCCATTGAAGCAATTTCTCTGGTGCGACTCATAAGATATCTAAAAAATATTGAGCAAATGGAAGATGACAGATGGCCTAAGATGGTCTTCACTGACATATTATGCAAAAGAAAGAAGACTTGGATGCGACAAAACAACAAATGGATTAGTAAATGGGATATTTACCTTAACACATATCCTACAAATAGTAAAGAGATAAAGGCCTTTGTTATCGACAAGTTCCACAAGCAAATTTGGAGAAAAGGGATGGGGAGAAAGAAAAAGTACTATATTGAAGAGTTTAATCCCACCTACAACCATCATCAAAAAGAGTATATAGGGGCTAATATATCATGGAGGGCCAAAATTCTTATTGCTCAGCTAAGAACCAATTCCCACCAATTGCGTTGTGAAACTGGACACTGGAAAAGACCAAAGGAAGCTTGGGAAGAAAGAGTGTGTAATTTTTGCACCTCTGAAAAAGTGTAAACAAAAAAGCATTTCATTTTAGAGTGCAAGGCCTTCAAGGACAACAGAGACCGTTATGTGAATATCTTGACAACTAATTCTTGGGTTGATTTATTCAATGAAGGGACCGTGGTGAAATTGGGGGAGCTCATCATGAGGCTGAACGTGAACAGGGTGGAAATGCAAAATCAACAAGCAAGACAATCTGTCCCATAGGCTATTTTTAGCCCCGAGGATGTAAACATAATTTGTTCTTCTTCTTCTATTGAGGAGGTGTGGAAAAGTTCCATGTGGGACATCTCAACAGTGTCACACAAAATGTTTGTGTGTCATTACTGTGTTATCGTTCATAAAAAATTGATGGAACTTGTTCAAGGATTGAATATATTATGCTATCTGTTGCTAAGATAACGCACTCTTTCTTTCGATGTCTCACTAAAAGGAGTGTGTTGGTCTTCTTAAAAAATGCAAAACCTAACATACGGTAGGGTTTCATGCTTGTATTATCACAAACACTCCACTATGTTTTTTTTACTGATATTGTCATACTTTATTAACAATATGCTCATTAGTTGACATAATTGTCATTGAATTGAATTTGTATATCAACATTACAAACTTTTGAGAAAGCAACATGCAACTCAACATTATGAACTTTTGACAAAGCAACATGCAGCTCCACTTAAAGCAAGAGTCTTGCCAAACAATATTCAATAACATGTGGTTGTTGTAACTAATCAAACTCCACATACATCATAATCTGGTAACAAAGTACTCGAAAAATTTAATAATGGTGTTGTTTTAATATTCCTTAATCAATAACCTAGTTGTGTGCATTGCATGCATGGCTTATTTTATTTTCTTTATTTAGTCATTTATTTATATTTATATCTAGTTTGTTATGCACTAGCAGTTTATCACAATCATCCATTCTCTTCTCTCAAGAGGCCACGATCGAGCAACAAACACCTTAATGAGTTATGTATTGGTGTTATTAATACTCTGCGTCTCGTGGCAATGAGAAACATTTACCGGACATAAATATGCTACAAATACAAATATTCACAAATAAATTTTTTATGCATAATATTCACAAATAATCCATAGACAATTATTTATATATATATATATATATATATTAAAAACCAAAAATATAAAATTCTAACAAGTGGACTCTTTATTCATCATAATTTTAATTAAATATCACAAATATACTCTTTATACATCATACTTTTAATCAAATATCACAATGTACATACAAATTTATGTAATAAAACTAAATATATATTAAAATACAAAAATATAAATTCCCAACAACTTCACATACTTCAGATATGGCAATCATGAGAGACCTAAAAAACACAACTAATTATTATTAATTATTTTAATAAGAAAGTACCAAATTAAATAATTTTTCTATTTTATATTCTTTAAATAATTTAATATTTGTTTTCAATTAGTTTTAAAAACTTAATTATACATTAATAAATAGGAACGACCATATCAATATTGTCGAATTATGCAACTATGGTTTTCTCAAACTTGTAGATTTATTTCATTGTTGAGCGCTTCAAAGAAATATTTCAAAAGCCTGTAAGTTCGTCCATTCCATTGATTTCTGATTCAAATTTATATGGTGTGTTTATGCTAATCTCTCCAATGAATTATGCAACTATGTGTTTTTCAAATTTATATGGTGTGTTTATATACGATTTTCCATTGTTAACAAAAACATGAAGAGTATCAAAGTTATGAAGAAAAAATGTGTTGCGAGCTCATTAAATACACATTTTTGAGATTTTACAAATCTTAACTGTATAAATCTCTCCAATGAATTAAGTTACTAGCAAAAATTAAATGTGAGGAGGTCTGGAGTAACAGTGAAGCGTAAATTTGTCTCAATTTTGCTACCTTTCACAAAACCCCTACACTTCCTCTTCAACCAATTTATTTGCCTCTTCCTCTTCCCCTAAATCTCCTAAATTATCCTCCTTGGCTATAACTATTTCTCCCAGCAAAACTTTGTCAATTAGAACCATAAGAACCCTCGTGAAAGCTATCCTTGCTTCTTCTTCCATGGAAGTTGTGTATGTGTTTTCCTACAAGTCATCCAGGTTCATTTTGTTGTTGTTTTCATAGGAAAAAAAAACCTATACACATTCTCGCAAGTAGCATTCCAGGTTAAATTTAATGAGGTTTTCCATGACTAATTCATTGGTAATGTTGGTAAGGATGACAACCAATTTCTTGAAAAAATAGAAGTTGGCATTTTTCAAAATAGCAACAACTCATTTTTCCTGGTTTATTGATTTAGCATAATCTAGTTTTTTGTATTTTGATTTTGTGTTGTTTCAAGGAAACAAAAGTTAGAATGAACAATTGTATATGATTATGTGTAAGTCCATAGAGGTGTGAGATTATATTAAAGACTTAATGTGAATCCATAAGAGTCCATAGAGGTGTGAGATTATATTAAAGAGTTAATGTGAATCCATAAGAGAAGAATAGCTATATGCTACTTCAAAGAAGATTGTAATCTCCATTTTTGAATAACAAGTAGACAGATACACTTGCTTTGTGGATGTTTCTATCTAGAGGGTTTTACCACATTAAATATTTGCCTTCATTATTATGTGTTTTCCATTATTTGCTTTCTTGTTTTTATTTGATCTATGTGGAGAAGTTAAATAGGAAGATCAATTTTGAGTTATGGAAACTCAAGATGAAAGATCTGCTTGTGCAACAAGGGACGTAGAAATCCCTGCTGGGAAAATAAAAAAGATCAATGGACATGTCGAATGAAGACTCGGAATATCTGGATTCAAGAGCCCTCAACACCATCCAGTTGTTTTTAGAAGACGATGTCTTGTTTAACATTGTTGAAGAAGACTCAAGATCATGCTTATGGGTTAAAATGGAAATCCTGTATATGACCACGTCCCTGACCAACAAGATCTTTTTGAAGAGGTAGCTATATACCATATCTTTTTGAAGATGAAGCTATATACCCTGAGAATGACTGATGGTATGAATATCCATGATCATCTAAATACCTTTAGTGATTTGGTCTATTATTTAACTAGTGTGGATATGAAGCTTGATGATGAAGAGAAGGAAATAACCTTGCTGTGTACACTGTCTCATTCATGGGGTCATATTATTACCTCTATGTCATTCAGTAATCCTGAATCTTTTGGTTATGGAACTATTGTTGGAGTCTTGTTATTAGAAGAGAAGCGTAGAAAGAATAAGAAAAAAACTTCTTCATCAACAATAATATAACAATTACAGGTCTATTAAGTGAAGAAGAGAAAAGTTCAAGACATACATCTAGGTCAAAGTCAAAAGCAAAGAAGGTTAAGCTCAGGTGTTGGTTTTGCAAGAAATGAGGTCATCTAAAGAAACATTGTTGAAAGAGAAAAGATCTAAGGAGGATTAATCCCAAGATCATTCCACGAAGGAAGCAAATGTATCATAAGTAAGTCCAGAAATGGTTGATGAGGTACTATCTATTTCCAATGTCCATCAACATCATAATAATTGACTATTGGATTTGGGCGCCTCTCACCATATGTGTCTTGACAGAAGTTGGTTTTCATCGTATCAACAAATCGATGAAGAGGCTTTTTATATGTGAAATGATATTTCTTGTAAAATTCTTGGAATTGGATGCATCAAAATCATAATGCATGATGGAACTATGAAACATTGACTGAGGTGAGGCATGTTCTTGAACTAAGAAAGAATATGATATCTATGGGAGTTTTGGATGATGCTAGTTACATGTTTGCAGTTCAAGGTGCAGTTATGAAAATGTACAAGGGATCATGAAAGCAATAAGGATCAGGAACTTGTACAAGCTAGAAGGGAGTTATGATGTAATTCAAGTAGTGGTTGTGTCTGAAGCTGCAAGTGACCCTGTTTTCCTATGGCACCAGTGCTCGGGACATATGAGTGAGAAAGGGCTGAAGCTACTTATGGATCATAAGTTACTCCCAATTATGAATTTTCTGACTTTTGATTTCTTCAAGCACTGTGTGTTTGGTAAACATGCTAGATAGAAGTTTAAAGAAGGAATGCATGTTAGAAAATGTATCCTATATTACTTTCACTCTGATGTTTGGGGTCCATCCCCTACAGTTTCCTATGGAGGATCTTCATACTTTGTGACATTTATAGATGATTATTCTAGGAAGGTTTGGATCTATTTATTAAAGAGAAAATATGATGTGTTCAATGTATTTAAGCAATTTAGGGATTTGTTTGAAAAGACCATAAATAGGAAAATCAATTGTTTAAGGACTAATAATGGAGGTGAGTTCACATCTATGGAGTTTGAGAATTATTGCAAGGAATTTGGGATCAAGAGTCATAAAAACACAGTCTATAGTCTGCAACAAAACGATGTTGTTGAACACATGAACAAGACTCTCCTAGAGAGAGAAAGGTGTATGCTCACTAATGCCAAGTTGCAACAGGAATTGTGTGCACAGGAAGTTCTTACATCATGCTATCTAGTAAATCGATAACCATCAAATGCAACATATTGTAATATTCTCGAAGAGGTATGGAGAGGACACCCTTGTAATTATTTGAATCTTAAAGTTTTTAGTTATGATGCTTATGCTCTAGTTCCAAATAGCCAGCGTTCTAAGTTAGATTTGAAATCAAAGAAGTTGTGATTATATGTTATTTTAAAAGTTTTAAATTTTTTGAAATTTTGGGGTTTTGACAAGTTTTGACTTGTGTAGACTTCCTCAAAGATGGCTATGACAATTCATCAATTTCTTGGAAATTTTTTGTCTCTACATCTTCTTCTTCGGGAGGTTCTTCATGAGCATCTTCATGAACATATTCATGATCCTCCCCTCTTATTGATGACCGAGTCTGCAACTGAATTTTTTGAATCTGTGGTTCTTCTACCTATTTCATTTAACCATCTTCTAAATATGACTTCATGAGTGACATTTCATTAAATACAACATTTTTGTTTATGATGATTTTGTGGGAAGTAGGATTCAACAATTTGTATCCTTTAACACCGTCTAGTATGAGTTTGGGTGTGATATAGTCTAGTTGTCACTAAAATAATGCTATGACTATAGCAAGGATGAGTTATCATTATCCATAAATATCTAATTTATTTAAATAAGACAACTAAATCGAATGAAGACTAACCTAATAGAGACAGCATTTATTTGTATAAAAAAAATACATACCTCAAGGAATAGGTAGGTTTATCATCTTCCTTTGAAACCCAAATAGTTGGCATAGAGATTGTAAACTATAAAAACTAAACAAAAATCATAATCTACTATCCTAAAACACATAACAAACCTTTAGGCTTGAGTGCTCTATGCTATGGTATAACCATATAAACTCTATGATCATAACAATGGATTAAACTACAAACAATACGTAGCATAGAATATATTAAACAAAACATATTATACAATATGTATATTCCAAGTACTAAAGAATTAAACCCTTTGTAGCATGCAATCTATATAATTCTTGTTACTAATCATGCGTTGTGGCGATATGGTGTATGTATACATCAAGGTTTATAACTTATTATAAATCATTCCAGCGATGATTTTGATTGACAACAATCATCGGTCGTGGACTTTGGAGTGAAAACCATATGATGCCAATTATTAAAAGAGCTACGTGGGTGCATATTATCCATTTGTTGGCACTATAAGTGGTTGAATCAACCCTAACTCTTCATTCCATTTCACCCTCGGGCCTCTTGGCCGCTCTGCATCATTTCAGAACCCTGTTGGTAATGTGTTGACCGCCATTGCACCTTCATTACTCTTGCTCTACGCGAGTTTCAAATACTACACTGTGAGTTCTTTAGAGTGTTTACCTCGGGTTGATTTGCCTCTGTGGAACCGTCGTAGGTTTACTTGTCTCAACTGGTGACAGTCCAGCCCTTTTCTTGCACCCTCGAGTGGATTATCCTTTCAAATAACGTGGCTGTTATTTTGTTAGCCGGTCGGTGAAAAACAATAAGAAGAAGGCTGCGACGTTAGGGTTTATCTACGGTCTCCTTTGTGCTGTAGGTTGAATGATAAAAGAATACCAGTCACTCTGCCATAGAATGGCAACCTCCTCGCTAGAACAAGTCACGGCTTCACATCGAGGCTATCAGCTGATAAGGTAACACTCGAATTGGTTATTTTTATTGTACAGTAAAATTTTATAGTTATTATTTATCTTTTAAATACATGCTAACAGTCGGCTGTAAAATAAATCTCCTCGCAGGTGAACCTGCTACACTTCGATGCCTTCTCCGGATTCAGGGTTACAGCTCCATCTACGGTAAGCCCTGGGTCCTTCCATGGCTTATCATCTTTGTCTGCATCTTAAGGATGGCGTTGGATCTTACTACAGAAATTCTGTCCTCGTGGTTTTTGAGCTGTTTGTTTTAATGTTTACGCTAAGGGTATAACCCTAGCTTTGAAAAGAGTCCTCCGGCTACAGCCGTGAATGTAAGGTTTTGATTTTAAAAACAGTAGGGTTTATAAAAACAAAAAATGCACACTGTAAACCTTCGTGCTATTACTGTGTTAAAGAGTTTTTACAGGCCGTGAGCCTTGCTTTTATTGTATTAAAGTTTTACAGGCCGTGAGCCTTGCATTTACAGCTATGGGTTAATAAATGAACAGAGTTTTCAGTATTATGTGATTACTTATCATGGGTAGGGTTTTTACCCTCCGTTCTACCATATTTTGAAAACTGGTTCTTTTTCTTGTATTTACTTAATGCTGTATTGAAAAGATAAAAGAAAACAAAAGAATGCTTACTGTG
>LPNX010556147.1:141207-217105 GCA_001517045.1 Pseudotsuga menziesii | reverse complement strand
GCCTCCTTACTTTAACCGTCGTGCAACTTCGGGCTCCGGAGTCGTCTGCAACCGTCGATCTGTTTTGCCTTCGTGGGTGGGCCGTCGGATCGTGCTTCGCCTACCCATTTCGCTGGGTCTTTCCACCTTAATCCGCCGAGCAACTTTGCTCAGCGGAATCACCCTTGTCCGTTGATGTGATCTGCCGTCGTTCCTACACCGTCAGATCAAGTGCCGCGTACCGGATTCCGCCGGGTAACCCAGAATTATCCTCTGCGCTAGTTCTTCTTCCGGAATCCTTCTCGACTGTCGATGGGATGCCAAGCGTTCAACAGCCGTCCGATCTTGCGCCACGTACCATATTCCGCCGGATGCTGGGGGTTTATCGGGTGCGCAAGTCTCCAACCTGGAATCATCTTCCGCCGTCGATCCATCCTCCTGCGATCTCCAACCGTCGGATCGAGCATCATGTGTCCATTTCCGCTGGGTGGTCTAAAGGTTATCGTGCGTGCATGTTACCTTTCCGGAAACCAACACGCCCGTCGATCAATGCCGTCTTCAACCCTCGTCCGTAGGATCAGGAGGACCGTATGCGATTCAGCTGATCCCTCATTTCCTTATCCACCGTGCACTTCCAGCCAGCGAATTTGACATGGGCTGTAGATCAGCTCTGAGCAATTTTAAAACCTTCGATGTGTGCAGGCTGTTAGAGGCCCGAAATTCCCTTATCTTGCTTGCATGTTCCGGATGGCGGAGAGGATATAAACCATCGATTTGCTTCTCTGTTAGACCAAGGTTCATGACTTTCTCGGACTAGGCTACTCTTTATATTATCAAGCCTCCCCCCTTTTGTACTACATCCTTAGCCCAAAATATTTAATCAACAAAATTTTACCTCCCATCGGTCTTGTATCCTCTTTGTGAAATACAGGTGTTAACAAGTGGACTAGGTGTGGAGGAGGTTCTGACCATCAACCTGTTTTCTTACAAATCTTATCTAGTACTCCTAAGGCTCATTGTCCTTTTAAGTTCAATGCCTGCTGGTTAGAAAACAATGAGTTGGTTGCTTTATTGAAAGCTTCTTGGATGGTTTTTGATGCTTTGTCTGTGGTATCCCCTGCATCCCAGTTTGCCGCCAACCTTAAAAAATTAAAAGAAGTCTCCATTGTCTGGTCGATGAAGAAAAAATCCCAGGACATTAAGGATCTAGTTGATATTGAAAGTGAAATGAAGAGACATATTGATATTTTGGGTATTGGTTTTATTTCAGAGTTGGATAAAATGTCTTTGATTGTGCTTGAATCTCGTAAGAGAACTATTCTATGTGATTGGGAAAAAGAGGCACGACAGAAAAGTAGGGCCTTATGGATTTTATGTGGAGATGACAATACCCCTTTTTGCCATAAATTTGCTGCTCATAGGAAAAATCTTAATTCTATTTGGAAAATTAATGATGATTCAGGTAACCTTGTTGAAGGTTCTGAGGCTATCGCTGAGGCTAGGATTCAACATTTTGAGTCTCTGTTTCAGGAAGAAGCTGATCTTCATCTACCTGAAATTGTGCATAGTGCAGGTTATTTTCCCACAACTGTTTCTGTGGATGATAATTATGACCTTATGAAGCCTGTTACTTTGCAAGATATTCAACATATCCTTTCCATTAGTAAAAATGATAAGAGTCCGGGACCTGATGGGATCCCTGTTGAGGTTTATAGATGTCTTTTTGATGTTTTGGGTGAGGATCTCCTGAGAGTTATTGAGCTTTCCCAAATAAGTGGAAAAATTCCTGCGGTTTTCAATTCAACTTTTCTTGCTCTCATCCTAAAGATTGATCACCCTTTATCCTTTGAGGATTTCAGGCCTATCTCTTTGTGTAATTTTGTTTACAAAATTATTGGTAATATTATTTCTATTCGGATAAAAAATGTGTTGGGTAGGTGTATTTCTGGTGAACAGTTTGGGTTTTTGTCGGGTAGGTAGATTCATGATGCAGTTGGGGTCATACAGGAAGGCATGCATTCTATTCATAGTAAATGTTTAAAGGCTGTAATGTTAAAAATTGATTTATCTAAAGCCTATGACCGTGTAAGTTGGACCTATCTCTGGGTCATTCTTTCCAAAATGGGCTTTGCTGGGAATTTTATTACATGGGTCATGAGCAGCCTTTCTTCTGTATCCTTTTCCCTGCTCATTAATGGAGTTGCAACTTCTTTCTTTAAATCTGGCAGGGGACTTAGACAAGGTTGCCCTTTGACACCTTTACTATTTCTTATTGTGGTTGAAGGGTTAGGAAGGGCTCTACTTTATGCCAAAGACTGTGGGACCTATCATGGATTATCTTTTGGTAATGATATTGTTTTAACACATGTACTTTTTGTGGATGATATTGTAATGGTCAATGATGGATCCAAACAATCTCTTTCTACTTTATATGAGATTTTAATGATCTTCTGTAAGGCATCTGGGATGAAGATTAATAATGATAAATCTTTTTATATTTTTCTTGTCTAGAAGAATCAGAGGTTATTACATTACAGAATATATTTTCATTTCCTGTTAACAGAATTGAAAATGGTATGAAGTACCTTGGTTTTTATCTCAAACCTTGTAGATACCTTTTAAAGGATTGGGATTGGCTGATTATTAAAGTGGAAAAAAGGATTAACAACTGGAGCTTCCGTTGGTTATCTAAGGGGTTTAAGTTGATACTGATTAAAGCAGTATTAGAGGCCATTCCGGTCTATTGGATGTACTTTTGGTTACCAATGGGGATTAATGAGAAAATTAGAAAGCTTTGTTTTAAATTCCTTTGGTCTGGAAATCAGAATTCCTATGGATTACCTTGGACATCCTGGAAGATTTTGGCAAATCCAAAGACTTTGGGTGGTTGGGGACTGGAAGTACCTGTTGTTTTTGCTAAATCCCTTGCAGCTAAAAATGTTTGGGATATTATTCATGGAACAGGTCTATGGGTCAACATAGCTGTTCAGAAATATATTCATCCATTGAATATATTGGAATGGATTAGATCTCCCGTTAAAAAGAAAAAAATGCATATCAATATGCTGGAAAGTTGTTCTTTGGGCTTTTGATATTATTGGTAATTTTTTGGTTTGGAAAATTGGAAATGGAGATGTTGTTCGTATTGGAGTAGATCCTTGGATAGGATGTAAATGGAGACATGCTTTGCCATCTTCCATGATTGAAAAATTACATTTGGCAGGTTTCTATTTTTTATCTGACATTGGACTTCATGGTTTGACAGCATTGATGGCTCAACAATGGTTAAATGCGGATTTGATTGGTTTTACTGATCCTCAGGAGATTCCTGTGTGGAATGGTTATTTAGCCATTCTTAAATCTATTCATGTAAGGCTTTCAAATGATGATGATGCTCTGGTTTGGAATTTATCTAAATTTGGTAAGTATACACCTAAAGAAGGTTATGCACAGCTTATGCACAGAGAAGTGGAACATATTTGGTGGTGGAAAGTTTTATGGAAATTGAAATGTCCACTCAAAATAAAATAAAAAATTGGTTTATCTTTTCTGGTAAAGCATTGACTTGGGATGTTCTTAGCATGAAAGGTAGAGAAGGACCTGGTAGGTGTTACTTGTGTAAAATGGAATGTGAATCCAATTTTCATATTGGAGTGGAATGCCCTTTTCCTCAGAATGTTTGGTTACTTATTGAAGATAAATTAAATCTCAATAACCTTTGGAGTGGTATAACAGTGTCAGAATGTTTCAAAACTTGGTGTTTAAATATGGAGGCTGCAACATTTAAACCTTTACCTATCATAGTTTTATGGTTCATTTGGAAGGCCAAAAACTTGTCTTGTTTTGAGGATCTTTCATTGACACCAGCACATGTATCCAGCTATAGTCTAGGTATGATGATGACTCTTCTGCTAAAAAGTTATGTGGCTTCTATTAGAACTATCTCTGTGGAAGTTATTGATAAAACCTTTGCATGGGGTTTTTTTACGGATCTGCAGCAGGAGAACCAAACTTTTGTGGCGCTGGAGGTATGTTGTTTATATCTGATGATCATTTTTTCTCTTTTAAGGTTGGTTTAGGAATGGGTACTAATAATTTTGCAGAATTATGTGCCCTCAAGCTACTTCTCTATCTGGCTAGGAGGAACTCATTGGATAAAATTCAGATTTTCAGTGATTCTCAGTTAGTTATTAACTGGGCATCTGGTAAGTACCGATTAATGAATTTAGAGTTAGCCATGATTCTTTAGGAGTAAATAGGCTTACTGATTCTTTTGAATATGTTTTGTTCAAATATATATATTGGGAAATAATTTTTTTTCTGAAGATGCATTGGCTAAAGCTAGAGGAACGATTATGGAAGGATATTGGAACATCAAGGAACATCGTGCTGATGAAGTTGTGGAAACCTTTCAAAATTTTTAATCTGTTGAGGCATGGACTTTGGGTTCTATGATCAGGACTGTCTGGATCATCTCGTTTTTGTTGAAAGCAATATGTTTTGTTTTTCTTGAGTTCATGGCTGGTTGCTCAGATACCAGTTTTATTTGAGACTGATGAGTAGTGGATTATTATGTTTGATGTATGAGGTATATATCTGTTTTGATGAGCTGTTTGTATAATTGCATAGTTTGATATGGTTGTAATTACCCGTTTAAAAACTTTTTTTTTCTTTGTGATCGCGGAAGCAGTATATGGATATGTAACTACCTGCTATAAGGTGGGTTTTTTTTTTTTTTTAATGTAAATGGACATTAGGGCCATCTGTTGAATGTAAATAAAGCTATTTACAAATTTTTTCTATGGAAAAAAAATCTTTGTGCCTTTGTTTGTTCCGATATTTTGATAGAGGTCCCCAAATTGTTTCCAATATCTTCCCGAATTTTAGAGTCTTAGTACTTACTTGGGAGGGAATAGAGACGAATCCATACTGGTGCAACTCTCATATCCTCCTTGTCTAGAGAAAACTTCTCCTTCCAGGGTCTTAGGAACAAGCATGTTGAGTAGAAGAAATAAGGTCCTCCATCAAGTACTCTATTTCTGTCTTCCATACTTAGAAAAGAGACGGTGAAAAATATTTAGAACCCAGTTGGAGATCATAGTGACTTCGTGGCTTTCAGGTGGAATTTATCCACCAAACTAGGGATTTTTTTCTTCTGAAGGTAACATTCCCACACATTTCCCTATAAGCACATGATATTGCATGTATTGGATATGATCCATGAGTTTGCTCGATCTAATCTACATCGAGGGTATTAGGGTTGATTTGGGCACGCATTGGCCAAGCCTCCAATCGATTAAAGGGCCTCCTGAATTTGATGCTTGATTACTTGTTCCCTCTCCTCCCATTTTCTCCAACGGGATTGAGATACCCTCGATCTCGATTCCCCATGATGGTTCAACTGGGGAGGCCTGGGACCCCATTGCTGCATCCATGAATGTCGTCCATCCTTTCACTTTAGAAATCACCGAGATCCCTTAGAAGGTGTGAATGTCAGAAAATGGGAAAAAAAGGAACTGTATTAAAATAAACAAGAATTAGAAATGTTTTGAATCAATTTAATGTATTGAGTGTTTATGATTAAATTAAATAATAATTACATATTTTATTAAAAATGTCCAAGTGGGAAGATGAAGAAAAATATTTAAAAGAGAAAAATTAAAGAGGAGGTTTACGATGAAAAAGCAAAGAAAAGAAAGGAAGAAAAAAAAGTTATGGTGGGTGTGTGACATAAAGTAATAAGGGGTAGGAGTAGATGATATAATACATGTATTTAAGAAGGCTTAAGGGTGAATCTAGTGGGGAAGATGACATGGGGAATTAGGTTTAATAGGGACTTGTATGGAATGTTTAGGTTTAATGAATATTTTTTTATGAAGACATAGAAGATGGAAGGAAGAGAGGAAAAGAGTCACGAGATAAGATTCAAGAAAAAAAGGGGAAATATGAATATGTAAAGGGAGTAAATGATTAAACAATAAAGGGAAGGTGTAGGAATGTGAATTAGTGAATGTAGTAATTAAGAAAAGCAAAGCTATGTAGGGGTGAAGGAAATGTGAGAGAGGAGGATGAAGCACATAGAGACTAGATGGATGATATTAAGTAAACATAAAGCAAGGTGATGCAATAAAATATAAGACTTGTGGGGTAATTTATAGCTTAATGATAGATTTCTATGTTTCATTGAGTTGATGGCCATCTTCACAATCAATGTTGATAGGATTCTTTTTAATTTCAAATGATTTCAAACAACGTTGTGTAGTGGCCAAATTTTTGCTTTGATCAAAGTGTTGGCATATATAAAGCTCTAATTATCATTTGTATCAACTCTTATAACCTAGATTATGTGCTTAGAATATTAAATGTCTTTGTTGTATTTGTTTTTAACATTTCCTTTGAATCATATAAACTAAGAGGTTGTACTCATATCTGGTCAAATGGATGTAGTTTGGGTGGTTGGGAGGAATGAATGTTACCCTCCCCACCCAGGTTCTACTCTTGTAAGTGACATGTTGCTCTTGTGGATCCCTTTGTAATAAATGTTGTGATTGATGAGCTGACCATACCTTGATTCAGTTTGAATATCAGGTATTGGAATTTTCCGTGGAGTAGCCATCTAACAAATGGTGAACCACATTTAAAAAAAGGTTGTACTCATATCCAGTGATATTTAAATGTGATATAACAAAAGAGTTTTCCATTTGATTATGCTTGTCTCTAATTGAATTTTTAATCTAATATGTTCCTTTTGTTTTTGAAGCCCTTTATTTACGAGTTTATGTTGCTTTGATGTTATATATAATGTTTTTATGTCATTCGACCATGATGCATATTGAAAGAAGAGAATGCACATCATTATGATAATGACTTAAATTCAAATTTTAATAAAAAAATAAAACCTTCATGTATATGAATTAATTGAGTTTAATAATTCTTATATTGAAATGAGGTTTATTATAATAATTTAGAGTCAATTCAAAACTCATTTAAAAGATAAATTTAATCCGCTCAATATTTTTATTAAAATCTCATGTAAAGTGTCACATGTTACACTGTGTATAGCAAGTTTACCACTTAAAAAATGTAATTTTCTAGGCTTAGATTTGTTTATTGATAAGATTATGTAAGTATTGATTTTAATGTTATTTATTAGTTTACAAAGTAGAGAGAGTAAATAGTTTAATTTGTGTTTAAATTATTTAATAATTTTATAATTTTTAAATCTATTTTTGTGTATACGATTCATAATTTGTTTGTAATTATTCAAATAGTAGTGTTAATAAAATTTAATTTGAGTGTATTAGATGGAGTGTTTTTTTTTAAAACTGCACAGTATATTATATTACAGGGGCAAAAAATTACATCCAAAAACTCATGACTGTCTGAGGTTGAAAGAGGCCAATCCTCCTTCAGAGCCTCTCAAAAAACAAGACACCTGTCTATCCAGATTCATACTGATAATGTTTAAGACTGAAGGTACTGTCCATGACTGATAAACAAAGAGACTGGGTAACATGGAACCATAAATGCCATACAAAAAATTCGGTAAACCAGCAGAGCCTAGCTAATTATAGAAAAGGACATGTAGTAAAACTTTAGAAAAAAACATAAACTGTATCTAACAGCCTGCGAGAGACGGAACCAAAAGGAAACCTGTTCATAACGAACATTAAGCCGAGGGCAATTCTTTAGTGATGGGGCAGGCCCATTGTTCCACCTGTGACATAGTAGACGAGTTTGTGGCAGCAGTTGGTGCAAGAGTCAGCGGTGGATGATGCTCTATTTGCGGGGTCGGCGAGTCCTTCTGTCGTTTGAAAAGAGGTTCCACTGTAGATGGAACCGGGAACGGTTTAGCACGTGGCATTTTGGAAGAGCCACCTGTTGCACTACCACTGCCCCCAAGACTGGTTATGGCACGACCACCCGTTTCACTGCCACTAGCACCGCCACCCTGTGCACCTTCCCCCGAGTTATGGACGTTTAAGCTTGAAATACTTGTCGTTCCTTTCCAAGAAAAGGTTTTATCCATGGCCGTAAGCTAAGCATCAATATCAGCAATTTTAGTCTTCATGGAGTGAACCGCAATCCTGGCCTCCGCCCAATTACTAAGCATATCCTCTGCTAAATTACAGAGCATGTTTTTCAACATCCAGTAATGATTTATACGACCGCCTTCCTCTCTTGTCGAAAGCTTACGGTTCAACACCTTGTTCTCCCATGCTTCCAAGAAGATATGAACCCTTGCTGAAATGTGTGGTTGATAGTCCGCTGGGATGGGGGCACTGCAGCCCCTCTGGGATTTGGATCTCCCCGAATTGGCTCGCCTAGGGTTACCTCGCTGGCAAGACATGGCCACAAAAATGATCCTGAAACCAATATGCAGAGGGGCGAAATTTCCGTCACAGGCTCTGGAACACGCAACAACAACAACAAGTCTGTGAACCTCCACCCTAAACTCGAGCCCAATGTAGCTATCCTCCATATCATAATACATGCGGTGAAGTTGAGTTAATTGCCTGTCAATCCCCATTAATCATTGCAGACGGGCCATGAATGAGCCTAGGACGTCGTACCTCTTCCAGCCCCGATTGCATGCTTCGACGTGACTTGGGAAATTTCTTCTGAGCTCAAAGGATCCTGCGTAGGTTGACGACGGTCATGAGTCGGGTGGTGAGATGTTGTCTTAACACGAGCCAAGATCGGTGGCCGGAGAACAGGTCGGGTGTCGTCGGGGTTCGCCGGATAAGAGACGTCAGGCATGTTATTCTCGTCCGGGCAAGACTGAGCATCGGTGGCAGCTTGAGTCGGTGGTAGTAGAGTAGGGCATGTGTCACCAGAGTCTCGCAGACATTTATCCTCGCTATTGACACCCGCATCTGGGCGGGACAGATCTGAGCTGGCGTAGTGGAGACACTTGGTTTTAATTTGCTCATCTAGCAAATCTTGTAAAGTGCCTTCCACCAAGGAGTAGGGTGAACTAACTCCTGAGTTAGCTAGGAAGTCAGCTAATGAGTTAGCTTTTCTGCGCACATGGTGAAAGGTGATAGCATGCATGTTTTGCAGGAGGGAGGCCAAACTGCTGATACCCTGAGCCAAATGCCAACTGGCGGTGACTTTGGAAACCTGCGAGCCGTGGAGAAGTTTAGAGGCTATGGAAAGGATAATGGCAAAGTCTCCTTCCATAATAATTGGCAAGAGTCCTTTCTGTTTGACTAAAGATAGTCCGACAATTAGACCATCGAGTTCAACTACATTATTGGAGTTAAACCCTGATTTGCCATAGTAGATAAGGGTGATATTGCCCTGATTGTTTCTAATAGCTCCGTCGAAACCAGCTATGCCCGGATTGCCCTTTGAGGCTCCATCAAAGTTGAGCTTAAACACATTCTCAGGCGGAGGATCCTAGTGCGTAGGGCTGTCCGGACACATGGTGGAATTTCTGCAGGAAGAAGGGACAATGGAGACATCAAAGTTTAGAGCAATTAAAATAAGTTTTTTTTTTTTGAGTGGCAGGGAGGTTAGCAGATGACCAACCTTTCGAGTGAATGGTTTCATGGAGATTCTTTTTTATTGCTTTCCACAGCACTTGGGGTGAAGAGGTGGAGTTTTTGAAAATTCTATTGTTTCTTTCTTTCCAGGTGAGCCAGAGAACGAAACCAGGGATAAGCGTCCAACGCTGGTTGAGGATGTTACTTTCAAAGGGGCGGTCCATCTAGTTTTTAAGAGATTCAGTAATATTTCCTTTTACTTTGTTGGTACGTCTGAAAGCCCTAGACACGTAGTCCAGTAGTAAGTTGGTGAAAGGGCAAGCATCCAAGAGGTGATCAATGGTTTCCTGATGATTGTTGCAAAGGATGCATCTAGAAGGACCCTGGAAGCCTTTACAAGTTAACTTTTCCCAGGTGAGAATTCTACGGTGCAGGAGAAGCCAAAGGAAATGGGTGATTTTGGGCCATTGTTGTGAAGTCCAGAGATGAGTCCAAATCGGAAAGACCTGGCTGGTAGGATTAGCTGAAATGATGTTGTAGGCTTCTTTTACCGAGAAGTTGCTCGAAGGGTGATGACCCCACCGAATGATATCCGACCTCTGCCTATGCTTGATCTGTTTAGTACATAGTTCCAGCCAAATTTTGTCAGAGAGCTTTTTGTCTGGGACAAAGTCCAAAAGAGCGGGCTCTTCCACCTGCGGAATCCGTTTGACAATGAGGTCCATAAATCCTTAACCTTTAGATGATTGTTGTTATTGATATAATTCTGGAATTCCGGATCAAGGGCAAGATTTTTTAGATTGGGGAGTTGTTGCCAAGAGTCTTCCTAGAAAAGAGCGTTCTTACCATCATTAATTTCCTAGAAGCCGTGCTTTTGAATAATGGCTCTTTGCAAGTTGGCTGCTTTCCAAATTTGTGATCCAGGTAATTCCTCATCAAATCTGACTAGCGAGTGCGCGGGATAATCCGGAGCATATTTGTTTTTCCAGAGCATCGACCAGGGAGTGTTGTTCTTAGCAATCCAAGTCCACTAGATTTTGGTTGAGAGATCTTGGTTGTTTAGGCCAGGATCCCTAATGCCAAGACCTCCTTCAGATTTCTTTTTGCAAAGCGTGTCCCAATTGACCAACGCCCATCTGCTATTGTTACTAGAGCATCCCCACAAAAAGGATCTTTGAAGTGTTTTAATTGCTTTTAAGACCCATTTCGAGGCTGCCAAGACAGAGAAAAGGTAAAGAGGGATAGATTGCATAGTGGATTTTAGCAGGACGGCTCGACTAGGGAGATTTAGAGCTCTGAAGGTCCAGGAGGAAAGGCACAGTTCAAGTTTGTTCAGGAGTTCTTTCCAGGATGAGTGCTTTAGAGCAACATTAAACATCGGTGCTCCCAGGTATTTGGTGGGTAAGGAGGAAACAGAGAAGTAGAGAATATGAGAAATATTTTTTTGGGCAGCCTTACTCGTGTTAAAAAAGAAGATTTGGGATTTATCCAGATTTAGGGAGGTTTTTGAATCAACTTCGAAGGTGTTCAAAATAGAGTGAATTTTCCTTGCTTCGTGCACAGAGGAGTGACCAAAAAGGAGATTGTCATCCACAAATTGCTGGTAAGCCAGAGGCGAGCCGTTGTGAAGGGAGAGGCCCCTGAGAGAGTGATCAGAAAGAGCAGATTGGATCAACCGCCCAAGGCCCTCAGCCATGAGAATAAACAGAAAGGGGGAAAGGGGATCACCCTGGTGAATGCCCCGCGAAGGGGAGAAGGTGGAGGAAGGTGAGCCATTGACCAAGATGGAGAAGAACACTGAGGAGATAAGCAAAAGGATCCAGTGAACCCAATCATGATAGAAACCAAAAGCCAACAAAATTTTTTCGATGAAGGCCCAACTAAGTTTATCAAAGGCTTTAGACAGGTCCAGTTTAAGAATCATGTCCGGGATTTTGGAGGTTTTCAGTGAGTGGACCACCTCATGGGCCAGAATTATGCCATCAAGGATCTGTCTTCCTTCCACATAGCCTGATTGCTCCAGTGAGATGAGGAGAGGTAAGAGGGGTTTTAACCTGTTAGCCACTACTTTGGAGATAATTTTGTATATAACATTGTAGAGGGAGATGGGGCGAAACTTACCAGGGTGAGAAGCACCTATTTATTTGGGGATGAGAGCCAGGTGCGTAGCATTAAGAGCTGGAAGGATCCATTTTTTTTCCCTCGATTCTTCTACAATTTCCAGAACTTCATCCTTGAGCAGATTCCAACAATGGTGGAAGAAGTCAATAGTGAAACCATCCGGGCCAGGAGAAGTGCCATCTGCCATTTGTTCCACTGCAACTTCAACTTCTTGCATAGATATGTGTTGCATAAGAGAGTGGTTATGGTCGTTATTCACTAGAGAGGGGATGCATTGGGTGACCTTGTCGATCGCCTCTAGCCGATTATGGTTTGGTTCATAGAGGAGCTAACTGAAATGATGCTTTAGCTCGTCGGATATGTCTTATTGTTCCTCTAGCGTATCTCCAGAATTAGTGCGTAGCTTGCTGATCTTATTCCACATTCTGTGTTGGATAGTGGATTTATGGAAAAAACCAGTATTGCGTTCACCATCCTTTAGCCATTTAACCTTGGCTTTTTGATTCGAGTAAATGGCTTCTTGATCACATCTTTTATTAAGTTGGTGGAGAAGATCTCTTTCTTGCAGCTTAGTTTCCGGGGTAAAACCATTCTCCATTGCTTGGCACTGGAGATATTCTAGGTTTTATTGGATTACCGCTTTGTGTTTGAAAATGTCACCAAAGGTATTTTTATTCTAGTTCCTGAGATGGCCCCGAAGCCTTTTCAATTTTTGTTGCATAATAGCCATTTTCGACCGTCCCGAGACAGACATCTCGTTCCACCAGGTGGTGACAGACTCCAGAAACATGGGATGGGTGAGCCATAATTTTTCAAATCTAAAGGATTTATGAAGGTATTGACCCTGACTATGCCAGGAGAGGGCAATGGGCTAGTGGTCCGAGCCTGCCGTAGGTAGTACCATTGCATCCAGAAGCCCTCCCATTGTGAGGATAGACTTCGTGACAAGGAAGCGGTCCAGACGTTTGGCAATTTGGTGGGGTCCACCTCTTATGTTGTTCCATGTGAAAAAACCAGAGGAGGTCTGAATATCAACCATTTCACACAAGTTGATCATAGATTTGTAGGCCTCATCTTCCCCTGAGAGTGATCTAAGGCCACCTTTTTTCTCTTCCAAATTAGAGATCATGTTGAAGTCTCCACCTATGATGATCGGAGATTCAATGTGCAGACTCCAGAACCAATCTATATGCTTTAGTAGATTTTTTTTTGTGTTAGCCATCTGAGGGCCATAAACATTCATTAGAAAGCCCCTGATACTGGAACCAAGAATGTGGAAAGAAGCAGAGAGTGAGTACCTGGAGGCAAGAGCATTGTCAAGAGAGATAATGAGAGGGTTCTAGCTAATAGAGAGGCCGCCTAAGGCACCCTACACGTCAATTGCAATGGTCATACAGTTTTTCCAAATACAGACCAAAATAGTGGTAGCAGATTCGCTGGGACATTTGGTTTCTTGCAGAAAGAGGACAGAAGGAGGATCTTTTTGCAATTTCATTTTCAACATTCTTTGTTTAGAGCGACCGTTGAGACCTCTAATGTTCCATGAGAGGAGCTTCATTGATTTACAATGGCGGGGGGGTAGTAAAGAATTCAGTTAACTAGGCATATTGGCCTGAGTCAACCAGCGCCGTGCCTAAACGATTGATTCGTTGAAGAGCCGATTTTCATCCTTTTTTCTTCTGATCTTTATGAGCTTTCTGTTTCTCTTTTTTTTGTCCAGAGGTAGCAACTCTAAGATGCGCTTTCGCTTTGACTAGAGCTTTGTGCAGCAGCTGAATCTGCTTGGGAGGAATAGACTTAAAAGCTTTTTTGGTGCAAGCATCCTCAAGACCAATAAGATCCAGCCCTTCGGGGATCACATCCTTCATGTCTTCTTCCTCAGGGTTTTCCGGATTATGATTCGGCATAGGCATATCTAAATGCATCTTATCTTGAAGTTCAGTGGGGATTTCTAGGAACTTACCTGGAGATTGCTCCAAGGGCTGAGAGGGATAATTTTCCATTGATTTTGATTCCTGTAGCTGAATCGGGTCTTCTTGATTCGAAATAGTTTCATCAATGATCTTTTCCAGATCTTTAGAAGTTTCTTCGAGAACCTGAAAGCTGTTAGAGGTGGAGGCAGGGTGCTCCGGAAGATTTTCTTGCAATGACCTTTTGTGATTTCATTTTCTCCTGGCCATATGTTCGAACCCTTGCTCATCTGGGATTGGGGGGTTAGATTTCTCAGGAGCTTTATTCAAAGGACAGTCTCGAAACAGATGCCCATGTTCATGGCATTTTCTGCATCTAAACGGGATATGTTCATAGTCAAGTGGCTGAATCTAGTCACTGTCTTCATGGGAAAGACAAATCGCATCAGGAAGAGCTTGTGCAATGTGCATGAAAACACAAATTATGGCATAAGAGGTAAATTTATTCATTCTTGTTTGATCCGTCGTTCTAACAAACGAACCCAGAGTATTCCCAATCTCTTGAAGGGTAGCTTCATCCCAATATTCTTGCGGGAGTGAAAACATGCGTATCCAGACAGGGGCCCAAGAGAAGTCCTCTTTTTCTGGGCAGAAGCATTCGACCCAGTTCCTGAGATATAAGCCTGCATAATTGAAGAAGTAAGGACCTCCTTCTTTCACTCGAGCCTTGTCTTCCAGATGATGAAAGATGATTGTGAAAAAGCCTTTAGATCCTAGTTGCAGATCAAAGTGTGCTTTAGGCTTCCATTTAGCTGCAATCCAACCCCGAAGGGCCTGTTCGGTTGGCCAAAATCCCATAAATTTACCGATCAGAGCGTGATCTTTCATTTTTTGAGCTCTGGCGTTAATCCTTACCGTCGGTAATGTTAAACAGGGGCACTCGGCTAAGCAAGGAATGCAATATTTATGAGCTTTGGGAGGGTGATTACCCTTGTCCAACTCAGGGGCGGCGACTGTCTTATCAACAGGAAATTTGTCTTCCAACCTTATGGGAATGTCCTTTGAACCGATTCTCAATGTGTTGCTGGGGCTCGTGAGACTCTCTGAACTCATTTTTGCTAGGAGAGACAGGGAGGGGCCTGGCACACCCGCCCCCCGATGCAGACACCATGATGTCACGTAGAGCTGGGCGCTAAGCTATAGATCCAAGATCTGAACAGAGGATGCAGGGAAGGACAGTCAGAAGGTAGGGTAGGGTTTGGATTAGTGACAAACCCTAGCAGAGCGATTCGACCGCTGCATATGCTCCCATATCCCCACAAATTGGTATCAGATGGAGTGTTATCCACTATACTTGAGCCTTATTCTCTATTGAACTCATAATGAGTATATTGTTATAAGAGTAGACTTTCTAAATTATGCATTCTTCATCATTTTTGGAAAGTTTTAGAGCATCCAAAATAGTTACTTCATTCATTGATTTCAGGCTACAAAATGGTTAAGTTTATAACATTAAAATAATAGTTGTTAAATATTTAAGAGGGATTGAATTTATTTTTGCAAGGAAAGAAACCACATTTTATATTTAGAGTGAAATACTAAACACATTATTCAAGCGTAGGTTACACAAATTTTACGCCATAATAAAAGAGATACTAATATCTCCTTGAGAATAGAAAAAATCAAAGAGGTGATTGTGGGTTTCTTCCCCTACAAAGTCTCTAACATAATATAAAAAATATACCATGACTATCGTTGTCTCCAAAAGTATATTAATAAAACCTATAAAAGAACGAGTGAATCTCCAAAAGGAAAATGCCTATGCAAACCCAAAAAATCCATGTGAGTCGCCATGGTGACCCCATCAACTATTTCTTCCAAGATACAATGTAAAAACATTCATAGGCCTTATTTTGATAAAGAGTTTGCAAAACCATTTAGATCATTGGAGATGTGAGAAAAATACATATATTAAAATTGCTACAAAATAACCTTCAACTGTAATGCCAAAGATTAAAGATCCACATTCTGAATATGTTGTTTCTTCAACATCCACTTTATCTCCAAGGCAGAATAGCCAAACACCTGCAAATTGTTGATTCCTTTTTTGAGAGTAATCTTCCTAAATGCATGAACAACCATCAATTCAACAAAGTTATTGGATCATGTATCCACACAAGATTTGAATTTGAAATAATGTGTGTTGTATATGAAAAGTATTCCTCTAATGCCACAAATTTGCTCCTTCCCTTGGCAGGCCCCATTAAAAAAGATCAAGGTATACTTTTGTTATGATTGGAGGCACACAAATTTGCTCATTTTTTTGTGCCCTCCTTTTTTAAGAGTTGAAGTTGATCCGAATTTAGGGGGCATATGGTCTAAATTCGGATCTATTTGTCATAAAAGCATTAAATGGAGAGGCCACGCTCTCTCATCCATGGTAGTTGACAATCCATGGTTTTGTTCCATGGTATGGCTTCAAGGCACATTGCACCTCTCTCATCCATGGTATTTCACAACCCATAGTTTTGACCCATGGTATTGCCCCAAGGCACATTGTAATAATGTTATAAAAAGACTCTATGCCTTCTCAATAAAGCATTCAAGGATTTTTGACATCCTCTACTTCTCTTATTCTATTGTGTTATTGGGTTATTGTTCTGAGTGTCTTTCTTAGTATGGTTTGAGAGGTGAGGTTCAAAGAACTCCCTTTGAGCCTCACCCCTGCATGTCACATATTTACTCTATGTTTATTTGTTTAGTCTATTCAAAGTCCAGATCTCGCAGCCATGTATTTCTCGCAAGTGGCTCATTATGTTATCTCTTCCCCTCCTCTCGTAGCATCCAAGTCTCCCGGGTCTCATCCCCCAAGATCCGGATCAGAAATAGAGCCAAAACTTGAGCATTGATCTAGGTCAAGGGAGTAACTCTCTACTAAAAAAGAAGTGCATTATGGGCGATCTAGGTGCCCTATATAAGCACTAAGATCAATATAAATTTAAAAACTTTGAAGTAATGTCACTAAAACCAAATATTATAACATTGCGCAATGGAAGTAGTACCAATATACATGTTCAAGACTGGGAGATCAACAAATAAGATTCCAAACATCGGTCATGAAAATTCAAATGCACACATGTTTCCTTTGAAGTTTTACACAAGACATGCACACTAAGGCCGTGTCCTTGGTGTTGTTGCATGACCTCCCAAGTTAAAATTATGTTAAATAGTGCCAACCACATATGTAGGGTTTCTTTTTTGGGTGCTTTCACATTTCAAAGATTGACCCACTGCCATT
Organism: Pseudotsuga menziesii; assembly: GCA_001517045.1. Classification (NCBI taxonomy): domain Eukaryota; kingdom Viridiplantae; phylum Streptophyta; class Pinopsida; order Pinales; family Pinaceae; genus Pseudotsuga; species Pseudotsuga menziesii. Next base: position 200,309 of record LPNX010556147.1, on the reverse strand, counting down.
TCACTTCATGTGTATCTAAGGATCTCATGGCATGATAGCCCAATTTAGCACTATAATAACCTCTGTTTTACTCATGGACCAACCAAGTGCATCAATTTCCTATTTTAGACGGATGTGATTTCTTTTAAGCTCGTTCATGAATTGGGTCTAGGCGCTTCCAAGATGTTTTGGCAGCCAAATAAGATCAACTGACATCCCTATTGCCATAGAACTATAAAATACCTGTCTCCCACCTTGGCCAAATGAAAATATCCCCTTTCATTTAAAACTTGAATTAAATCCTCGAGGACTAAGACACCTGCACCACATCTCAAAATATCATATGTACTTAATCGGACATTGCAAACATTCCCAACTATCCTAACAAGAAATCCTACAATAATAGGAAATGTCAATGGCTTTCCAATGATTGGATATGGACTTGATGTTTTTACACTATGACTTGATCTAGTCCAATATGGAATCAAGATCCTTATATTTCTTCATAACAATATGCTTCCAAACACTTTCCTTATTGACGAGATTTTATGGATTCTTGGTTTAGGGCATACCTAACCATATGAATATGTTTGAGTCCTGAGACACCATCTACTTTTGGTTGTGTCAATGTCTTTCAACTAACTAAGTGGTAACCCCCCTAGAACAAGCCATCCTTCCATGGAAACCTTAAACATAATTTTAGGATGTGCTTTGTAAGACCCATCCTAGTGACGGGTGTTAGTTTAATAAACAACTGCTAAACTAAGCAATTCTAACAATGGAAACCTACATTGTAATTCACTAAATTGGAATTCTAAACATGCTTCTTTGCTAATCTAAAATAATAACATACACAATTTTCTAACATATACTATTTATATATACATAGGTTGTCTTTTAGAAAAGTAGGATTCTAAAATTGATATTTTGTTTACTTACCCTTCTAATCATGTTTTCCTCTTTCCTATGCAGGTAGCAAGGGTTTCTTATCATAGCCTCTGCTCTAGATTTTGGTTCAGTTTTTCAAGAGATGGTTCAAGTTTAAGCTAAAAGGGGGTGCCACAATGTACCCAGACTATGAAGGCTACAAGCACCTCCTTCCATCTTCTAAGTAGCATTTCTCCTAGGATTGTTGAATCTCAACCTTATATTGTTTAGCTTACTTTAGTCTATATTTTGTAAAGAAACCCTTTCAAAGGCTTGTTAATCCTTGTATTGTAGGAATTCAAGTTTCAAGGAAACCTCTCCTCTAGGTTTTTCTTTCTTTATCTCAAGAAGCTACAAGCTTACCCATTTTTATAAAGTTGTAATTGGATTTTCCTCTCCTTCTCAATTAAAGGAAGTTTTGTTTAAATTTTTTATTTTATTTATGTTGTTCTATGCTTTATTCCTAAAGGTCCTAAGTTTCCAAATTTATGACTAGGGATTTGATACTAGTTGTAACACCCATACTAGTTATGTTAATTTAATAAACAAGTGCTAAATTAAGCAACGCTAACAATGTAAATTCACTATGTAATTTTCTAATTTAGAATTTTGAACATGTTTCTTTGCTAATTTAAAATCATAACTATAAAATTTCTAACAACATGTTCATTTCTAACAATGTGTTGATAATGTTAAATAAGCAATAACAATCCAAATAATGAGAAACAACCAGCATAATACCTTTAGGTCTAGTCGAGATAGCTTTCTCGTTGCTCCAACCCAACCCACTAGTGTAACCAATGACATTTCCCAAACTGGGATTATTCCTTCCAACCAACTAGAAACTATGTTAGTTCCAAGAAATCGGTGGGGTTTCCTAGCCCCACATGCCCGCAACTCCAAAAACCACAATAACATCCTCCTCTTTAAAGCCAAGTATTCCTATTCAATAACCAATCCAATCCAAGACAAGTTCCATTGTATTTTCTTTTCAATTTCCTCTTTTCCTCTCTCAAAAGAATCAATAACCCCTTTTCTCACACTCCAAAACTTATTTTATCTTCCTCCATTCCATTGCTCTCCTCCCCCACTCTCAAAGGGTCCAGGAAGGCCCAATCATCAAATGATACCAATCGCCTACTTCTTTACAGATTTGACAACCCCCCGTGCAAGGCAGGACTAACACATAACTCAACCCAATTTTCAAAATGTTAAACATTAATAAAAAATAGGATATCTCTATGTATTTATTGTTTGACAATTAATGATCTTTCACATCTTCATTCATTTGGTAAGCATTAGTTGACCCATCAATAACATTACATTTTAGTTAAATAACTTATGCATATTAATTAAAATTTAACAAATATAATGAGATCATTTAAATTAACATGTTTAGTAACGAGAATTAAAATTGAAGGCAATTAATGCAATTACAATGAAATGCGATTAATGTAAGATAATGTATATGAACCTATTAATAGGGTATTTAACCAAGGCAAAACAAATTTACATAACAACAAGTTAATGCTATGAATACTAGTATATCTTTGTCATATTGCATGCATCAACCACCATAAATGATAACGCAATAATCTCTCTCTCTCTCAAACACACACACACACACACACACACTGTTACGTTGTAACTAATACTAGGATACACATGCAAGTTGTGTGTGTGGCCAATGTACACATAGCTTGTGCACATACTATATGCAACCATCATCACATCTAATCCATAGTCCCTGACTGACAAGACAACAATGACCAGACATGGAAGACAACAATCCAATGCCCACAACATTAAGAAATTTTACTAACTAAGTCACAACACATCAACACTAAATAACATTATACTTAGATTTACCTTAATGAATTGACTGGGGATTGATAAGTGAAATGAACCAAATACAACTAAATTAGTGTCTTGAATCCAAACCTGAAATTTTACTAATATAATCATCCTTCCTCCCTAACCTACTTCCAACTTCCACATCCTATCCATTCATCTATTAGAATATCACAGAGCGTCAACTATATTGACCTAACCCCAAATATAACCCACAAGTGGGAGTGTCGACCAAATTGACCTAACTTCCCAGCAGGAAACCAATAGTTGTCATCACACAACTTGGGGAGTGTGACTCGCACAACCCTCCCATGAATCTAGGTATCCGAGAATACATGGTGGGAAATACCTACACCCTCCTAATCGAACTAGATTCAATACCTTATCAGTAATAACGTTGTGTTGATATTGTGGTTCTTAGAGTTGCGTCATTGAATGACCAAATTGGGAAACTTGGTTTCATGCATACACTTTCACTAGCTCACACATCATAACAAGTATTTGGCTATTGATTAGCCCCTCTAATATGTGGTTAGTCTTGTCCAAAACATAAGATCATACCTATTCTTTCATTGGTTCCATGTCAATTACCAATTTATCAACCATCATTTAAACAAACAAGTTAACATGTCTATCATGTGCATGTCATCCATTGATTCATTTAATCGTAATGTACATTGATATCCACTTACCCTATCATTTATTAAACTGTACATACTAAAATAAAATCACGTAAATGTCCACATTAATAAGATAAATGATAACTTAAAACATAATTAATGCATATAAGTGGGTTCATAAATCCACACACATACTTTACTGAGTCAAGCTAAGTTCAACAGATAATAAGAAAATAAATACAACATAGGTCCAAATGTTGTTTAGCGGTCCCACCATAATGTGGCGTGTTATACACTTTAAGACCCCTTTAGGGACACGAGCCAAGAAGTGTTAATACACCATAATCCTTTCAAAAATATATTTTACAGGAGTTAGATTTCCTCCTTAGGATAGCACCCATTGCAATAGACACTTATTTCTTTTCAACCTTTCCAACTAACCATGACTAATCCTTTTAAATATCCATTTGGCTTCAGATAGAAACCTAAGTATTTCAAACCATCATCCAAACCTTGAATCGGGAAGGGGAAAACCTCCTTCAAAGCCTATTGCATATTTTCACTTAGTTCACTGAAATTGATTGAACATTTGTTAAAGTGTATTTCCATCCTAGAGGCTTTGCATTACAGTTCCAAAGAATTGATAGGTACGCGTTATATTCTTTGTATGTGGGTTGTGTCACCTTACGATCCCTGTCCATCTAGTACTCTTCTATTTTATTGAAAAATATGTAATTAATCTTGGTTAATGGATTAGGGTCTAAATCTAATACATGTTAATAGATTAGGGTTTTGGATGATACAAAATACCTATGTTGTATTGTGAATGATTAAGAAACACAACGAGAAAGATAGAGGTGCAACATTAAGTTTTGTTGGTTTTTCCTATTAATGGTTTCCAAGGTAAATCTATGTGTACTATGTGTTTGTCATTGTTTAATATTTGTTTTGCCTAAGAATATGTATTTGTTATTTCACTTCACAAATTTAAAACTTGTATGTGGTATAAAAGCTCGATTATTGGCTTCAAAGGGACGCTTTTGGTGCTAAGGGTGTCGTTCAATTAATAGAGCAAGTTGATCTTGGATTTGTGATAAACCCAAGTCTAGTGGGAGGTTTGTAATGGTGATTCATGTGTTGAAAGAGAATGGCAAGTATTTCTAGATTCAAGCTTGAGAAATTTAATGATCAAACTTTGATCTATGGAGGCTCAAGATGGAAGATCTTCTTGTAGATTGAGAACAATGGATTACTATGGATCTAGGTACACAACCTACTGGAGCAATGGAAGAATATTGGGACAAGCTAGAAATAACGGCAAGGACTAAAATTCGACTTTTCCTATCATGTTCAGTGTTATTGAATTATCTAGAGAAGATAATGCATTAGATAAATGGAATAAGCTAGGGACTCTATATCAATCAAAGTCCCTAGTAGACAAGTTTTTTTCCGGAAGACGTTGTTTCACCTTGGGATGGATGATAAAGACTCAATGACGGATCATTTAAATTCCTATAATACTCTAGTAAGTCAACTTACCTAAGTTGGTATTAATATGGAGAAAGAAGATAAATTTATTACATTATTACGTTATTTTCCATATTCATAGGACAATTTGATTGTAACAATAGGTAGTGTTAGTAAAACCACTTTAAAGTTTAAGGAATTAATGGCATCCTTGCTATTAGAGGAAATAAGGCATAAAAACATAGACAATCATAGCATGGATGCCCTGATTGCAAGAGTCATCCCCAATATAGAAATAAAAAGAATGCTTCAAGGGGATATCTAAACTAAATGGTAGATCTAAATCTCTAGGAAAATCTTTAAGGAAATGTTATAAATGCAATGAAGTTGACTGTTATAAGAAGGATTGTAGATCTAAAAAAGTTGATAAAGTGAAGGGATCTGATGATAAAACCCCTTCCACATAGGCAAAGACCTTCTCAAAAGGAGGGAATGCTGACCTATCCTTTACAAGTACCCATTCATATCGTGATGTATGGTTGATTTATTTAGGGACATTTTTTCATATGACTCCTCACAAGGAGTGGTTATGTGAATATGAGAAGTATAATTGAGGGGATGCTTTCTTGGGATATGACTGAATAACCATAATCATATGACATAGAAGTGTTAATTTGATGTTCAAAGATGGAAGGATTAGAAATCTCAATGGGGTTTTGCACATTCTAAATCTAGCTATAAACTTGATATCAATCATCAAGATGGGTGATGTAGGCATACAAATTATGCTTGGAAAAGAAACATGCAAAATGGTTCAATGATCAATGCTCTAGACGAGGGGAGTTTGGAATGGAACTCTGAACAAACTATTAGGAAGCAAAATCACCAATGGGTGTAACCGTTATGTTGTTCCCCTAGGGTGGATATAAAGAAGATCCAAATCTTACTATCTCTAGAGGAAAGACGATGTTATGGCATCAAATATTGGGACATATTGGAGAGAAGGGACTTCGAGTTATAAGGTACATCCATGCTTGAAGGTATGATTGATTGCACATTAGATTTCAATTTTTGTGAGCATTGCATATATGGAAAATTGAATCGGGTAAAATTTACATCTAGCGCTACGTGAGCAAAGGGAATTTTAGATTTAATACACAATGATGTGTTTGGACCTGTGCCTATTCCATCATTAGGTAAATCTTTGTATTGTGTTCCATTTATAGATGATTTATCAAGGAAGACATGGGTTTATTTCCTTTAAACAAAATATACAGTATTTGAATAATTTAAACAATTTAAGGCTCTTGTAGAGAAGAAAATAAAGGTGTTGAGGATAGATAATGGTGGGTAGTTATGCAAGAATGAATTTGAATTTTTTTGTAAGACTCGTGGAATATCAAGGAAGAATACTACTTTGTACACACCTCAACAAAATGGAGTTGTAGAAACAATGAATATGACATTAATGGAAAAGGCAAGGAGCATGCTCAATAGTGTCAAGAAAGGACAAGAATTATGGGCAAAGGTAGTGGATATTGCATGTTACGTGGTAAATCGATCACCCACATCAACATTGGTTGACAAAAATATGCATGAGGTATGGACTGGTAAGAAACCCTCTCTTAAACATTTGAAAGTTTTTGGGTGTGATGCTTATGTACATGTTTCAAAAGAAAAAAGAAGTTGGATAATAAAGTTGAAAATTGTATCTTTATTGGTTTTAAAGATGGTGTGAAAGGTCTTAAAATTTGGAACCCAATAACTAAGAAGATTGTTTACAATAGAGATGTTGTTTTTAGACAGGTTAAAGATGTTCCCAAACAAGAAGTCACTCCACTAGAAAAAGACCTGGAGAAAATAGAGTTTGAGTTGGAGGATGAAGAATTTGAATAAAAAAAATAAGTTGAATTGAAAGAAGAAGAACCTCATAGATCATATTTGAGGAGATCATCTCGAGAAAGAAGGCAACCATAAAGGAAATCCCTCCTGATTTTCTGTCTTGTTTTGCTTTACTATTATTGATGATGATCCTAGAAATGTGAATGAAGTATTTGATTCAAAAAATAGTGATCTTTGGAAGAAGGTCATGGTTGAAGAAATGGATGCCTTAGATAAAAATGAATCTTGGAATCTAGTTGAGTTATTGGCTAAAAGAAAATTTGTTGGTAGAAAATTGTTGTTTGAGAAGATTTTGAATGCAACAAGTAAAGTGGAGAAGTACAAAGCCTGCATAGTATCAAAGGGATATCCCCAAGTAGAGGGAATTGATTTCGTTAAAAACAAAATTCTCCAGTTTCTAAATTAACTTCTAGAAAATTCCTTATTTTTGTTGTTGTTGCTTTTGAAATTGAAGTAGATCATATGAATGTGAAGACAACATTCCTATATGGGGATCTTGAAGAAGAAATCTACATGAAAAAACTAAAAGGTTTTACACAAAAAGGAAGGAAAGAGTTGGTCTACAAGATAAAATGTTCATTTATGGTCTAAAGCAATTTTCAAGAATGTGGTATCAAAATTTTGATACATACATCCTTGAATTGGGGTTTGTGAGAAGCAAAGTTTACCATTGTGTATATTCCAATCAAGTTAGTGATCCCTTCATTAATACAGTATTGTATGTTGATGGCACATCGTTGATTGAAAATAACATGAATTTCATAAATGAGGTGAAATCACAACTATCCTCGAAATTTGACATTAACGATCTCGATGATGCTAACTTCATACCAGGAATGCAGATTAAAAGAGACCATGTAAACATGAAAATTTGGTTGAATAAGAGAAAATATGTTGAGACAATATTACAGAGATTTAATATGCAAGAAAGTAAACTCGTCAAGATCCCTACTCATGTAGGTGTAAATTTATATGTAGATTAGTGTCCCAAGACACAGGAAGACGAAGAAGACATGACATAAGTTCCTCGTGCTAATGTTGTTGGTAGTTTTATGTATACAATGGTTTGTACTAGACTGGACATTGCCCATTTAGTGGGAGTTTTGAGGAGATGTATGTCAAAACCAGGGAAGGAGAACTAGACAACTTTAAAGAGGGTCTTCAGGTATTTGCATGGCAACACAGATTATGCAATATGCTACTAAGGAAGAGTTGGAGTAAACATAGTAATAGATGTACATGGGTTTCTTAATGCAGGTTGGGTTGGGGATCTTGATCATAAAATATCTACAAGTTTTTATGTTTAACCTATTTGGAGTAGCTATTAGTTGGATAAGCAAGATGCAAGTTTTAGTTTTACTCTCAACTATGGAAGTTTAATACGTGGCAACCACCCATGTAGGTAAAGAAGTTGTATGGTTGCAAAGATTGTGTTCAGGTACTAGGCTTGTACAAAAAGTTTTAAGGTTAGATTACAACTGTCAGAGTGAAATATTTTTGGTAAAGAACCCTTCTTATCATACTAAAATGAAGTATATCGATGTGCAATACCACTTTGTGAGAGTTATGGTTGAAGACTAGACGGTGTTGCTGGAAAAAGTTGACCCTTGAAGAATGTTGTAAACTCATTAATGAAGTTTGTAAGACTTGAGAACTTTTCTTGGTGTGGAGAATCTACGGGCATTGTTGCCTTGAACTCGTGACCCTATTAGTATGTGGCCCATTGTTATGCAAAGAAAAGAAAAAAAGTGGGATAATGTTAGGTATGTGTTATATTCTTTGCAATGTGGGTTGCATCACCTTACAATCCCCATCACCCTGTGATCAAAAAATATGTAATTAATCCTAGTTAAGGGGATTGGGGTCTATATCTATTATGAGTTAACAAATTAGGGTTTTTGATGCTACAAAATACATACATATTTTATTGTGAATGGTTAAGAAACGTAATGAGAAAGATAGAGGCGTGACTCTAAGTTTCGTTGTTTTTTCCCATTAAGGGTTTCCAAGTTAAATCCCTATGTACTATGTGTTGAATCTATGCTTTTCTTAAGAATCTATATGCATTGTTTCACTTCACAAGTTTAAAAGGTACACGATTCATGTAGTCGATGACTTTCAAACAAGGATCCATTGGTAAAGAAAAGAACATTGTCAACAAACAAAAGATGGGTTAGAAATTCACCCTCCACCCCCCCAACACTGGTCCCTTTAATGATATTGACTCTCTTAGAAACCTTAATAGAATGGATCAATTCTTCAACCACCAACAAAAACATATAGGGTGAGAGAGGGAATCCCTACCTCAATCCCATTATGGCTTTAAAAAAGGAGGAAGTGTAATCATTAATGAGGACAACAAAACCGACGGAGGAAATGCAAGCCATAATCTAGCTGAACACATTCACCTTGAACCCAATATGAAATAGTAAGAGTCTTAGGTAAAGCCAATTGGAGCTATCATGAGCTTTTTACATATCCAATTCAACCACCATTAAAGGCATTTTTTTTATCGAATTAAGTGCAACCCTTCGTATGTAGAGCCAATTCCTTCACAAATTTGCCTCCCCTCTAAAAACCCAAACTATTCAGGACATATAGTAGAGGAGAGGACTCTTTTTAATTTCACTTCCAAAACCTATGATATAATCTTATAAATGAAGTTATAGAAAGAAATGGTTTTGAAATCCTCAAAAGAGGAGGGTTTGTCCACTTTAGAAATCAAGGCTATGAATGTGGCATTTAAAGACCCCAATACCTTAACTGGAAGTCAAACTTCCTCTCCACCACACTAGGGATGTATTCCCCTATCAAATGATAGAAACCTAAAAATAAATCAACAATCCAACAATTAGAAACTAACCCTTATCCATTTTAAGAGAAGAGAGCATTATAATAACTCATCAAAGCTAATCTCCTCAAACATGTCTATGTTACCCTCTTTTGACACCAATCCAAGAAAGTAGGATGTTTCCTTGATAATAATTGCTATATTGGGTATGGGATGTTCATGATATATCATTCAAAATGATGCATGCTAAGATTTGATAAGTCCCTAAAATCATTTTCTTTATAGTCATCCTTCTTCACCATACCCCATATAGTATTAATATTAGGAAGCAAAATTGTGAAAATAAAAATTAGTATTTTCAATCCTAAGCTCCAACACATTGCTCTACTTTTCAACCTCAACTCGACTTCTCTATCCTTCAATATCTTGATTTTATGTTGCTCCAATATTTTGAAGGTGTACATACTTGAGTGTCGAGAACTAAACACACTTCAGAAATTTTGCAAATTTTTGTGTACCATTGTTTTTCTTTCTTTCTTTTCTTATTTATAAATTTTGAGTTTTATTTTTCTTTGATTTAATTTTGAGATTTTTCAGTATTTCATTTTTTTCAAGAAGTATGAAAAAAATCCATGCTTTGTTAAAATTTCCAAAAAGAGAAAAGAAAAGAAAAAAACTTCATTGATGTTTTTGTGTAATTGAAAAACAAATTAAACTTAAATTTGCCGAAACAGTATCAACATTCCATTTTAACTGTGTTTCTTCAGAACTTACCAATAAGTATACACTAAAATCTGAAATTTTCCGTTGATTGCAATTCATTCTCCATATGTCGATAGGGTGTGACCTATTTCACCATCTAATTTTTTTTTTGCCCATAAATAAGCAAGTGACCTTTGAGGTTTTATTTTAACATTTTTGGTGTTCGTTAAAGACTTCATGTTTTGAACTTATTCACCGCTTTAATTGTTTTTTTTTAAACTAATAAACACTATGAACTAAATTTATTTTACACTATTTTACTATTCAATTAATTTTCTTTCTTGAGGATAACTTCTTCAAAGGATGAAGGAAGAAGAATATCACATTATTCCTCCTATTAATCCAAGTTTGAGGAATATGGATGATATTATTTTTCTAAATATAGGAAATCTTACTTATACAATGTTGTTGTTAAAAAATATGTTTTTCCTTGTTTAGATGTTATTCAATGGATTATTTAACATACTGATATTGAAACTAGGACTATTTATGACAATGACGGAAAATGTATTGCTTCTTTTCAGGATGTTGAACTTAATAGATACTACAAATTTCATCCACCAAGGTCTGTTTGAATAGTGGCCGTGTTGAAAAATTCCACAAAGAGAATGATGTTAATAAGATCGTTTCTAGCTAGTGGGTTGGAGCCATAAGATTTTTGTTTAAGAATGATGGCCTATATTTAATTGCAAATCTCATGACTTTTTAAGCTTATGCCATGGCAATGATGTGTAGAGAATATGGACAACCAAACCATGTTCAATTTAAGGATGCTTGGATACCAATGTTTCATGCTATAGTTTAAGGTCACTTTTCATTTGGGTAGGCATATTGTCTTTGGCCATGCAAAAAAATGTGGAAAAAGCCCAAAATAATAGTATTGAAATTTTGCCAAACTTTTTACATGCATATTATTTGTTAGATGACGTTGGAATGTATCTTGCAACCTAATTCATGTTTACTATTATATCCTTTGGGAAAATAAGTATAACATGATTTATTCACATTTTTTAATTATTTCATTGCTCCAATGTTTCATATCATCTTTAACAAAGAGTGTCCAAGTTTGAGGCCATAGTTATGATAGGAAGCATTGGAAATTGGTATATTTATCAAAAGGTTATTCTTATATAAGAATTTATGGTGCAATTGCCTCTCCTCATTTATTTCCAAAATATGTCCTTAACAGACTTATTGTTTTTGAGCTAACATACCATTCAATATTACATGGGGTAAATGCTACACTTTCTAATAAAAGATGAAGATTTTGTTCTGTATAATTTCCATATTGGGCATTATGGTATTAACAACACTAGTTCAGCCAAAGTAGAAGCACAATTGATGCTTGAATACATGTTCTCTCATGGACAATATAGGAGGCATGATCCACTTGGATTAGCAATGAAGCATTGCAATATGGTCGGATTAGTTTGGCCTTATTTACATGTCTACATGATAATTGGGAGGATGAGAAACAATATGAAATGCTAAACCTTGGGACACAACTGTGATTAGAAGAAAATACATGGTATAAATAGAGATGGTTGAATATTTTGAATCTCATAATGAATATTCGAGGCAAAATAAGGAACAAGAAGGGAAATTTGATGAAGAGCTAAAGTCTAAGTAGGAAGAGGAACAAAGAGTTGACGAGGATTGAAAATTAAAAGAGGATAATGATGCTATCAAGGAAATAGAGAGAAAGAAGGTTGAAGAAGAACAACAAAAAATGATTGTAGAAAATATTTAAGCCAAAAGAAGGGTAAAATAGATTGAAGCCAAAAGAAATGCACAAGAGTTGTAAGAAGAAAGAATAAGAAAGAAGAAAAAAGAAAACAAGCCGAAGAAGAAGTTGGAAGGAAAGAAACAAAAAATAAAACCAAACAAGATATTGAGCATACTCCAAAAGTTATCCAATAGAATTTTTTTTATGATATGGAAACTATTAAAGTGCTAACACAAAGCACCCCTGCATAGTTAGCCACAACAAAAGATAGAGGAAAATATGTTGTTATTGAAGAATTGATTACCCTTGGCAACTTAGAAAATATTATTTCTTGGGGTAACTGATCAATTCCATAATTTATAGATGAAGTGGCATCTTTGGAGTTGATTGCTTATAATAAAAGGCAAAAATCAATTGTGAGATGAGTTGAACGAAAAATAAAATTTGATCTTGACAAATTCATTGTTTGTACTATATAATTTTGTGTGCATGACTTGTAAGTAGGTAAGAATTGCAATGAGAGGTTCTCTTTTTCATTAAAATTATAGATACAGGAGTTGTGTGAATAAATGTATGTAGTAGATGAAAAATTTCTTTGGTGTTGGCCATTTCGATGAGTTATCGGTGCTTGTGTTTCTAAAAGTGCCTTTAAAAATGTTGATTGTCCAAAACAACACAAGAAAATAAATGCATCAGGAGACCATGGCACACAGTACACCAAAAAATCCTAAGGCTGCCTTCTTCAATTTCGGGTGGGTCTAGGATGCAAAAAAACTCCATATAACTACTTAGGATAATGAGATCCTTATAACTCCTATACAAAGAGGTACACAAGGACACCTTATAACTCCAACTTCAATTTTGTACCACCTAACCTTATATCTCTTTTAAGATTTTATAACCTAATAACTCTTTTACAAGTTTGCAAAAACCACAATTTTACAACACCACCTTATAACAATGTTGCGGATTTTGAAATCCTCTTATAACTCTATAATAAAATATGAGCATTAACTTCTTATAATTCACTATAATAATGAATATAAATACCATATTGTAACTCCTCCTCTTATTAGAACATATAATTTTCCTTTAAAACCATGACCTCCAATTACATAGTCATACATCTTATAACTCCATATACAAATATTTGAAAAATCCCTCTTAGTTCCTCTTATGAAAAAATACATGTATTTAAACAATAACCTTCCTTTTGCTATTTGTAAAATTAAGAGCATCATTTTTTTAGTTTAAATACCTTTTGATACTTGTAAAAGATTAATATGATGTATAATATTTGACAAACATTTAAAAAAAATTAAACCACATGTTTCATTACTCCATTGAAGTCAATGTCAAATACATACCTTTGGTTGTTTCTTCTCACACTTCGATGCAACTTTGGCCTCTCCTTCATATATTGGCTCCTTCCTTGTAATGTTATTCTTTACAAACTTTGAGTCACTGGAATTGTAAACAATCTTTGGAACATTAAAATCGGTTCTTAAAATGGAATCGAAGTAGGAGGTTGTCTACTCAAATGTTGATGCAATGAAATCCCAGTTATGTATTGGCCAACTAGAGAATTGGATTCTTGCCCACAAGGTGCACAACTACCAACGTACTAGTGTTAATAGAAATCAATAATTAATGGATACCGTGAAGAATTGGAAATCATAGGAAAAGAAACAAGAGACAACATCATTTTAAATAGGGACACGATTCTTTATTAATAAGACAACATTTATTTCTTACAACCTCATTACATATCATTGGGTGCATGTTCCATCCTTCACGCTGTGAACCCAACTAGTATTATTTCCTCTGATAAGTTTACTATCTTGCCTTCCTCTATCACCCTTTTTCTATTTCTCGAACATATCCCTCTTCTTGTGAACTCCTCCCCTTTTAATTGCTCCTCTGATTTCTTGGAAGTTGAACCACTTGTGACCATTCTACTTCTCTCATTTCTATGTGTTCAATTCTCTCTTGTAAATGGTTTCCCAAATTCCACAAAGTTTACTTAGACATTTGGAGTATGGAACACCTAACCCGCGGTCTTCTAATGAACTTTTATAACATGCTTATTGCAGAAATGAGATTCGTGGTTATGGTGTTGCAACAATGATATTTGCAATTTTGGTGTTGTAGCAATGGGAGTTTGTAATGTCCCCAAATGATATCAAAGGGTCTCAAGGGAATATCATTAGCTCCCTAAGGCTAATTAGATAATTTTATCACAACAGACTAGTCAGTCAAATATTTAATTTCACCTTTTCAAGATTTATTCACAACAAAATCCCTTTAATTACCAATAAATTAAAATAATTCATTAATTATTCCAACTAGTGATCCAAAGGCTAAGAAGGATTACTAATGCCTTATAGAAACATTGCATATCCATTCCAAGCCAAATTAGACATAAATTCTACCTCTAAATGCCATTTATTCTTAATCATGATTAATTAGTAATTAATGTTCTGTCACATCCCCAACCCTCTAACCGGCGGAGAGGACGCGACTAACATAACTGCTAGCTATCTAATCCGGGCAAACTAGCCTCATAAACATGATATAAAAATGCATTGAAAGTAAACATACATAGCTGCATAAACATTCAATATACAACGGAAGCATTTACATATCATTCACACATTTAAGCATTCATCATGTTCATTTACAAAACAATACAGTTGCAAGGGTTTAAGCACAAGAAGATACTTATCTTTAACATAAGCTTGTCCTGCAACCAGCTACATCACTGCAACGTTCCACCCAACCATAGGCCAGTGTGCTCATCAATCACTCATCACACTGCCACCCCCGAGTTGGGCATGATTCCACAAGGAATAAGGAGAAACTAGAAATGTTGGCTGCTAAGATAGTGGGCTCACTGAAGAGCTATGGACACCTACACCAGAACTATCCCGAATTCTAAAACATCCACACACACCCAACACAAGGAAGCATCCCCTTCTCTGTTACATAGTCCCTCGGGCTATGCCTTCCCTTCCAGTGCTATTCAGAGGGTGCAAAGAAGAAATCTAGCCCTCTAGCTTTGACTATGAAGCTCCTGCACACACTAGGTTTATCAAGCAGAATCGGACCCCATTTCCACTCCAAAAACAGTTCAAATCAAAAAAGCAGAGGCATACATAGCAATTGCCAGATATGGGATTGATGAAAAACGTTTTTCAACCAAAAATGTAAATGGCAATGGGTAAAACAACCCCCTTAACAACAATTCAATTTCCATATTCGTTTATGGCCCTAACATGACCAAAACGAATTCAATCAGCACCCAAAATTCATGGCTCTATTCCCCCATTGGCTGTGCAACACTGAAACATGAAATTCCACAATCGTGGAGATGTGGGAACAACACCAAGACGCACGGGAGAGATCCCAGCCACTGACTGTTAGCAAAACCACTTCCCGGCCCTGGGAAAAATGAAGAACACAACAACAAATGTGAATGGTGAATGCTAGGAGCTCCAAAATAGTGAGGAAGACCAAAAACGTGAATGCCTCAAGGAATGGGCAACATTTTTGGGCAATAACTTGCCCCATAAGTCAAAATCGCATTTCCCAAAACTAATAGCTTCTCAAATTCAAATTTGGGTTGTCATACCTTGCCCATCCCATGCAATAACCAACTCAACCAACTTCTAGTAGAATTAAATGATTGGGTGAATGAGACAAGAAAGGTAGTTGACAGTTTGATGGGTTCTCCCTTTGACATTTGGATTTTCCCCCTTGGTCCAAGGGTTTGAATACCCTCCCCTTATCCTTAGGAAATCATGTCCCTATCTCATTATTGTTGCATTGACATAGCTAGTTGTGGGTTTTTTAATTAAATTGCATATTTACATGATGTCCAAAATTATAATGTGCCGGCTAGCACAAAATACCATCGGCAATGATTTTTAATCACCGAAACATAAAATGCTAAATCGATGGTGGGGCTTTTGCCTTTAGCTCCACACCACGATTAAATACAATTTTTACATTATATACATTTGATGCAAACGGGGTCAAAACCGGGGTGTTACATGCTCTCATTACAATACTTAACAACACTTAGCGCACAACTAACGATACTTAATATAATTTGATTTGTTTATCACTTAACTATTGTTTATAAATTCCAATGGTTAATCAACACTTAATAATATTTAAATCATCCTAGTTACCATTTTCGAATTAATTAAACAGAATAATTATGAAAATGATTCCACAAGGACTAGTTAACTAGTTGTTCAAAACTAACAGCTAGTTTGCACAAATTCGACTCACAACCATGCCAATGAACCAAAAAGAGAACCTACAGCCATTATACATATATTTAAGCATGCACATATAGAAAAATAAAGTACTCTTGTAGATCTGATCTGAGTATATAAACGAAGAATATTTCAAGTTCAATAAGTATAGTTAGTTAATAAACATTGTCGGGAATTCAATCAAACCCATCATACCGAATATAATTATACATAACAATTAAAGTACCAAGAATAGAGCATATGGCTGTACATTCATATTTTACCAAAAATAGATATTCGAATCCAAAAAATAGTTACCAATTTCATCGTAGTGTACCTAGTCTCCAATTTAACTTTCCAAATTCCAAATAAAGAGAAATATATGACTACTATAGCTCATGGAAAGCATATCAAGGGTCATTTACATTCATATGGATTTAGTTTCCTCCCATATACAATCCATTAAACAACTCACAAAACTAGTTAATTCTACTCATCCAAATTGACTAGTAATTCTAGGAATTGCTAGAATAATTAAATCCAATGCTCATAGAATAATTCAAATTCCATTCCAACTATAAGTAACATGTTTTATAAGTCATAAAAGAGGTATATCTAATTCAATTTTTTTGTCAAACGCTTCATATGCAAATTCACAAGTCTACTCAAAACAATTCCATTGAAGAAGCTATAAATTTGAAACTGATCTAGAATTTGTGTAGACATTTCCCCAACACTATGAATAATATTTATCCTCAAATTATCACACACATTTCAATATTATTTATCAAACATTAGAATAAAAAGAACACTCCAACATTTTTACAAACACTTCATGTGCCAAGTCTCCAAACTATGCCAAAGAGTCCGATCGAAGAACTAGTCACTCGAATAAAAGGTAGAAGCATCAAAGAGAAGTGTCTTAAACCATTCCGAGGTTAATGTACCATAAAAAATACACATTATATAATGAACATGGGTATAAATATAATTTATGTAGCAAAGGTACCAAACAATTATTTCCTCAAACAAAATGTGCACAAAATCCCAAAAACTAGTTTCCAATTCCTTCATAAAATTTACTTGCATAAATAGATTGAATTTTATGAGAGATTCCTTCCACAAATAACTTTCATAAAAAAATTCATGTGCATCCATAAATAAATAATATTAGAGACAAGTAAATTAAATAAACATGAGATAAATCACTTATCTTATCAATGCACAACTGGCATCATTCGGTCCACGCTCCACCCAGCCTTTGGCACTGCCAAGCCAGATCTCACTTTGACAGGCCATCGTTGAGATGGGGCCATAGATCCACAATAGAGGTGCACTAAATAATAGCTCAAGTATGAGTCTGAGAAGCCAAAACTCTATTCATCATCACATACTTCCTCTTTTACCCCACTACCAGGTGCAATGGTAATCTAGACCCCTAGGCTATTGAGATATCACCATTCACCATCAGGATTTATGTGTAGGTATAGGACAGATCCAAGTAGTGGACATAGAGGAACTTCACCAAATTTTTTCGACCTTACTACAAACATCATACAAGATTAGAGTATTTCAAGAACAAAGTTCATTCACATAATAGAGCATTCATGGTTTCCTGAGATCACAAGCTTACCAAGCTCTCACCATCAAAGGTATGAACAACCATAATCAACAACCATAAAAAATGAACCATGCCTGAACCCCCAACCAAGGATGTCAAACATGGATTTAAAGACCAAAGAAGGTAATTCTAACTCAATGGGTCAAATCAAACCAGGGTAAGCCAACTTGAGTCAATCCAAGGGGGCTAACTCAACCATAAGAGGTTAACTCTAATACAACCCAAGAAATTCAAAGTTCAAGGAGAGTGGCTCAAAGCCACTCTACCTAATTCAAATTCATGTGTGGACACATCATCCATGTAGAGGAATCAAAATAAGTGAGGTGAGGTGTCACTCAAGCCAATACATCTTCCCAAAATAGCAAAGGAGGGGTTACACAAGGAATTACACAAGGAGTTACACAAGGATTCATACAAGTATTTACATAAGGAGTTACACAAGGATTACACAATTTTTGGGGTGTCTATGCTAAACATAGCCAGTGAGGGAACACTTGTGTAAATGGGAGTTACAAAACCCAATCTAAACTCCACGAAGGAGTTATAAAACCACCAAATGGATCAATCAACAAGTGGCACCCACCCAAACACCAAGGAGGCCCACTAAATCATGAATTAGGCTCAATAATACCAACATAGGCTAAAATAATCAAAAGTTGGGTCCAATGTACAATGTTTGGGTGATCATCAACTAATAAGTACACCAAGGCATACAAAAGGATCAAGATCAACCAAATAAGTTATAAAGTGCTAGGAATGTCCCCATTCCCCCTCACATTGTGATTATAGGCCTCCCATACTCTTTTAGTAGTCCCTGATGTGTCAGTTGTTTTCATTAATTAATTATTACAAATTAATAATAATGTCTCTAGGTACTAAAAGACCATTGTTTAGCACCTTGTGCCACAATAATAAAAAATTACAAATTACATATGTCCAGGGCTTAACACACGGGGTATTACAGAGTTGCAACACTTATTCCACCCTACAATTACTAACTTGAAACTATTTTTTTTTATTGATGTGGATTTCCTAAGTCCAAAGATATTCCTGCATCATATGTCATATGTGAATGTGTTATTCTTTTACGAGTAAGATATTATAGGATCATTTGATGCTTGACTCGATTCTTACATAGAATAAATATATTAGACTCTAAAAGCATAGTGCTCTAGTTTCCTCTTCCTTTGCTACTGGATCTCAAACTATAGGATCTACATGTGGATATGGATTCGCTTATGTGGGGTAAACTACTTAACATGTATTTGTAGTGTATGTTTTAATTTGATCTACTTGATCAACCACCTATAATGTTGGATATGAATCAAGATCAAGTGAACAAATTAGGGAATGTTCTAGATCTTAAACGGAAATGGAAATTGATCAGTTTCTATTGTTTTTTCTGAGTCAAAAGGATGGATAGGTCTTTCTCACATTTCTTTCATTGTTAAAAATTAATTCAATATTTAAGATTCTTCAAATTCTTTTGATCTTATGTGTCAACATGAAAATATATAAATTGTTTTATATCACGTCATAAGAAACAATTTAATATTTTCATTACTTCACATATAAACCACACAAAATAATATCCAGGTAAACTATGCTTCAATCTTACATATTTCATTTGTTTGCAATCTTTAGAAGAGTCCCTACCAAAGCCGACAATGTATTCGAGCAAGGATCCATTAACTTGGGCATCATTCTTGAATGTCAAGGTGCATAGACACACATGTATCATGTATATTTTCATTACTTCACATATAAACCACACAAAATAATATCCAGGTAAACTATGCTTCAATCTTACATATTTCATTTGTTTGCAATCTTTAGAAGAGTCCCTACCAAAGTCGACAATGTATTCGAGCAAAGATCCATTAACTTGGGCATCATTCTTGAATGTCAAGGCGCATAGACACACATGTATCATGTATTTCTCTCATCGATGTCCAACATCAACATCGACATCGACATCGACATTAAGAGATTGTGTATACTTTAGTTGTTTTTGTTACTGCGTACATATGTTGTGTTGCTTTAAGTGATCTGTGATTATAATAGGTAATTTTAATTTTTTATAATTTCTTGGAAGCCTCGTATTTTTCACCAATTAATGATAACACAAATCGTAGTCATGGATTTTATTATTTTATTTTGAAG
Source organism: Pseudotsuga menziesii (assembly GCA_001517045.1). Classification (NCBI taxonomy): domain Eukaryota; kingdom Viridiplantae; phylum Streptophyta; class Pinopsida; order Pinales; family Pinaceae; genus Pseudotsuga; species Pseudotsuga menziesii. The sequence goes on along the minus strand of LPNX010556147.1, from coordinate 180,238 downwards.
ATGCATTAATAACAGACTCATATATTTTTTACTATAATTTATGGTCTATAAACAACATTCAAATGATTATATAGAGAAGGAATGCAAACTATCCTTCAAGTTGATAACAATAAATTCTACTACTCAATTGTGATTATCTCAATTCCAATCAATTCAAATATGCTTATAAATATAAACAAAAAAAGTTGCACTTATCTCCTTGTAATTTGCAGATATTGTTGAGATATTCATTATCTCTTCCATTGATTATGTTGGAAGAATTTCTATTTCCAACATATTTAATCACTCATGTTGGAAGTTACTTCCTCATCCAACCATGACCTCCGAATCTAAAATGGAAGGCTGCTAAACAATAGAAAACTAGTGGAATTCAAGGGAATACAGATTGTTCTGGGAGAAGGCCCACAAAGAGCGTGCTCATTGCACAAAGTCAATGCGCGTTCTTGTGACATATTTTCTTTAGTTCGAAAGAAATACATAATAAGATCAATGTTTTGGTTTCCAAGAAATGGTAAGCTAACCAACTCATAATTTATCCTTCAACGTGATAGAAATAAGGAAAATGTTGAAGATAAGAAGGCAAGAAAATAAGAGCAAGAATTTAGGAGGTGGAAAAAGGCCAAATCCAAATAAAATCTCATATTCACATATAAAGTATATTTATAGTACATCAAACATCAATCACCTTTAAGCACCCACCACATCACGATAAACCCTAATTATGTGCATTATAACTTAGCATAGAAACTATATCCCAAGATGCACATCAGATGGTCTAGGACTTAGTATTAGGGACATATTCCTAACAATCCCCCCTCATCATAAATTTATACAAGAGTAGTAGCTAGGAAACAAATAGTAGAGTATAAATTGATAACATATCCAAATATTCAACCTATACCCCATGGTCTTAAACCTCATGAGCATTGATGACAATCTACTTGAAAAACCACCAAAATTGGATGTTGAAACAAAGTCTTGAAAACTCATTGTGCATCAAATGAGCTAGATAACCTGTCTTTGTTCAATGAAGTGAATCAATGAGAGAAAACCCTGATGATAACTAAATTGAATTTATGTCCAACATATCCCATTTCCTGAAAATGCCTAATGATCCTGAATGAGCCAAGAATAAATGTCCTCTGTTATATTCAAAGATCATCCCTATAAAGTCTGACGACTATCAACTAAACAAATAACTTCACAAAACCGCTCTTTGATATGACACCTAAACAATGGTAAAAAATTTAATTGACATAAAAAATGTTGATCAACCTCTTAATCCTGTATTAAAAAAACCACATCAATAGTAAACTAGGTGCACCACTGAACTATCATCAATTGTCAAACCATAATCAAGGTGACTGAAATCCATCAAAGTTCCAAACGTTATCGAAAAAATCCGTATGAAGTTCAAATTGGGCAATACAAATATTCAAATCATGAATCCATCATCTTAAAATTGTAATCATTAAGGATGATATATATGCAATCTTGAATGCCGAACCCAAATTGAATAATCATCCCAAATAAATTGCAAGTCGTTAAGGTATACTTTGAAACTTGAAGTCTAACATATCCTCACTATGTTCCCTCGTCAGCTAAAAGGTGAGAAGTTTGATCTTTAGATATACCCTCCCCCCCGCACCGAAAGTGGAAATGGGTAATCGTAACATCTTTGAAGGAAGTCTAAGGAATCAATATTAAAATCAAAATACATCCTCAAGTGGGCATCATTCTTTCCCGAAAACCAACAAATCCAAAACACTCATAAATCATTTACTATAGAAATTGGTCCTCGTAAATTGGTTGAACCTATGTATGAACTCATCGATAAGATTGCTCTAATGAATTAGCTTCCAAACTCCAACACCAAGTCCATAACCATTCAAAATTTATATGTTTTCATTGAACCTTCTTGATCTTTTGAGACCTTTATGAGAGTTGATTGGTCTTTCCACAAATAACACATAGGTGAAGATCAAAATAGTTTAACCCAACATGGCCAACTCGAAGATAGTGTTGGCATTGTAGAAGTTACTCACACAGCTCATCATCATCATGAAACAAATCCTCAATAACTATATGATCACCAATGTCCTTAGTAATTCCATCATCATCATCATCATCATCCTTAACTATATCATCATCATACACATGTTCCTTTCCATTATCCTCAAGTTCAATTTTCCGATCATCATCATTTAAAAAGTCACAACTCACACATGTAATTGGTCTGAAATAATCAGTAGTATGAAAAGTGTTATCATGAACTCTTCTTATGGTCTAACAATTTTAGTTGCATCCTCAAACTTATCAATAACTTTATCTGTCTTTTCAATGAGTTCATCCAACTCATCTTCATTTTTCCTAAGTTCCTTATTGACTTCATCTAATTTAATGTGTACTTTAAATTCCCTTATTTGATTTAGAGCTAGAACATGCTTAATGCCTTCTTATTCACTGTCAATGTATAATCCAAATAAAGGATTATGCTGAATAAGCATGAGATCAAAATTGTGTTGTCAAATAAGACTCAATTCATCAGATAACGATCGGTTTTGAATTTTGAACAGATCAACCTTTATGTGCATGAATTGTAAGCATGTAAGAACTGTAATGAGAATTCTCTTATTCATTGGAATTATAGATCCGGAAGTTGTGTGAATCAATGTATCTAGTAGATGAAAAACTTCTTCAATGTAGACCATTTAGATGAATTACCAGCGCTTGTGTTTCTACAAACACCTTTAAAAATGTTGTTTATCAAAAACAATAGAAGAAAAGAAATTAATCAAAAGATCATGGCACAAAGTACACAAAAAACTCCTAAGACCTCTTTATTCAATTTTGGGATCTAAGATACAAAAGAAACTCCTTATAACTACTTCTATTAATGGGATCCTTTTAAATCCTTTACAAATAGGTACAAAATGACACCTTTAACTCCAACTACAATTTTGTACCACCTAACCTTGTATCTCTGTTATAACCTTATAACTCCTTTACGTTTGCAAAAACCACAATTTTACACCACCACCTTATAACTCAATTACAAATTTTAAAATCTTCTTATAACTCCATAACAAATATAAACAATAACTTCTTACCATTCATTACAATAATGAATATAAATACCACCTTATATATCTTCACAAAGTTATAAAAAACATATAATCTCCTGTTAAAACAATGAACTTCAATTACAAAATCATACATTTTATACCTCCATTTACAAATATTTGAAAAATCCCTATTTAATTCCCCTTATTAAAAAATAGGTCTCTAACAATAACTTCCCTTTCGATATTAGTAAAATCAAGAGCAATGGTATATGTATATATATATACCTCCATTTACAAATATTTGAAAAATCTCTATTTAATTCCCCTTATTAAGAAATAGGTCTCTAATAATAACCTCCCTTTCGATATTAGTAAAATCAAGAGCAACATATATATATATATATATATATATATATATATAACTTTTTAGAAAAAAACTAAAATGATGGATGTAACCATTTGTTTTTTTAATAAGTTAAACTTTTCATCCTTTGTATCTACTTTTTTTGCGTTTAATTTAGTGAAAATCTGGCTGAAATGGTTAGAATTGTAGTTTTAGGTTGTTGGAATTGCATAATTTTTCTGTACATAACTTGTAACTAGATAAAAACTGTAATGAAAGTTTTCTTATCCATTGAAATTATAGGTTTGGAAGTTGTGTGAATGCATTTATGTAGTATATGAAAAAGTTCTTCAATGTTGGCCATTTAGATGAATTACTGGTGCTTATGTTTCTGAAAGTGCCTTTAACAATGCTATTTGTTAAAAAACAATAGAATAAAATAAATGCATCAAAAGACCATGATACACAATACACAAAACAACTCCTAAAACCCCCTCATTCAATTTCATATAGATCCATGGTGCAAAAAAACTCTTTATAACTAATTACAATAACAGAATCCTTATAACTCCTTTATAAAGAGGTACAAAAGGAGACCTTATAACTCTAACTACAATTTTGTACCACCTAACCTTTTTTTCTTTTCTTTTAAGATTTTACAACTTTATAATTCCTTCACAAGTTTGCAAAAATCACAACAAAGACATGATGACATAATGATTAATCAACAATGACATGGTCACCTATGGGTCACACTAGGTTAGGATTTCAATAGGTTGTCATAGAGGGGGATATGTCTAATGCTTCCGTATTTTTCATGTTGTGTCTCCTTTTAGGTAAATCCTTCAATCCTATCCCAAGTTGTTCTTAAGGGGAGATGTTAGTATATTTAAACACTTAAGAGTTAGTTAAGATCAACTTAGTCTAATGTGTCATTAGGTAAAGTGTGTCTTTTTACTATGTTATTTGAGTATGCACTTGTAGTTATCTAATAAGATGGTTATGACGTGTTCTAGAGATAAAGTGATCCGATGATTGATCTTCTCCCCGATACTAATGTCTTTCTCGATCTATAGCTTAACACCTTATTGGTCCTTAATCTTCGCTTAAAGAACATGGAAGGTCATTAGTTAATGATTGATTGTGAGAAACTCAAATGTAAAATGTTTTCCTTTTACATTAATATTGCTTGAAGTGATCACATTAATTAAAATCATAAATCATTGCCCTCTTTGAGATATTAATCACTAATTACATAATACATCAATGTAGTAATCCTTTTATGAAATCCTTCAAAATTTCTATCTATTCCTGCATCTTGATATTTGAAAATCCTCTCCATTACCTAAATAAAACTTTCAAGGGTTTCATTTTTACGTAAAGTATAGTGCACATTGACCATATCTAATAAGTATACTAGCAATTGCACCAGAAGGTGCAATGGAAAGATGAAAGGAAAAATAAAATAAACGGGTGCAATGGAAAGATGAAAGGAAAAATAAAATAAACGGAGACTACAGTAAACATGACGAAGTAAAAAGGAGAATAGCCAAATCGATGTCATGAAGAGTTCTCTCCTTGTTATTGAAATTCCATGAAGAAAACAATAAGATAACAATTTTTTTGGGTTGTTCACTTCACGTCTAGATTCCAAGAAAAATGATTCACTATCAAAGATGCAATGGACAACATTTTTCTCAAATAAAAATAATGATAAAATGATGATGCAAATGAAGAGAATATAATAAATTATGCATTGAAGGTTAAGAGAGTAATACCCTTAATTATCTTCACTTGCTAGTATTTATGATAACACCTAGATTATCTCTAATGAGGTCATTGTTGTCACACATGTAAGGAAATTTTTTACGCCTAGTTTGTCACAAATCAAATTTGCTTCAAATGCAAGCTTGAATGCCTTCAAACTTAGAGGAGCAAGTTGCAAGCTGGTCAAGAAAATGGTCAGCCATGTATGTAAGTATTAAAATGGTATGTGCCTAGAGGTATTAAAATGGTCAGCCATGTATGTAAGTACTTATATTTTGCTATTAAATCTTCATTGTAGTTGTAAACACCAAAACTTACTTTGGGTACTTGAACAATGCTGAAATTTCACATGGTGAGAAACTTACCCCATAAGGTGCAATATAACGCCGAACTTGTTATGGTCGTAACAATACACATCCCACAGTTGGAAATTTTGAAAAATGAACATATTTCCATATCGAATGATAAACTACTACAATAGATTAACATTGACAATATAGTTCTCATTACTTAACCTGAACCACCACCAGGTTTCGGTTTGAGAAATTCTATCCTGACCATTAGGTCATTACAAACCCAACAAGGGATGGGAAAAAAATGCCTTATGTATCAGCATGCATGCCATGTTAAGTAGAGCCTACTGAAATATCACTACAAAACCTTTTGTCATAAAACAACATAAGATTCAAATCTACAAAGCTTCAAAACACATTTATTCGCTGTTACTTTGTGTCATGTACAATGTCATGATCATAATCAAGCAGACTGAGTGTCTTCCTGGGTGGCATAATATTCTTCTTTTAAAATGCCAAATTGAGGTCCATTGGATGCACATACTTGTAGTTGGGGCATGAAGTAAAAACCTTCTAAAACATCACAAAACATGTGACAATGTGCACAAGCCACTACAATAATTTCTCCTCTATTTTCATCAAAGAGATCAGACAAGTTCTTCGTTCCAGTTGCAAGTTCTTCCTTCTGTTGCTGCTTCCATATTTGGCCATTTTCTGGAAGATTCATTTGGATATCCAACTACATAGGTTGACAACCAAAAACTGGACTTGTTTCTCTTGGATAATGCCAAGTCTTCGCTTTTGTGGCTCAATTGTAATAATTTATTTTCCCTCTCTGCAATCATTGAGGAATGAAGGTTAATTCAATGATGACAAAAAAAACATGAATAAAAGAAAAACACAATATGTAATCAAGAAAAAAATAGAAGAATGAAAGAAACCTGAAGGTCTAAACATTGCTGCCATTCTGGAGGCAGTGGAGACTCAACTTGAAGCTCAATACCAATACTTTAACAGTTTCAATTTCTATTCACTGACACCATTCTCATCACCATGTTTAGAATTACATGAATTCCAATTCCATTTTCTCTTCCTAGATACATCTTCAAATGTCTTCTTAGATCCTACAAGCCTCTAGTACCGAACATTGAAAAAATATAAGGTTTCAAGGGGTCGACTAGGGTTTAAAGGAAAATGACCACAAGATGGGGAGAGCAAATCTAAACAATATAAGCTACAAATTCATGTGAGAATTCTGAAAGACTCTCATATTATATACTGAAACACTGGTGAAAGTTTGAGGTATATATTAACTTTGGGAGAGACATCTGTAATGAATGTCATCGAATATTGCACAATTTCTCTTAAAGATGGAAGCCAATATTAAAATCCTTGTAAGTTTCTCTGCATATTAAATTGCTTATACAGTTACTTCATAATGTTCCATAGTTCCCAAGTAGTGGAAACAAAATGAAAATTTAGATGGAGTACAAACGTATGGTATTTGCATTGGTTAGGGTCTTAATTGAAAGCATTGAGAGCATGTAAGAGGAATGAACGAGGTTGTATTGTAAGAGATATCGTAGGTAAACAATGACTGTGAAGCCCCTCTTTATTTTACTATCGGCTCTTGCATTTATGCACCTTCATAAATGCGTTCAATCAATACCCACCTTCAACACTTTTCAATTCCATTTATACAACATTTAATCTTCCCTTAAATGCTTATTTCTTTGTCATGTGGGATACCTAGGGTATGTCATTAGCGCCCAATAAACTGTCCACTGCTTTCAGTTAATCCATGCATAAGATATAATGCTTTGTGTGTATGAGAGTTGCTCTTATCTTCCCTTCATAAATTGTAGTCAAGGTTTTATTCATAACTTGGATTTGCCAGCTTTTAGTACACCTTGTCGAGTTTTACCTATATTAGCTATTAAGTGATAGTAAATTATATCATATCACCATCCATACCTGTCATGTTGTACATCAATTCTATGTATTCCAACTTTCTCTTTAACTCCAACAATTTATTACGATTGCTAATACACTGGAAAAATAAAAATCGAGAATTGTTCCACATGAATCCATGCAGAGGGATGCATGTATATGTTTGTCATGTTAATGAGTTGTTCTTGTTTTCATTGTTGGAGAAAACTCTACTACAACAACAATTATGAACAACTTGCATAATTAAACTCTCAAATTGAATTTAAACATACAACAATTCAAACGAGCAATAAATCCAGTGTCAGATATCTGCAAAATAATCTATTTTTGTTTTAAGATCATTAAAGGGATTGTATAAATTAACGGACCAGATATTAATGACTAAAATTAAGATTTCCAAGGATTAACAATAAGCCGTATGGTTAATATTTTGTGCTTATTCAAGACATGTATGGGATGAGATGGACAATATGATAGGGGTTAGAGGAGTTGGGCAAGGAGAAACAATAGCAGGATGTTTCAAAACCTAGCAAATGAAGCTAGAGCTCAAATAATTTAAATCATGTGTTCCCACCTTCCATCTAATTATTCAACGCACACTTCAACTTTTCCATCCAATAAATGGATAGTGACATCGTATATAATTGCGAAGACATGCAGTTTCCCTCTCCAAAGTCTTTTTTTCACACGAAAAAGACATTCCTTGGTATTCAATGAATCAAAGGAACTTTTTACATCTTCAAGATATGCAGAATGCCACCATGTATAGTTCAACAAAACAGTATAAACATCCTATCCAAACATACATAAGACACAAAAGATACAAGTAGCTACCCACAGTATAACAGCGTAGCACAAAGCACTTTGGGACCACTACAATATGATCCCTCTCATAGGAAGGCTATCTGATACAGTCATCTATGTCCCTAAAGAAAATAACAGGAGCCCAGAAATTTGATCCAAGGAGAGAGAGAGTCTCTTGTATCCAGTAATAGTTGCTCAACAAAACCTGAAAGTACCTCAAAGAATCAGGTGAGATCAACTGTAATAGAATGAGCATATTCTAAAAGAGCTGTGATGAGTTTTCCCCAATAATCTCATTCCCAAAATATTCAGTAAGTAAGAGATGGCCCGGTGCCAAGTCCAGTCCCTCCTTTGATAAGATGTCTGCCCTCCTGTTATGTTCCCTATAAACATGACTGGGATCCACCCACATAAAAGAGGACATGAGAATCCTAGTGTTGAAGCACCAATTTATAATCACATAGGAGTCGCCAAAGATATGTAGGTAAGGTAACCCAATATCCTTGGCGACCCATAGTGATGCCCAAAGTGCTAAGAGCTCAGCTCTAGTGTTGGTACAACTGCCACATCCGAGCTTGAAGGCAAGAATGTGATGATCATTCAGCCAGAGGCAGATTCCCGCACCCCCCAAATCTGTTACAGCAGCACCATCAAAAAAGATCATAGGATACACTCCATAGGATCATAGGATCATAGGTAAGGTATCCCGCTCCAAAGTCAAATGCACTTTGTTACACTGCAACTTTGTAAAAACTTTTGGACATTGTAAAAATAATTTTGCACCAACCAACACCAACCACCTAATATGTGCGAAATGATTCCATGATGCCGTGACATAAGAAACCTATCTACTATCGACACATACTAATAAATGTTAAAAATACTTTCAAAAAATCAAATTATATAAAAACTAGAATATGGAACACTTTCATTGCAAAAAGCCATAATTTTTTTTAAAATACCATGAATTTATAAAAATTAAAAATTTATCTAACTCGTAATTTATTCATTTTAAGTTTTGCTAAAATTTAAATCATTAATTATTTATATACATTTATATTGATTATTAATAAAAAAGAAAACACTTGCCAGTTTGAGGTTGGAGAATTTGCATTGGTTAATGTTGTTGTTAACTTAGTCGACTCTTTTGCTCAATTTTTATGGCCATGGATATAATCCTAAGGGGTGATCATCCTCCCCCTCTTACCACTAAATTTACAACATTTCATGCTATGATTACATCTCTAAGCAAAAGTATTGAAAAAGACAACCCACTATGTTCATCAAGGTGTTGGATAAGTCCCAGAAGTGAACCTCTTGGTCTCCTCTTCAAGACACATGGCTTTGGACATAGTAAAAAGAGGGCTCATAGGTCAATTTACTGGCATTATACCTTTACCTAGACCTATGGATTTGTGGATGCATAAGAATTGGATTGCCATGAACAAAGGGAAATCAACATTTTACTCTTATGGAAGAGGGTTTTACACTTTTCTTTTTGAAGTCAAAGAGGATCACAATATCATCTTTAGAGATGGATCCTACTTTGGATATAGAGAAATGTACTTGAATCGATGGACCCCTATTTTTGATCCAAAGCTATATGTCCCATCTATTGTCATGGATTGGGAAAGCCTACCTCATCTAACACTACATTACTGGAATGAGGATTCCCTAAGAAGCATAGGAAATACCATGGGAAAATATATAGATAAATCAGAGCCAAAAGCTCTTATGTTTGAATGTGTACATATTTGCATTGAAGTAGATCTAAATAAAGGGCTCTCAAAACCCATCCTTCTCACTTTGGACAGTTGGATTCCTATGCAAAAACTTGATTCTAAAGAACTTCCATTTAGACGTAAAACATGCAATGAATATGGGCACTTCACCAAAGATTGCAAGAAGAATCAACCTCAAGCTCAACCTACAATGGACAAGGAGGAAGAGAACACTAAAAAGTATATCACCTCAAACTCTTTCCAACCCTCTGGATCAGGCCATCAATATCCCTTGGCTCCAAATATCATTAGACACTCAGGATCAACATGGGCTCTATCTTTACAGTAGACCGCCTCAACAAACCCACCCAAAGCGACCATATAAGTTAAAGTGAACTATCCAAATCAACCTCGTCAACAGACAAATTCAATGTTTTATCTCAACTAAAAGTAGGGACAATGGTTGAGGAACCACCAAGGAAACCCGTCATCGACATCTAGGTTCTCTTTCCCCAATCTTTCAAACAACCCATTTACACAGCATCATAAGTGGGATTCCCTATGACAATGGAGGATGATATAGTCTTTGAATAGAAAGAGGATATTGATCATGTTCCAGAGAAATACCACCCTCAATTTAGTAGGATGGTGACAAGAAAAAAATCCCATGTGCAACTTGAAGAAGAAGAAATGGATAAGGAAAGACTCCCAAGGAAATTGGAAATAAAACCCTCGAAGGAAAAAAGAGAAGAGGGAACAAAAAAGGATAAAACATTGGGGATTCAAACCATTGTAGAAATCTTTCTAGGCGTAAGTACAAATCCCCATTTGTCGAGAACCTTATGGTTGCATGTGTCATCAAATAAAAAAGGTGGCGGTATCAAACCCACCAATGTTAAATAATGATCGCGGTCTATTGGAATTGTAGAGGATTGGGTAATAGGTACAAGGTAGAAGCCCTTAAAGATTTGAAAGATTGGAAAATCATGTTGTTTTCCTCATCCACGAGATGAATCTAGAGGAGGTCGATATGGTGAAAATAGATCACAAGAAGTGGAAAGTTTGTGAATAGATAGTAATTAGTGCCAGGGGAGTGTAAGGAGTGATGTACTATCTATGGGGTAACTCAGTGTTCAAGCTAGATTTCTCTCAACAAACACAACATTGGGTTTTAACATGCCTTTTTCATTAATATATAGGTAATACATTTAATATTTTCAAAATATACATGCATGTTTTTACAAAGAAAAGAAAGCTTGTTGGTAGTCGTTACAAGTATTAAAAGAATCAGAATACATAAGAAATAACATAGTGGTTGAAGACTTCGATGTGGTTCTATCAAGCAAAGAAAATGAGGAGGAAAGAAAGTAAGGGACCCCTTTTGGAGATGCATGTAATATCTTATTATATACTAAGATCTTTTGCACATCAAACCTCAAAGGGAAAGTATACATAATTTAATAAAATACTAGGGTTTTAATAAAACACTAGGGTTGGGGCACATAGTTCCCAGGATTAATCATTTTCTCATCCAAAGATATTTTCTCTTGAGAAATCAAATTATCACCTCCAAGCTCTTCCCATCAGGAATATTAGACCACAAGTTGATCTCCCTCATGTTCTGATATAATCAATATTTTGGGTCACTACCATTTAAATTACGACTCCTCTAGATCCAAAATCCAAAGGCATTTAAAATGATTACATATGAATGACTCATATTAGTATGGGTCCCCATCCTTCATTGCTAGATGAGAAAATACTATCACTCCAGAGAATACTTGAAATTCTTTAGGAAAAAATGGGAGATAGAGGTCATAAAGTAGGATCAAGTAGAGAAGTGATAACTAAGCATCAAAATACATACAAAAAACTTGGAGGAAGAAAAAGTGTGTTTATCGAAGTCTTGAAGCCTTTGGTTGCAATTAAGGGACAAGAATACATCTTTCTTTCACAAGCAGGGAAAATCCTTAACTCATGAAAATATTGTTAAAGAAATCATTCTTGTTGATGCCATAATATTGAGGGGCGTTCTCACCATTAAAGATGCATCATGATCCTACTTTGAATCCCTATACTCAAAGGAAGAGGAGATTGACCAAGACCCCACAATGGTAATGCTTCACAATATTCCAATGCTTATCAGGATGGAAAAGAATGTGGAACTTATTAAAATTATAGAAGAATATGAATCAAAAGAACAATCTATGGGAATGCTCGTGATAAGGCTTCGAGACTATATGGATTATCCATTCACTTCTACTGAGCATGCTGGTTCATTATAAAAATAGACCTAAAATGCGTGCTTACTAATGAGTAAAAAAATATGTTTACTCATGGCCCAATATCTCTATGGAACTCCTCATATAAAAAGATTATGGTGAATAGGATTGAGAATATTCTCCCTAAGATCATCTTTGGAAAATAAGGAGGTTTTATGTAGAAGAAGAAAATCATTAACGATATATTATTAATGCAAGAGGAAATCAAGTCTACCTGAGTGAATAAATAAAAATATATGGTAATGAAAATGGATATGGACAATTCTTTTGACTAGGTACAACATTCATTTATTTTTGTCATCCTCTGTAAATTTTGCTTTGATGAATATTTTATTTCTTGGGTGAAATATTGGTTCACCTTGGATGACCCCCTAGTTAATGTGAGACTCACTTTCTTTTCCAAAATAAATGAAGGTTTAAGGCAAGGTTTCCCCCTCTCACTCATGTTATATATCACATTATCAGATTATTTGTGCAGAAGACTTGAGTTTGAGAGATTCTCAAGTAATCTTCACGGGTTTAGCTTTGTCTAAGGAATCAACCACTTGCAATTCAATCACAATGCACTCCTTATGTGACGTGCATCCTTAATAATATAAAAGTTATTCAAAACTATCTTGGATGAGTTTCTAAGTGCATCTACAAGTAAGGTAAACAATATAAAGATACAATTATATGAATGGAATGCCTATCAGTTGGAAGTTCCAAGATCCTTGAATTTTCCTATGTAGCAACATCGACCTCTTTCAAATATTCAGGGATGCTAGTTTATCTAAGAAATCCCACCTATGTTCTTTGGACATGGATAATGGAAAAAATCAAAGGAAAGATGCAACAATGGGGTTCATAATGGTTGAATCTAATAGAAATAATTGTTATTATCAAATCCATCTTGATATCCCTCCCTATCTATCAATTCCTATCCATTCTTGCTCCAATTGGTGTTATGCAACTTATCACCATAGTAGTTTGCAAATTCCTATGGAAAGGGAGCAAAACCAATACCAAAAAATTTCATTTAATCAGTTTGAATACCATAATATTTCCAAAATTCAATAGATCTCAAGGAATATAGGATAATGACCAATAGCTCTTGGGGAAAAGGTAATATGGTGCTTGGTGCCTTTTAAGTTTGATTGGTGGAAGCAAGTTCTAATGAAAAAGTATGTCAAGAGCAATATAAAAATATGTTTGGATGGATTGTTAGAGGATTAAAGAGGAATGAGGATCACAAATATGGAAATTATGCAAAACAATGCACCTCTAATTCAATCAAATCTCAACTAGATTCCAAAGAATGATAAATTAATTCGGCTTTGGGATGATAATATAATGGGGAATCCTCCCATCAAACTAAACTAAAAAATGTTAGGATTGCATGAATGAATGTATTTTAAGAAATCAAAATTGTTTATCACATATCCAAGTGGCATGAGATAGATCCTCAATGGAAAGGGTGGATCCCCCTTTCTCCCCTAGCCCATATCACACAAAAAATTCTAATTCTTTTTTCTCTTATACATGGATGTGTTCCAGTGGATAATTTATGCCATATTGTAGAAGATGGGGTTCAAATAACAATGGATATAGGGTTAAGGAAGGACACATTGACCAGATCATGAATTTCCTGCTTCCTTCTTGACCTAGAATATGGAAGCACATTTGGAATGGGGATGGATTGCACAAAGTCAATACCTTTTGTTGGATCATGGTTCATGGTTGCATTTTAACTACTGAAAAACCCTAGAAGCATGGTATTTAAGGGTCATCTATGTTTATCTTGTGCAGAAAGGTAGGGAAAACCCAATGGCATATTCTTTTTATTCCCTTTCAGAAAACATGTCTTGAACCTGGAAGACTTCATGGAACTTGACAATAGAATGGATTCACTAGCTTCTTGGAAAGGGATATTTACAATTTGGCACAAAATATATAAAGGAAATTTTTATGACAAACCCATCCTCAAAAGAGATTGGTAAGCCATTCCAAAAATTGGTTTGTTGGATTCCAATAGGATTAAGCAAACCAAAGGTCCATCACTGCTAAAGCTCAAGGAATTATATTGGAAGACATCTAGATCAAGGGATTTAAAGGTCATCATACTCTCCTATTGAATACAAAAGATAAATATTGGTTGAGCGATTGCTAATGGGGGAATCCACCTAGAAAGGAGTAATTCAATGCACCTAAATCAAACACCAAGTTGGTAAGTCCATATGGGGGAAGATGAATTCAAATATTGGTAAACATCTTAGGAAAACATATCATTTGTCTTGACGTGGCCTCAAAAGGAAATCTAGGGATGGTAGGTGTATGGGGAGCATATTTGATCTTGATTCAAATCAATAAATGACTTACAAATGGGGGCTAAGTGAGGTAACCAACAACTAGGTGAAGGTCCTTACACTATTCCAAGGGCTAGATCTTTGGATTCGGTATGCATTATAAATGTATTAGTCAAAGGATACTCAACCATTGTTATAATAACAACGAACAAAACGTTCACTCCTATTGACATAAAACCCATCAAGATCATTTTAAGAATCCAAAAAAAGCTTCTCTTTTTGAATTTGTAAAGTTCTACCATGCCCTTAGTGAGCACAATAAATAGGCTGACAATCTAGCCAACACAACAATTAGAATGGAGTATGTTTTTTTAAGGGACAAAATATGGGTTGCATTTCTGCCCATTCCATAATCATCTATGTATATTAAATTGAACTCTTGTATTCCATCCACATAGCTCAACAAAGGACATGAAAAAATCTTTAAGGTCAAGCAAGCTTCAATGGAGATCATCTAAATTGTATTCTTTCACAATCCTTTCTCAGTGCTGGGTATATATCATCAATTGCTATTGATTAAGAGGTAAAACACACATGAGATTATGAATATGGAAGGGTTTCTCAGTTTTGTCTTGATGGCATGAGTGAGGTGTTCAATGGGAAGCACAACCAAACACTTCAACTAGGATTGGTTTGGATACTCTTAGTTAATTTGGTAAGCACAAGAATCAATTTATGAGGAATGCATTAAAGTTTTAAAGAATAATAGGAATATAAAGGTTTGGAGTGGAGTTGTTGTGTAAATGGAAAGCTGGAAATTGTCATTCTACCAAGGAGAATGATTCCCATTCTTCTAATCTATACTCTAAAATTTTTACGATTCTTGTGCTTTTGGTTCTTTGGTTTATATTACTATGTCTTGTACCATAACCTATTTTTGGTAGTTGGGATTATAGCTATAAGGTTTGTGGAGTGTTGTGGTCTCTTTGATAGAACAAGTGGTTCAATTAGGATTCTACTTGGGTTATCATAGCCTAGAAATGTGGTAAAACTTGACAATAGTGGCCACCTCCATCCTGGCTAGCACCCCATCTATGATATTCATGAAATCCATAAGTTCTAAAGGAGACATGAGGACCTTATGAACGACAACAAGACCTCCATATTTTTGGTCATCAATCAAATGCAAAACTAATAAGATACCCACAAAAGTGAACATGTTGTTATTATTGAAATCTTATTTCAACAAAATAAGCAAATTCATTCTCTGGAAGAATAATGCATCCAACTTCGACAACTGGACACCAATATGAACAATGAAATACAATAAGTTGCATCCAATCTTAGAAACTCTTTTGGATCACAACTTTGGGAGCTCAATGACAAATAAACAATACACAAAATGCTCGTTGATGTGGAAATATAAAATCAAGAATCCCATCTCTCACTTGTTGGACAAGATGAAGCACATAGTAATCATAGTTTTCTTTAAACCTTTGATTTCTATATGCTCTACAAAGTAGTTTTGGTTCTAGGAGTCTTAATTTGAGTTTATACTAGTATTGGTTCAAGCTCATGAACAAGCGTTGAACATCTAACTCTATGACAACCCACATTTTCATATTATCATGCTGGCTATTATGATTGTAACAAATTTAAAGTATACAATACAATCGTTTTTGTTAAAAATAAATAAATAAGAAAACATTTCTTAAAAAAATTGAAATTACTAATAATTGGTACAATTTCTTCTATTTCTAATTATAATATTTTGATAATAATTATCGTTAGTAGCCTCCTTTAGCAAGATATTGTGGAAACTTATTTTTGTTATGAAAGTTTCCACTTTCCTAGGTACTATGTGCAACTTCCTCCTCTAGTCGAGAAACTTCCTCCTCTAGCTAAGAATTCTTCTATGTTGTAACACGTTTTTCCATCTCTTTCTCATGTCAAAAACCAAAATCAATTACTTTGCCAAGGTAACAATTCTACCTAACTAAAGTATGTTCAACAACCTTATTATTCTCCAATTTTTTTGAGGTAAACAAAATACTTCAATTGCCTTTAAAAAATTATGCCCGTTGTTTTTTTCCATTGGTGCTCACAACATTTAATCGTTTATATAAAGCTGATAAATTTTATTTATTCATGGCATTTCTTTGACCCTTTCAACTAATCTTAAAACTTTTAACTTTAAAATGACCCCGAGCTTTGAATGTAAAATTACATTTCATAAACATTTCTCAATCAAACAAATCTACATCCTCATTTTTTATATGTGGAAATTTTCTCCACTATTTCAAATGTTATCACTTCTGTGATTTTGGATTTTATTACTCTAATACTATGTGTTAAAGACATTGTATTCTAGCAATTTCTCCCACGGTAGGTGCAAAGGAATGCCATAACAAATACACTGTGCTAAAGTGCAATAGGTATGCTTGTGGGACTAGGGACCCCGTCCGCATAACAAGTTTATTACTACTTAGTTTAAAGTGGTATACATATCTTGCCCCATTTGAATTTTTTAATGTTCTTAAAGGTTAGGCCCACTTAATTGATCTTGAGTATACATAACCTCATGCCAATATGTGAAGTTTAACTGGACTTTATTCATTTTTAAGTAAGCTAAGCAATTTGTGTCTCTTAGGATTTTTATTCCTTCATTGGTAAATCATTGGAATCTCTTCCCATCCTTGGTAAAGGTATATGTATTCTTCTTCCCATCATGGATTATGTATCTATCATATTATTATGGTATTTTTAACAAGAAGTCACGTCTATGGGAACAATGTCACATAGAATATCATCATTCTATTTACCAGAATATAAGTGTCATCTTGGATCTTCTTTCATGCATTACATAATTCATCACTATTTGAATTTCATTCTAAGCATATTCTTCCTCCTCTATATTATGTCCTCTTCTAGTATTTGTAGATTCTTTGTTGGAGTAATCATTCATCTATTCTCCATCATAATTCTCCATCTACATGGCATCTTCTAGGAGTTGTAGATTCTTTGTTGAAGTGATCATTCATTTATGCAACGCCATATTTATCCATCTCATTGTTTTAGAAATGACTATTTGTCTTCAAATGTTTCTCCACATGCTGCCATAGTTTTGTATTCATTTTTATGCACAAATTAGACTTTGTGTGGGCATTCAAATGGCTTGTGCCTTTCTTCCTACATGAATAGCATTATATCCTCAACTTTAACAACCAAGCCACTTCCTCATCCTCGTAATCATATGTGAAGCCTACCCCAATCTCTACCTATTACCATTTTAAATAGACTTTCTTAGATTTATTGTCATAAATATAGTTAATTTTCTATGTGGAATTATGTCGACCTTCAATTGAAGTTGGTCTTGCATAGACTTCTCTCATTTTGAAAATATTTTTTAAATAATTTTTCTACCTCAATTCGTAAAACCTTCTTCCTATACATGTCCAAGATATAATGATTTTTATAAAATTCCTCTATGTAGGCATGTACATTTTAATCCTTTTCTCTAAGATTCAACATTTGCTTGAACAAAGCTTGTTTGCATTTTTATAGGAAAATAAATATCTTATAACTTTGCTACCATTTTGATCCAATTTCAAAACTTTCATTTTCCATTTTAAACTCACTTTGGATGCCATGGAAGCTTAATTTTTTAAGAGTTCTCAATTCTTTCAAAATCTAGCGTATTGCTTCATCGTGCATGTCTAGTCAATCCATGCCAAGGAGTTCAAACTTCTATCATAATAGGAAATTCTAAAATTCACTTTCATATTATTCTTAAAAAATTTCATTAATTATGATGTCGTATCTAGACATCTTTATTTTTGTTCTCATTTTCCTCTTTTGATATTGAGTAGTTATCCTCAACATATTTAATTTGTTTTTTGTTCTCCATTTCTCTCATTGTTCTCCTCAATTTTGTAATTCTATGTTCATGTTGTCCTTCTACTTTTCTCTTCAATTTTTCCGTCTTTCACACTTATGGCATCTTCTTCGAGCCCTCATTTAACTTAGATTTCATCTTAAACCTTCTTAACCTTACTTTAATATGAAATGACATATTTAAGGCATAATGAGCCTAATTCTACTAACTCATTTACTATTAAAACTAAACTTAATTTAAAAATATATAAATAAATAAATAATTAATTTTAGAATTTTGAATGCTCGATAAAAAATAATATAGGTCCTGGAATGAGACCTAAAACTACTTCTGAGATAAATTTCTTCCACACCTGGGTAGAGAATTGACAAGATTGAAATAAATGATCGCAAGTTTCCATGCTTGGATGACTTAGAACACATCTACTTCGGCCCTCCAAATGCTTCTTTTGTAGGCAATCCCATGCTGGAATTCTAATGTGTAAAATTAACTAGATCAAATAAATAATTTTGAGAGGCGCTCCAAGTTTCCAAATCTCAGTCCACCACCAATCATAAGAGAGGGCATTCTCATCTAGCATAACTTAATATCCCTTGGAAACTTCATATTCCATTCCACTTGCTCTCCATGGCTAGGCTAAATTATCTGGACAGTCTGTGAGTCTGATGTGTGCTCTGCGTAGCTCCCCTACATAATGATTTCAAGCAATAGAGTGATCATTGTTTAAATCTAAATATGATGCAGAAAAACATCCTTGGTGCCAAGTGGAGGTGGATTCAACTTTCCCAATCTTATTTAAGGTAAAAATCCAAATCTTGTAACAAAATTATCAATTCTAGTGGAAGAAAAATATCTTGACCAGATCCAAGAATGGCATCAACCCCGACTCCAACCTACGTTCCTCGACCAACCTTCCATGCAAAGAGTTTTCCAATGATTAGGAGAGAAGCAATTAAGGCTTTCCAATGGTTTGATGAGCTATTTAATTTCTTACAAGGCTTCCTTGTCCAGTGCAAGATACTTCCTAATTCTATGTATTTTGTAGTGATAAATGTGACCCCAAAGGCTATCTTTTGTGGAGAGAAGACACAATGATTTGGTAGGTAGAGAATTGGCAAAAAAAATTAGGTCCTTCAATCCCCATCCACCATTTTTCTTTGGCCTAAAAATGAAAAGTTATCATATTTTCTTTTATAATCCTTTGTTTAAGCTAAAGCTATCATAGTGGACTTGAAATAAATTTACAATTTTCCATTTACTACTCAAAACTAAGTCTTAGTATTCATTGTTCTAACTCTTTGTCCAAATTTTTTTATAAGTACATGCTTGGTTCAATCAAGGGTTTACTTGTAGTGGATGACCCTCAATTGCTTTTTTGATGATGCTTCGCAAGATAATTTGCAAAGACTTGGGGTTGGGGTAGTTCATTGGACTGATAGTTCTAGATGCTACTAATTAAAAATGAACACTAGACATGGACAAATACAATGAAGCGAAATGATGGCTCTTTATTCACTAACTTTCTTTGCGAGATATAAAAATATATATACTTCCTACGAGTTGTTGGTGACTAAAAGTTATTGTTTGTGCTCATAACAATTGTCTACTACAAGTCTTAGTTTTGCAATTTTGAACGGAAAAAATCACAAGCAAGTTTTCTGAGTTCATTGGGATTACATTTCAGCACATTTTTTGTGAACAAAATGTGGAGGTCAATCGATTATCAAAACTTGCTTTTCAAGTGATATAGGGATGCATCTACATTGAGCTATATGAAAATGGATCCTTTTTATCTAAAGAATGTATTCAAATTTTTCAATTTTGATTTTTTGTTTAGCACCTACCCGTTGAGAGTGGAAGCTGGCTACAACTTCCTGATTGGTTTCGCATGGGTGTCTCAACAGTCAACACCTAAGACTGTTGTATTTTTTTTTTATCTCGTTGGAGCTAGATATCTTTGCGGGTTCTTTCTTTTGTGATCAACTAGGTTTTTGTGGGACTTTTCGAGCAGTGATATTTTCAATTCCTTTGTTTATTTTTGTTCAGTTTTGAACTCGGGTTTGGCCTTGACGTCGTTGGTTTCAAATGGAATTTGACCTTCCTGTTTTATTCATTGGCTTAAATTTTGATTGTGGTTTATCATTTACTAATTTAAAGGTAGTTTTAGTCACATTTATGGTTTCTACATATATAAATTTCTCTATTACAATTGAAACAAGTCTTTTGTTGTAATTATGTTTCGTATACTTTATTAATAAAAAGTATAACTTTCTTTATGAAAAAAAAGTAATAGATGACCTATCTACATTTGCTTTTAAAGTTAGATGTAGAGCTTGGGCTTTTGAAGTAATTAACGATGGACCTAAATATACAATGGCTTAATAGAGAAGTAGCTCAAACGAGGGTTCTACAACTAATATAGTAGAGTTGTTGGCAATAGACACCTTGTTATATCCAACTTAGATGGGGTACAATTTACTTTTTTAAATTTGAATTATTATGCTTCTTCACTCTATTAAAAAAAAAGGGTTGCACTAAAGCTATGTCTACATCACTATCATAAAAATACAAACTTGGGTATCTAAGTCGATGTTGTTAGTCTTCATTGATCAACATATTATTTAAAGCTATCTTTAAATATTTCTTTGGATTTATTACTTCAAAAACACTAAAATGAGGCAAAAGTTTTACAAGTATCTATTCATTAACAAGTATAATTTTTATAATCTAGTTATTAAATAAAAAAAATATTTTTATAATCTTATAATATAATTATTTCGATTGTGTAGAAAGCTAGATCAAAGCTTGAGTGGAGTAGGAGGAGTGTTACATTTAACTATGTTAGACAAAATTTAGTTTTGTATTGGTTTGTGAAAAGACAAACAACTTTGCTTAGTTATATGCTTTAAAGCTTTTACCTACTTTAACACCAGAGAAAAACATTAAGAAGCTACATATCTTTGGTGACTTGATGCTAGTCAACGAGTAGAAGGTGAATGTGAAGCATTGTCACAATATAGTTTTGTGTCCTATGTTGGAAGAGATTAAAAATTTGTAAAGTAAGTTGGAAATAGTCACCTACATATATGCATATATAGAGAGAGAAATAGTGAAGCAGATTCATAGTCAAAAGCTAGATTAAACAAAGAAATGTAAGGCAAATTTTTGAACATAGTGAAGGATCATATTCTAACTATACTCATACACCTTTTTTTCATCGATATTATATAAATCTATTTGATGGATGTTTGTATCTTTTTGAACTTTTTATGAATGGTTTCATTGTGTCAGATAATTATTAGTGAATATTTGGAATGTACGAAGCACTTTTTGAGAAGCAAAATGTTGCTTAATGATGTTAATTGAGAACTTTGGGGAGTTTGTAATAATTGAACTATGAATATGTTTGAAACATTTTAATGCTGATACTACTGGTCTTTTGAGATTGTATATAGAACAATATAGAGCTAATATAAGGTGGATATAGCTGGTTCTTTGTGATCATTTGAAATATAACTTTATATATATATATATATATATATATATATATATATATATAACTCTTGAAATAAGCATAACATTCAAAGAATAGAATAAGTGTTTTCTTACCCATATATATATATAGTGGTAAGAAAACACTTATTCCACTCTCCCAATGTTATGCTTGTTTCAAGAATTTAATAGAAAAAAACGCAAACTAGATACTTTTGAATGATCAAAGGTAAGGTAATTTTACAATTATGAGTAATAAAGTTGGGCATCCAATATTATAAATATAACTTATCTTTCTTATACAATACAAACTATCTATATTAATAAAGACATTTCACTTAATTAATTATCCCTGGATTATCTCTGCCTAAGCCATGCGGCTTATATTGCTAGCAATTTTTTTATACCCATTTCGATCCACATGTGGAGGCGAAGAGTCGTTGAGAACGCGACTCAGATACCTCTTCGTGCTGCTAGTTAGACAATAGACCTTGTGGAGAATCTCGATTGAGTTGTGGAGAATCCAAATAACAACTCCTGTAATTCAAAGTAGAGCGATTTGAGCCGCTTATTCTTGCCCGTTGGAGGGGCGAGAGAATAATTGTAACCCCGTTATCTTTCTTATACAATACAAACTATCCATATTAATAAGGACTTTTCACTTATAAAACCTCATAAACAAATAAGTAACAATCACAACGACACTTCTAGAATACAACATTTGCATTAACCCCAAAAGATTTTTCCTCCAATCTGTTCTGTTTTCTTTTTTTTTTTAATATGAAGAAAAAATCTAATTATTAAATTAATTGATCATTATCATATAAAAAATCTAATTATAAAATTAATTGACTATTACAAAATAACTCACAATAACTTTAAAAAACATACAATCTTCTTTACCATTAAATTATAACTCACAATAACTTTAAGAATCTTCTTTACCATTAAATTATAACGCCATTGAAAATATACCAAAACTGATGAGCTAAATATGTAACTATTCCCTGATTTTAATAAAATGGTCTTCAAGGTCGTAAACATGATACAATATTACGTTATTTTAATTGAATCTTCCTAAATGTTGTAATCATGATATTATTGTGTTTTTTAAAGTTTGGCGCACTGTTTCTCCATATTGAGACCCATTTCCCTCAGTTGAAGCATTCTCCTTTGTACCTTGCTTATCATTCTCAACAATGGACTCTGAAAGCGGAATGAAGGTTGCATTTTACACACAAAACTTTTATTCCAAAGCCCGTGATATTGGGTCTGGAACATCTTGACGCTGTCCACTTGCATGCCTCTCCCAAATACAGGAAAAAAAACAATCCAGTTCTGCAGCAATCTTTCCTTCAGGAGATTGTAGAATCTTTGCCAATTTGCGAGCTCCATATCCAAATGTACTTCTTATATGATAGAAATTTGCTGCACCATATAAACAATGCCCAAAATCTAAGTATCGATTTTTTACACCAATTGGAACCATATAAAACAATACCCATCCTGTGTACTTCAGTGAAACATCACAAGCAGCAAATGCTTCAACTAAACTTCGGCAAAGATCAAAAGGGAAAATGATGAAACTACAACAAAATAAATACGTATAGATCATAAACATGATATTCACCAAAGGAATGTCAATTTGTTTTTAACTATGTATTTCACCTTGAATAATTAACCAGATGTATACTTCTCAGTTCTTTGTTACAAGTTTCTCATTCTATTTTTGATATCTTGATTTGTAACAATATGGAAGAAAAAACTTATGGTATTAATTAAAATGGAAAATGAATTGAAGGTATTATTCAACTCCAATATATGGAATCTGGAATCTGACCTGAGGGTAAAGTGAAAGTAATGACAAAAATACCTTCGCTCACACTCCGCCCAAGATTATTATTTTCACGTAATGGATCAACTATATTCAAGAATTTGGAGCGGAATAGTCGACTATTATTATCATGGCCGTTTGGAACAACAGAGTACATATCGATACATCTCTCCAGAAATTTCTTGCTAAGCAACAGTTCTGCTCCATCTGTCTGAGGTGGTTCAGCTGCCATAAAGAAAATACCGTCAATGAAAAAAAAAATTGAACACTAAAAAATTGAATTTTAATATTCCCGGTCATTAAATCTACTGTGTATAAATAAATCAAAGGTGACTACCCGCTATTTTTGGAAGAGAGGCGATAGGAACAGGACCCTGTATGCTGACACAATAATTGCCCCAATCGAACTTACTAAAATAATCCAGAAACCTAAATAAAACCTGTCCATTGACTACTGCATCAGTACTCCATAGTCATTACATATAAAAATTTAATCAAGTAGCCCTTCTTAAATATTCTCAGAACCTTTATTTGATGTCCTGTTATTTCTAGGATCTAACAAAGGATATATGTCACTGATATGTCCACGCACCTCCAAAGGACCCCGTAGTGATGCATGGAAAATATGAAAAATATACAGGACCAATGTCTCCAAAGCATATGTCGAAATAAAACCACGATTAGCACCAAGAATACGGCTTTCATAATAGCACCATGCTTTAACAAGTATAATACTACGTTTGAACAAGTGTCTCTTCCCAATCACCAGATTGACCTACAGACAGGGTTTGTATATCAATTCACACGTAAAGCAGTCACATTAACAGCAAATGGACATCGCAACTTTTGAATATAGACTGGCATCATTATATGCACTAATGACAACATGACCCTTGATACTTACGTGCTCAAGAAAGCAAAGGGTGCAAAGTCCTCCAAGTTGATTGAAGGAGATATCTACAGGGATGTTTTCAATAAGACATTTCACAAGCTTGACCTGTCAGGAATCACATCCACAGCAAAGGGTCCATAAAATGTAAATCTGTAGAGAAATTAAAGACTTGAAAACAAAAGAAAATTCATGTCATTGCAAGAGAAGATACCAAATCTTGCCTATGAGATCCAAGTAAAGAATTTTTTGCCAAATTATTTCAACATTTGAACCACAAAAAGATTTGAAAGCTGCAAAGAGTGAAAATCCAAGGAGCACAACAGAAGGAACAGGAGAAAATGAAGGGAACTGTGAAAATAAACAAGATATGCAAGGATAATGGAATTTGCAATAGGAAAAGACATTCTGTACCCGAGGAAAACTGGAGCGGGAAATTGGAAGACTAAAGTCAATTCCTGGTCACCATATAACTAAACTTGTATCGTTGGCGGAATCATGCACCAATTGCATAAATATGACACAATTTTTAGTTAATTCTAAAAATTGGACGTGAATAATGACTAAGATCCATGGAACGGTTTACAAATAATAAGCTGAAATTAATTTTGAATATCATAATAGATAAACTGCCCACAGAACACATAAGTAGCCTTATTGAATCTCAAAAAAAGAGAACCGGGAAGGCTGGCATTGAAAAAAGAACAGAAAAAGGAATGGTCAAGCAACAAACTATGAGTGAGAAAGAGGAGAAACTAGGAGAATAAAGTAAATCAGCATTTCTATTTCATAAAAAGAACTAGAAAACTTCAATAGGTCTCTAATAAAAAAGCTCAAACATAACAAAGTCATTCACTGTTAACTGCTTCAGTCTGAAATTGTAAATCCAATTTTAGTCTGTAACAAATAAGGTATACTTCAACCAAGCAACATGATAACTTGTTCTGGGGTTAATAAGAACCTGATATCTAGACAAAAAGCAAACACTTTCAAGCTTAACTGACCTCGGCAGCATGTATGTACTGAACATCTTTTACTCTAAATTTAGCATCCTTGTTTCGCCCTTCTTCCTCAAGGGCAGAACGCACTTTAATTGCCCATGCATTCGTAGGCTGTTGATGATTGCCAAAAGCAGTCAAATCAATGTCTCCATCAGAAATATACGTTTTCAGTGGCACTGATCCAAATGCAAAAACCTGCAAAGCCCTCGACAAAAATCTTAGTATAGAATATATGTCATCCTGATCTAAGTAATATGTATTCATAAACAAATACTAACTGTATACAATATAAGCAAAAGAAAAACAATTCCAGGACTTTACAATAGTTTCTACAAGGTCATGGCATGTCGTAGTTAGTTCTAGTCTGTCCTGAATCCTGATTCTTTATGCCCTTCATCTTACCAAAAGGCATGCCAAATGTCTCCTATCAAATGCCATAACCCAAATAATCCAACTAGAAACTTATTGATGTGGTTCATTTCTTAACATAAATGCTACTCGGTTTCAATCCAGCATTTAGCTTTTATCCAGAGGTTCTGCGAAGCAGACTTTCTGCAAAATATTAGTATTTTCAGGGCATTTCAGATCAGTGATTCAGGTTAAAGTTTACAACTTATTTTATAAAGTTGGAGAATGTAATTATGATCAGAAACGAACCTTCTACAGACTATCAGGAAGTACCATGGATTTAGGTGGGAGGAGGCATTGGTTTGGGAAGAACACTGTAACCGCAAAAAGAAATAAAAGACCAAAATAGGTTAAAAGAACAAGTACAAACAACAATAACAACCAAATAAAAGAGGGGGTTTCAAAAGATACCCCTGAAATGAAATGAAATTAAAAATGAGTACAAGACCAGCAGGAAACAAAATGACAAAAACATAGGCTTACAAGTAGGTTATCCCAAGAAGGAAAAAACCCAGAAAGTGAAGGAGAGCCGGTAGAGAAACATAGCCTAGACAAATATGAAGGTGCCACAACGGGAGGAGGGCATTAGACATGCTCACCGTCTGAATCAATAGTACAGATGTCAACACCAAGTGCCTTTTGAATAATGTAATTTAGAGAGTAGCTTGGATTGATAGAGTGCAAATTGTAACCCTAGGTAGCATCAACCTACTTCTGATGATGGTTAGGGCTAAGAAGGAGGTAGAATCACTCCTAACATCCAAGATTGAAGAATTCCTCATAGAACAGAGGAAACTACTAATGCATCGTTGAGAGGGTGCAAACTAGGGATGAATGTTAGATGGTCCTAGTGCTGTCAAGCTAGGTCGCTGTGGGACATTATCTTTCCTTAGTGCCCCAAACTAGAAGAAAGGAGGTAATTTGGTAGTTATCACAGAATCTCTAACTCTCATGAAAAAACAGAATGAGACTCTAATGCCTTCCCTTGCCTTTTTGGTGTCTAAATGAGGAAGCTGAACAATCATCTAATCCAAGGGCCCAAAATGAATTAGATGGATGGATGAGATTAAATGCACTTTTAATTCTCTCCAAAATTAATTTCAGTCACCTCACTTAAATTTATCAAACAGTCACTTTATTCTCTAAAGTGAAAATTAAAAACTCATCTCAACTTATTAATTGCAAGGGTCACTTTAATTTTTCCCTTTTAATGACTTAGGCAAAAGTCACTAGGGGAACACTTTCCTAGGAACAAAAATCAACACTCCCTCTTACTGAGGAAGGTGCTCTGCACCACACCCAACTTGTCTCTGAAATGAGTGAACTTGCCTATTCCAAGGGACTTTGTCAGGATATTTGCAACCTGCTCATCAATGGAAATGTACTCTGAACATAATCACAGATGAAATGGTATATGATCTCAATATGCTTTGACCTGTCGTGAAATACAGGATTCTCAGAGAACTAGATGCAACTCTGATTGTCACAGTAAATCACTGTAGGCCTCAGCTCCTGATCAAATAAATCCACCAATAACTTGCGAAGCCACAATGCCTCGCAACTAGCCTGACTGGCTACCATGTGCTCAGCCTTAGCAGAACTCAAAGCAACAGACTTTTGCTTCCGATTGAACCACGACACTGCTGTCGAGCCCAAATTGAAACAACATCCGGAAGTGCTCTTCCGGTCTGCCACACTACCTGCCCAATATGAATCTGTGAAGGCAATCAATCTAACCCCATTCGATCTCCTATAATCCAGACCATAATCCAATGTACCTGCAAGGTATCTCAACACATGTTTTGCGGCAACCCAGTGCATCCTCCTAGGCTCCACCATGAACTAACTGAGAGTGTTCATTGCAAGACACAGATTTGGCCTAGAGTTGACCAGATACATCAACGGACCTATGAGATGACTATATAAGGTAGGATCCACCAACTCTCCCTCGAAAGCATGAACCTTCTTCCAGTTGGTGACCATAGGTGTAGACATCGGCCTGCAATCCTCCATCCTCCATCTCCTCAGAATATCTACTGCATGCTTTCCCTGCCCCAGAAAAATATGACCAGGCTCCTACCAAACCTCCAATCCCAAAAAATAATGCATCAACCCAATGTCAGTCATCTCATACTCTAAATCAAGATCTCTCTTGCAAACTGCAATAGGTTTCTCCTCACCTATGATAAACAAACCATCCACATACAACAAAAGAATGAGCAGATCATCTCCAACCATGATGAAATAGAGATTCAAATCACCCTCACTCTTTTGAAAACCCATCAACAGTAAGTAAGAGTCTATCCTAGAATACCAAGCTTGAGGAGCTTGCTTTAGTTGTCACGTCCTCTCCCGCCTCGAAGGAGAGAACACGACCCTTTCTTCTGCTACCTGAGTTACCCATCTCGTGTTCTACTTGAGTATGACGATTCCCATATTTTTTTTTTCCTTTTCGATCTACAAAAGCAAGAATTCCTCCTAGTAACATTCTGATCCAGACCGTCTATAAAATCTTTATCTTCCCCAACCATTGAGAGATCCAATGGCTGAGAAGAATTGCAGCGAAAATCAACGGTCACAGTCTGTTCCGCATCCGAAATCAGATCAACAACTGAGAATCATACCGTAGAAAATCAACGGTGTGGAGAGCTTTGCTTGCGAAATCGAAAAACATATAAAATTTCACTCTCGCACCCCGCATCCTGCATGCCAAATTTTGCATCCCACATCCCGCATGCGAAACGGCCGTTGCGGAGATCAAAGTTGTGGAAATCAAAATTTACCATAAGTCATTTCCGCATCCTGCATCCCGCAATTGCAGAAGGGAAATTGCGGAAAGCAGATTTCACAAAACAACTTTTCCGCATTCCGCATTTTGCATCCCACATCTCGCAAGTTGCGGAAAGGAAAATGTGGAAGGGAGAATGTGTAGATCGAGAATTTCCAAAGAACTTTTTCTGCATTCCACATTCCGCAGGTTGTTGAAAGGAAAAATCTGCGGAAATTCGATCTGTTCATGAAAATTTCTAAGTATAAAACTGATTTTTAAGCATCCAGGCCATCACCAATCCGACCAATCTAACTTCATAACAAATTAGAAAATTCATTGAAGTAAATCACAAGTACAGATGCATCATTCATGAAACATACAGTTGAAACACAACACATTTCATTCAAGCATTCATCATTTCATATTAGTTTATAAACAAGTACAGTTGCAGGGATTGAAACACAAGAGATACTTGTCTTTATCAGAAGCTTGTCCCGCAACTAGCTATGTCGCTGCAATGTTCCACCCAACCATAGGCCAGTGTGCTCATCAATCTCTCAGCAACACTGCCACCCCCGAGGTGGGCATGATTTCCCCAAGGAATAAGGAACACTAGCAAACTTCCCCATAGCCAAGGATACAATAAAACTCAACCAAGCCAACACAGTTGGGCTTATCAGGCTTACACAGGCAGTGATTTACACATAGCCAAAGTTTATACAAGTCACAGCCAAGCCAACAGATGGGTTTATCAGGCTACCAACCAAGCCATCCTTCCAGTTGGGTTTATCAGGCTTACACAAACAGTGGTTTACAGTTAGCCAAAATTCACATGAGACACAACCAAGCCAACAGATGGGTTTATCAGGCTACCAACCAAGCCATCCTTCCAGTTGGGTTTATCAGGCTGCCAAGGAGGTGGAAAGACCGATTGCTAAGCTAGTGAGCTCAATCCTAGAGCTATGGACACCTACACCGGATCTAGCCTGACTTCTAAACATTTACACACCCAACACAAGGAAGCATCCTCTTCTCTGCTACACTGTCCCTCAGGCCATGCCTTCCCTTCCAATGCTATTCAGGGTATGCAAAGAAGAAAACCAACCCTCTAGATTGGTTTGTGAGGTTCCTTCACACACTAGGTTTATCAAGCAAGTCCAGACTCCAATTCCATTCCCCAAATCAGTTCAGATGTCCAACGAGGATGTACACACAGCGATCTCAGTTTTGGGATTAACAAAAAGTAACTGAAGCCAAGGAATACACACACACACACAGCAATTACGAATTTCTGAGCATTGCCTGAGCTAAACCGACTACTGCAATTATAAAAAACGAAATCATTTGCTGGTCATTCAATTCAAAAACACAAATCGGATTCTGGGCATTCGCATTCAGGAAACGATTAACAGACAGGAAAATTGTGAAAATGAAGACAATTCACAGAACAGGAAAAATTCCCGAAGGATCAAGACTTGGAGCGGTTTTGCTTGCTGCGGAAATGCCAAAATGTATTGCCAAAATGTTCCACACAGTACAAATCGTGAGGGGAAGGTGAAACGCGACTGCATGAGGGAAAGGCAGGCGTTTTTGGTGTTTTCTTGCCCAAGAAAATTTAAAAAGCGTTTTTTTTCAGAAATGGGTGCTCTGCCCATTTCGAATTTTTGCCTCCTCTTCCCATTCCCCCCCTTATCCTTGGGAAAAATCATGCCCCCATCTCATTTTGTTGCATTGACATAGCTGGCTATAAAATTTTAATTAAAAATTGCAAATTTAACATGACGTCCAAACTTATAACGTTCAGCTAGCATAAAAACACCATCGGTCTAAATCTTAATCGTCGAAACATAAACACTAAATCGATGGTGGGGATTTTGCCTTGAGCTCCACACCATGATTATTTACATCATATTATTTAAATGCAAATGGGGTCAAAACCGGGGTGTTACATCAGCCCATACAAGGCTTTCTTCATCCTGCATACATGAGACTCTCTTCCATGAATCAGAAAGCCCTGTGGCTGCTCCACATAAACCTCCTCCTGTATGATTCCATTGAGAGATGCAGTCTTCACATCCATTTGATGGATCTTCCAACCCATTTCTGCAACAATATAAATCAATGATCTGATAGAAGTATAACAAGCAACCGGTGCAAAGGTCTCATCATAATCAACTCCCTCTACCTGTGAGAACCCCCGCGCCACAAACTGAGCCTTGTATTTCTCCACACTGCAATCTATAGCATGCTTTACCTTGTAAAGCCAACGGAAAGTCACGACTGACTTCCCCTCAGGTCTTAGAACAATCTCCCAAACATCGTTCTTCATGATGGAATGGTACTCTTCCATCATGGCATCTCTCCAAACATGATGCTGAGAGACCTCCTCAAAAGCAGATGGATCTGAAGCATGAAGAATAGCAACCAAGGCCATACCCAACCTATCTGGCATCACTATAGTCCTCACTGTCTCCTTGGGCATTCCAAAGTCCTTAGCTTCCTTCAAGGTCTCCTGAAGCTATTTAGGTGTTTTCTTCTCTGAAGGTTGCTCCCAAATTGGTCTGTCATCATCTAAGGAACTCCCAGAAGTAGAAGGCCCAGAAACTTGTGTACGAGGAGCTGGTGAACCAACAACTAGTCAAATTTGTGATCCAATAGCTCTGTATGGTGAACCTATGACATGAGAACCAAAACCTGTCCTTGAAGAACCTGCTGGATGAACCACTGAACCTAAAGATCCTGTGCTTATACTTTGTGTCCAGTAACCCCAAAAAACCTGTGAACCTGTCACTTGTATTGAAGGTACCTATGAAGCTACCTGAGGTGTGGGAACCAGTTGCTCTCCTTGCACTGACTCTCTGGACTTCCTGAAGGCCCACTCCTCCAATCTCACTTCCCACCTCGCAACAACCTTCCTTAGAGCAAGAAGATAAATGCGGAAGGCCTTCGAAGTCTCATCATACCCCACAAAGATGCCTCTCTCTGTTGTGAGCTCAAGCTTTGTCCTCTTCTCAGAAGGGACAAGTGAAAAAGTTGGGCAACCAAATATACGAAAATGACTCACCTCAGGATTCTTTCCCGTGAACATCTCCTCAGGGGTCTTATTCCCCAAGGCACAATGGGGACTCCTGTTCTGAAAGTAAACAACTGTACTACATGCCTCTACCCAAAGAAAGAAAGGAAGTCACTGATCATGTAACATGGCTCTCGTTGCTCCAACAATAGATTAGTTCTTCCTTTGTGCCACTTCATTCTACTCAGGAGTGCATGGTACTGTCAATTTTCTTTGAATGCCTTCCTGTTTGGAATACTCATCGAACTCCTTGGAGGTATAATCACCCCTGTTATCTGATCTGAGTGCTTGAATCCTCCACCCAGTCTTGTTCTCCACGAGCTCTGAACTCTTGTAACCTCTTCAAGACCTCCTCATATTTCTTTCTCCTCAGGAAGTAGATCCTGGTCTTTTTGGAATGGTCATCGATGAATGTCACATAATACTCAAAACCTCTCAGAGAAACAGATGACATAGGACCACATAAGTCGAAATGTATCAAATCAAGTACTCTTGTTGAACTGCTATCACTGCTTGTAAAAACAGTCTTGGTGTACTTTCCCAAAGCACACCCCCTGCATACATCACTATGCTCAGTGTTGAACTCAGGCAACCCTGTAACCATGTACCTCAACATCCTCAAAGCTGGATGATGCATATGAGCCATCCTCCTATGCCATAGCTCACAAAGCTCACTATCGCTGCTATGTGTCAACATACTGGGGATGAAATAAGAGCTTGTATAGTTTCCCACATCTGAATCCAATGGTGTAAGAGGCAGATGGTCTTGTAGTCTTGGGAAAAACATGCACATGTCCATCCAAGAAAGACCCCCAAGACCCCTATCCTCGATCATGGAAATTGATATCAAGTTTTCTTCAGCCTAAGTACAAATAATACGTCCCTCAAATTCATGGGACTCATGGACTCTCTCTGAAATATAATGGTCCCCCTCCCAACAGCTCTGACAACTGTCATCCCCCAACACGACCTCCACATCTATGCCTGCCTGTGAAAGCTTGGAGAACATCTCTCGAGCACCTATCATGTGACTCGAAGCTCCACTGTCAATATACCATTTGTTGGTGGTGGATGCACTGAAAGAATGGCCATTCAACAAAGAATACTCCCTCTCAACATCAATGTCTGCACTGGTGATGATGAATTCTCTCTCTCTATCAACATGCCCAGCACAGAGAGAAAAATATCTCTCAAATCTAGCTGTAAACTCCTCAACCTCTGTTGAAGCTGCTGTCTGCTGCTGCTTCTTCTTCTTCTGTGGGCATTGTCCAGCATAGTGCCCAAGCTTCTGACAAGCAAAGCACTTTAAAGTGCTCAAGTCCTTCTGTCCATCCTACTGCTTAGCCCCACCCTTCCTGGGGTCTTTCTTGAACTTCTTCTTTCCCTTGGCAGTCAAAGCCACATTCTCCTCATCCTCCTTGCTAGTAGAAGAGCTTCCATGCACAAGACCTCTCTGGGTCTCCTCCTGAACAAAATCATCCCAAATCCTGTCCCAAGAAGGCAAGTTCTCCCTGGCTACTATAGCCTCCACAAAAACAACCCAAGGCTTTACAACCCCATTCAAAGTTGTCCGCACTAGCTCAAAACCAAGAACAACCTCCCCTACTGCTGCAAGCTCATCTCTCACCCGAGAGATCTTAGTAAGGTAGGGAATCACTCCCTCAGCTTTGGCCATCTTGATACTCTTCAATTTCTCTCTCAAAACTATTTTCTTATTTTCATTTGAGCTTTTGAAACAAGCTCATCAAAGCATCCCACATATGATATGCATGGGTTTTACTAGAAATGTGTGGGATCACATGATCTTTAATTGCATTTAGAATGATCCTTCTAGCCTTAATGTCCTTCTTGTTTAAGGCAGAAAGTGCTTGTGCATCGGTGGAAGTAGGAACAACAATAGGATTTGTTGTTGTATTGTTAACCACTTCATCCCATAACTCATTTTCCTCCAATATAAGCACTAGTATATCTTTCCATGGGACAAAATTCCCAGCCCCATCAAGCCTATCCTCCAACCTCAGTCATGTTGCCATTTTCATTGCAAAGTTCAAGTCTCGACAAGGTGCTGCCCACTGACAAAAGAAATCACTGACAGTATAAAATTTTTCACTGTGTAAAATTCTACTCTTTCTCTAACAAAGCTCTGATAACATGTAGATTTTTCAACATTTTCCCAACCCGGTTTCAACCACCATTTTCATCATAGTTTAATGCCCAACCCAATTTACTCTCAGCTGCAAATTAAGTCATTTCTCATAAACAATTTATGACTGAAACACAAGAAGAATTTAATTACTTTTAATGAGCAACAATTAAAAAAACACGGTCACAAATAAAAAAATCAGACTCAGAAATTTTTGGTCAAATGACCCAGGCAAAACCCCAACCTTCGGGGAAAACCTGTCCTAGAGAGAGAATTTTATTTTCTGCAATAAAATGAAAGTACAACAAAAAGAGATGAACTTATCTCAGCCACAGTGCTTAGCAAATTGACTGAATTTAGAAATTTAATCGTCAAAATTTCTGCCAACTCGCTGGCTCGAAAACCGTGCCAAACTGATTGTAGGGACTGCCTCAGTTTTCGTGCCCACTACTGTACCGTATGGACTATACGGCCTGCCTCTATTTTTGTGTCCACTGTACGGAATTGAACGGACTTTACAAAATTCCGTGCCCCCAAAAATTTATTTCTTTTCGAAAATCGTGCCCAAAATTTTACTCAGGAAACGTGCTGCACGGAAATGTGATTTCAGCTGTTGTACGATCTTGGGAAATGTGCCCTCTTCTCTTCTCTCTCTGCCTGCAATTTTTCTCCTTCTGTGCTCTCCAACTCTCATGAAAAAACAGAATGAGACTCTAATGCCTTCCCTTGCCTTTTTGGTGTCTAAATGAGGAAGCTGAATAGTCATTTAATCCAAGAGCCCAAAATGAATTAGATGGATGGATGAGATTAAATGCACTTTTAATTCTCTCCAAAATTAATTTTACTCACGTCACTTAAATTGATCAAAAAGTCACTTTATTCTCTAAAGTGAAAATTAAAAGCTCATTTCAAGTTATTAATTGCAGGGGTCACTTTAATTTTGTCCTTTTAATGACTTAGACAAAAGTCACCAGGGGAACACTTTCCTATGTACAAAAATCAACACTTCTCACTTGTAAATCAGAAGTTCAACTAGAGAGAGATCCCCCTAGAAGGCCAAAAACATCGTCATTTTCGGGTAGAATGGAGGAACTGTTGGTGAAGGAATATTCTTTTTCAGATGGAATGTTGATCACATTCCTGCTAGGGCCACCACATCAATTTCTGCTGGTATATTTCTATTGTTTTAGGGCTGTTACACCTTTTTGTGTACTATCTTAGGATACTAGAGAAGGGTTTTATGAAAGGCATTCATCCTTATAATCCCTTAATGTAACCAGAAGTGCTAACGAAGATAAAAGATGTTGTTCACTCTTATTTTTATGACTGTTGCTGCCCTCTGTACTTTGAAAGTTTGATGGTTATACCACATGCTGGTTGATTGTAAGTTGGATATGAAATGGCATTTTCATTTTTTAGAGCTTTTCACTAGTTCTATGCATCACTGTTGTTGATTGAAATGGTAATGTTTAAACTTGATGATTTTTTCCTTGCATTCCAAACTTCTTCACCAAGTTTGGTTTTGACTCCATCTACTGAAGGGCTAGGCACTTAGCCTTGCTTGTCTTCTCATCCTTTTACCTAAAGAATCTTAAAGTTTTGATTTGTCAAATCTGGAAATTGTTATTGGTTTTAATGAACAGATTTGACAAATCTTATTAGGGAATCCCCCCTTGTGATGGAGAGAGCCAGCCTAATGTGATGGTTAGTTCTATTTATGGTGACAATGGATAGAACTTCCAAGAGATCCCCTAGGGTTTATACCTGGCAGATTGGACTTATCTTGTGTGCAGATTCAGGAAGCAACACTCAGAATGTAGTCAACCTGGTTTTGAGAGATGAAGAATGAATGCGACAATATTGTTCAATAGTGTGATCAATGTTTAGTTTTATGCTTGTCATGGTCTAGCTCTGTTATATTTCCAGTATGTATTTTGGAACTAATGTATTAGACTTTGAAGTATATCACACTGTTTTAACAAAAGAAACCAACTGTCTGCAATGGGCAATTTTGTGTAAAAGCAAACAATGCT
Source organism: Pseudotsuga menziesii (assembly GCA_001517045.1). NCBI lineage: Eukaryota > Viridiplantae > Streptophyta > Pinopsida > Pinales > Pinaceae > Pseudotsuga > Pseudotsuga menziesii. The sequence goes on along the minus strand of LPNX010556147.1, from coordinate 144,190 downwards.
CAATAAACAGATAGTCAAGAAGAAATCCACTATGAGATGTAATGCACACATGAACGTAAAATCAGACTGCACAATATCTAACCTGGTTCTTCCATTTTAGTACATATTGTTCTTGCTTTTGCCCAAGAAAACAGAGAAACAAAAAAGAAAAAAAAAATGGATGAACCCTTTTAAGTTTTTTGAAATAAGAATGTAGATTCTACATAGAAGATATAGAAGCTTTTAAGCCCCAGGTGTTAGCTGTATTGGTAAGACACTCCTGTGCAATGTCCACAGAGGTTTCAGGATCCATTCCCATTGGATCCTTTGGGGATACCAGTTGCCTCTGGTTTGCAGTTGATCTTCCATCCATCTGGAAATTCTACAAAAGGTGTGGGAGGATCTATATGAAGCTATTTCTTCAGAAAAAATAACAAGATATAGAAGCTTTTTTATTACCTGGTTCACTATTCTATAATAAGATTTTGTATCACTGGGATTTTATTTGAAAGTTGCTCTATCAGATGGTTAATCTATACAAAGCTTCCTTTGGGAATATTTGGGGACCAAAATCTATTCTTCCAGAATTTCAAACATCAACTCAAGAAGTGTTTCCTTTTCAACTTAATTCTGCATCAAATTTGAGCTCAGAACACAAAAAGCATAAGCTCATATCCATCTATTCATTTCAACAAACAAATGGTAAGACCATTTCAAAGGTCTCCAAACAAGTACAGTATTTTAGTAATGCACAGTTAAGGAAACGATATTGTGAAGTAACAATTGACCAATTTTTTGTATATTATGAAGCTATTTCTTCAGAAAAAAGAACAAGATATAGAAGTTTTTTTATTACCTGCTTCACTATTCTATAATAAGATTTTGTATCACTGGGATTTTATTTGAAAGTTGCTCCATCAGATGGTTAATCTACACAAAGCTGCCTTTGGGAATATTTGGGGACCAAAATCTATTCTTCCAGAATTTCAAACATCAACTCAAGAAGTGTTTCCTTTTCAACTTAATTCTGCATCAAATTTGAGCTCAGAACACAAAAAGCATAAGCTCGTATCCATCTATTCATTTCAACAAACAAATGCTAAGACCATTTCAAAGATCTCCAAACAAGTACAGTATTTTAGTAATGCACAGTTAAGGAAATGATATTGTGAAGTAACAATTGACCAGTTTTTTGTATATATAATTCAGGGGCATTAATAAATAAGCCAGTGCAAAAGCCTCTCCTATCATACAAACTTGAACCTAAAGGCAGCAGAAACAACGAAAACTGAAAAATATAATAGAGATGACCATAATTACCTCACATCCAATACATCGGTAAACAAGATGTTGAACATATTGAGCAACAGCCTTCCTTCGATTCTCTGAAATTACAGTTGGTTGAATTTGAGAAATAAGTTCTCCAGTCCTAAGCTCAGCTTTAGCCCAGCCCTCGATGCCAACATCAATGGCAGTGGGCAAAGGGTTAGCTGAAGGTGGACATTCTTCTTCTGTTAAATATCCCTTCAAACTGTCCAGATTGCCCATGCAAACTAACTTTTATGTTCTCTCTACAAGTTAGTTCGGTTTCCACTAATCTCTGTGCTCATGCAATCATTCTCAAATAGAACCTGTTTTTTGTATATTGGCTTCCTCAATGCGTAGTTTCTGAAAAGGACTGTCAAAACTAGATAATGAATTCACCTAAAAATTGAAGTGATTAAAATCATCCAAGTTACTGTAGCTGCGCTAAACTGTTCCAATGAGTTATAAAATAAGCAGAATCAGTATTTAACAACAAGATCCAAAGTACATGTGAGTTGAAAGCGAGCATACCAAAAAGAATGCTTAAATATCAATGCAAAAAATGATCTCAGCCAGAATCACAAAAACAATCCTCAAACTCTGCTAAAACCTCTTCTATTTGCCCCCATACTCTACAAAAACTCTTCTATTTGAGCACACAATCTTCACACAAGCCCGATAGAACTGATTTTGGAAAAACTCAGCCAAACTGAAAACACCCCATAAATCTGAAAATGTGATTGTGGCTGTGTCAATTGATCTGTCTGATGATCATTTTGTTAAACTAGCAACAACAAGGAAGGTCTTCCTGCATGCAGAAGACTTAAATTAGGAAACCGGTTGTATTTAATTTACTTTTTCTAAGTTTCCTTTGGAAAATAAATTAAAGTGATCTAAATTAACTTTAGTGAAACACTAGTTAAGGTGAAAGTGAAATTATGGTTTTTGCTTTACCTAAAGTTATAAAAGAGAGATCAATTGGTGGAGATGACACACTTGTATTCTGACAAAGACAGGATACAGACAGGGAGAGAAAGTCAGATAGAGGATTTAGCTAGGAAGACGGAGGAGCGAGCAGCATGATCATCGAGCTTCGTACAACTGGGCTTTACACTCACGCAGGAGGGTGCGGAGGTTTAGCTGGGGTTTTGCCCAATGATTCTGCCGTGTAACTGCATTTGCCAGGTTTGGGTGAATTTGCAGTATTGTATACGCTCCATATTTTCTCATAATAAAATCTATATCTGACTTTTGCACTGGTTTTCTCATCTTGGGTTTTTTCGGGGGTTTCCATACCCAAAATAATAGTGTCAATCTATGTTGCCAGGAAACGTGGGTACGAGGACGGGTACTGGTACGAGTACGGGTACGGCACTTTTTGAAACAGGGTACTTCGGTACGTCGGGGGTACTATATATATATATATATATATATATATTATATAATATATATATAATTATTAATAATGTATATATAATATATATTAAAAATAAAACTGAAACATGTCACAGTCACATGACTCACATGATACATCATGATCCAATGATCCATATATGCACATTGCATATTCACTTTCAGATTTCGTCATTGATTCATTGAACAATGAAAATTCCCAATTCACATTGAAAATTCAAAACATTCAAACATAAATTAAAATAAGTTATAATATATTAATGACAAATATATGTCCATGACTCGA
>LPNX010556147.1:0-140964 GCA_001517045.1 Pseudotsuga menziesii | reverse complement strand
ATCTGAAGGAACATAGTCATTTTCACAATAGAAAATGTACTATTAATCACCAGAAGCATTAAGTCAATTTGTATATACAGCACCCACGTCAATATTGTTACTGCCCGCTGTCAGTATATAGTCATGGGTCTTCATGTGGAGAAGAAGTTCAAGATTTTGCTGCTGTAGATGAAATGATTAATGGGAAGAGTCTAACCAGTAGTTTCCAGGCTACCATAAATTGAAATATCAATGTGGTAAAATCTTCACTCTTATATTGTGCTTACATACTTCCATTGGGCGCATTGGGAAGAATAAAGCTACTACAGGATTTGTTATACCGGAGTCTACTTCTTCATCCATTGATTGTCAGTCCCAACACATTCTAAGGCTGCTATAGTACTTTCATAACTTTGTATTGTGAGTCAAATAACTCTCATTTCCAAATCTGAATATTTAAGTAAAAGATGAAGTTTTCCCAATAGTCATCTACAGCACATTTCAGATCTCAGCCATTATAAGATTTTCTCACTGCTATCACATTGTATGGCCACATTACTTGGGTATCTCAACGTTCATTTCCAGATCTGTCAACGGGCTGCTACAGGCATGTAAAAAGCACCTTCTTACTATGTTTTTGGGCGTCTGTTTATTAGCCATTTAAATCATTGTTAATGTTATTTCCTTGCTATAATTTATGAGCATGTTATGTGAAGAATTGCCATTAAAATCTATGTTCAAGCAGTGATACATTATTCAAACAAAAATTCAAATCAAAACAGCAGTGAGGCATTATCCGTGTTGAGTTAAAAAGCTCCTACAACCTTTCCATGTAAATCTTGGGGTTAAAAATTCCCACCAATCCTATCATAGCTCCTACATATTTGTTAAAGAAGGATAAATCGCTAGAACTAGACTTCAACTGTGGGAACAAATTGTATTAGTTTGGTTTAGTTTTATATACTGGCCGTACCATAGCTGTACCCAAAATCAAGGTACGTTGTACCATTTTCACCAAACGTACCCAATTTTTTTAATGAAGTACTCGGTACGGCAACACTGTTCATGGTACGTGAGGGTACGTCTGGGTACGTACCATTGCCGTACCCAAGTACCCGGTACGTGTACCCGACCCCTGGGTACGGGTACCCATGCAACATAGGTGTCAATATTGTGATTTATTTCTCAGTTTTATATTCCACTGCATACTGTTAAAGATATTCATGTATGATTATCAGTACAGATTTGCATGCACTGTTTAGCCCTAGTTTGAATATTAAAGGAAAATTTACACATTTCTTGTATAATGTTGGCATAAAATATAAAGATGACATTTACAACACTACTAATTGAAACTTTGCCAGTGCTCTAGACTACGGAAGGGCTTTTTATATATATCACAAACACTCAACAACTGTGTGAAAGGCAAGTATTGGCATTGTCTAGGTGTGGAACTCCCTACCAGTACAAATTCAATTCCGTCATCACCAAAGCTAAATGCACCCCCCTGGTTTTAACTTGTAATTAACATGTCCCCCTTGGTTTTAACTTGTAATTAACATGTCTCCCACTTGTTTGCATTAGACATGTATATGATAATTAGTCTCATCAAAGAATTTCTTGTCATACTTAGAAAATACTACATTTTCTATTTCCTTTCTTTTGTGAAAGTAAATAAACTTTTCTGCAATCTAAAGAAAGAAAGAGATCACTCTTATTGACTATTTTTCCAGTGCTCCAGAGAAAAAACCAATATTTCTAACAGAAGAGTTCTATTCTAGGTTTTTGCATTTTCCAGTCTGCCTTTTTCTAATATCTATTTAATATTTGTAAGCTCGTTTAGTTGCATCGTTGTATCAACTTCTTAAATGTGGTCTTTTCATCTGGTAGATCACTAGTTGTAGATTTGCAGTTCTTTTTGTTCTTTTGCAACATTCCTCTCATAAGTTTCTAATGTGACTGTTGTTTTGTAGTTTTGGATTTTTCTGAGTTTCTGATATTTTCAGGGTTTTTTAGGTCCAGGTATATGCTTGCTAATATTTTCCAATAATTTCATATATCTTCCCCAATAATTCCGATAAGCTTATTTCCAGACCCTCAGTAATATATTCCCCCAAAATGACATTGGCAACATTGATCGATATTGAGATCAGTGCCTTACTTCATTAAAAACTAACTGATTCATCTTCTTTGCAGAAAAACTTGTACCTTTCGACAACGTTTTTTCCTTGCAGTGGTGTTACTTGAACTTAATGAGTTTAACTTATTTTTTATTATTTGATCTAGCTGGCATTCATATGCTTCATAAAGCACTTTCTATTCAATTAAAGTTATACCACACTATGATGGTCCCGCTCAAGGTGTTACCCATACCCAAAATGTTCTAGATAATGCCACTTAGGCTATATCTTGGAACTCCAGCCAATGAGATCTTGAAGAGGATAATCTTAATCCAATACATTTTCAAGCTGTTTCTTACCATACTGGAAAAAATTGCCAAAAAATCGTGATTTTTTCTGCCTGCCGATTTTTCAAAAAATCAGACATCTGAAAAAATCGACAAAAATCGAGAAAAAACCAGGAAAGATCGGAAAAAATCGGCAAATAGGGGAAAAAATCGGTAAGCAAAATTTGACCCTATTAAAGTACAAATTTTGCCTTTTTAATGCTTGTCGTGGTTTGTTGATTTTTGTCGTTTTTTTGCCGATGTTTTCGAGAATATGTTTCCTGGACTCTCGTCGATTTTTTCCATTATGTTTCTTACATTTTAAATTTAATGAAACATCGACATCAATGTCATGAACATGGTAAATCCAGAAATCAACACCGGCCTTCTATGTTAATCCATGTGCAAAAGGAGATAAACCTACATTTGTGTCTTCCCATTGCTTCAGCAGATTCCTAGTGGAGGTATCACATATATGATACTACTACAGATTAAGGAAATAGATCTAAACTTGTGCAGATTATATTGACGATGATGATGATGATTAATGTCCATTGAGACCAACTTTGGTCTATCGGACCTTAAGAACGATAATACTTGGTTTATATATTACTCCATCATAACAGATTTTAAATTGATGATGCATCTAGATTTTTCTATATATTGATCATCTCTTGTCAATTATGATGTGACTCGTTGTTCTATAATCCATTAGTCTAAAATTGTGAATTTAATTCATTCAAATTGTGCATTGCACCCTTTCAGATCTTGGAGGAAATGGATTTCTCATTTTTTTGTGTTATGTGTTGCCACCTAAGAGGAGTTCTTTTCAAGTCAAGTATTCGTACAGCTGTCAGTAAGTACAATCCAAATGAAAGTTGGGTTTTGGAGTCTTGCTAGGTACTGTTATATACGATTGTACGTGGGAGATTAGTGTTCTTGCAAACCACTTTTCCAATTTGTGGAACTGACCACTGGATTGTATTGGTTTTTCCCATAGTGTCTAGGAGGAGTTTAAGAGGGAGTTTCTAATATGAGTGGTCACTGGTTATGGCACTTTGTAATGTCCCTTTTTGGAAATTTTATTAAAATGACCAATTTTTCACTTTTTTCCCTATTTCGACCTTTGACTAGTTTTGATGTTTAGGTCTCCAAATTGACCCAAATGCTCCCAAATCTTCTGAGAAGGTATATGAATGATATTAAGACTTGAATATGATGTTCAGGGATGATTTATGACCCTCCAAATACTTCTGCAAACTTGTTTAATATTCTGGCCAGGGTAGAATTTTTCACTAGCAAATTGGGGTTCCAATTCCCCCAGGGTAAATGCTAAAAATGACTTTCCAAATGCTCCCAGACCCACTCGAATTTATGAACAGAGGCAGAGGATGCTTAAGGGACATTATTAAGGTCTCATGTGCATCATTATTCAATTTATAAAGGTTGTTATAACCCTCTCCCAAATAGCTACAAAATCACTAGTTCGACCCTTCGGGAAATGGCACCAAACCTTCTCCAAATGCAAATAAACTGAGTAAGATGAATTCAAATGCTTAAGTGCTGGATATGAAACTTGTAATACTCATCAATGGCAGTCCATTCATCATAAATATATCAGAGAAACATTCTTTCATTCGAAATCATCAGCATTACAATGGCATACATCAATATAGTGGGGCAATGGTCATTGTTTGCTCATTAATAATCACTTTTACATACAACCATTTGGTATTTCGACCTGAGACTTTCTGAAGACGAAGAACAGAGTATATTAAGCTTATTACAATCAGAAATGGACCATGAGAAGCTCTCCCAAACAGTACGATAGCTCACCCAAAGCACAATCCCTCCATGAGCAAGAATATGCAATATAGACTGGAAATCATTGAGAGAATGTGTTGCACTAGAAGAAACCAAGAGCTGCCCTGTAGCTTACACCTGCAAATACAAACTCCATTAAAGCTCCATGAAAGACCTGAATGGCCTCTCCCAACACCAACTTAGATGGAAATCTTTCACCCTCGAAATTGGCTAAGGCAAGAAACTTGTCATCCACTAGCTCTCTCAAATGATCAAAATCCTTTCTCTTGGTTGATCCCTGTATTTTATAAACATCCTTAGCCTTCTAAGGTTACCAATCCATCCACAAACTCAAGCCAATTCGAAATAAGGTGTGTGCTCAAGATTTGCCATGTGTCCTCCCTTTCCTAGCCTTCCATCTTCCTCCAATTCGAGTAGGGACCCATTGAGCTTCCCCAACTCACATGAGCGCCTTATTGGATGCTATATTTAGGCCCGGCATGTCATAATGGTCAGATGTTAGCCTTCAGGTCTGCAATATGTCATAAATGTCATACCATCTTCATCATTGGTGTCATAGATGTCATAGATGTTAGGGAATCTAGCCCAAGTGTCCAAGAACATCCCATTTGAGCTATCTGAATTACATTTCCTTCCAAATTCAACCTATGATGCATATGGCCAAGTGTATTAGCCTTCTAACTCATCCAAGAACATTAGGATTCCCATGGATTCAAAACTGCAAGAGGAGGATGCTATGTGGCATAGAAATTCTAGCGTGTGTGGGCCCCATAATCTCCATGTGTCTCCATGCTCCATTGCCACTTCAATTTTCTCTTGTATTTATTTAATTAGCTCCATTATTAAATATTTATTCCATTCTAATGTCTGAACATCATTTATTAGCTCCCTTATTAAAATTCCAAATGTATCCATCCAACCTATGGAACTAGTAGGATTGATGGAATTGCCTGCTATGCAATTATTTGAATGGGGACATTACAGTCCTCCCCACTCAAGATTGCTTGTCCTCAAGCAATTTCAGATTTGGATGCTACAAAATCTTCTCCTCTTCCCATGTGGCATCTTCACTTGGTACTCCTTCCTTTGCACCAAGTGCTCTGTTATGGTTCTGCTCATTAATTTTCTTTAGTTGCAATTTTAATAGAGGCACTCATGTACTGCAATTTTGTGTTCCCAAAAGTAAAGAGATGTGGATTGTGCATATTGATATATCCTGTAACATCACCACTAAAACCAAAAGGATTAATCAAATCCATAAAAACCAAATTTGTGCAAATAATCTTTACCTCCATATTTTGGAAACCTTTTTTGAACTTTCACCCCTTCTTGTCTCTGTATAATTCTTTGAAGTTGGTACTAAGTTACCAAATTTTGAGTTTCTTAAGATTCCAAGAAATTTCAGAGAGGAACCACCATGCTTGTTGCTGCACTACTCTAGTTACAATCATCTTCTCAAGTGGTGACTAGATCTCCAATGCTGCTTGTTGTTCCCCAAAATTGAAACCAATGAGACCAAAAATGATCCCAGGGTCCCATGTGATCCTGATTCTTGATACATGCATGGTGTGAAATGTCTATGATGAAGTGCCATGAACACCAAGCATGTGAAATTGAATCCATCTCTCAAAAGGTCTCCCACATAGGAAATTGGAACATTGCTATGCAAAGATGAACTCAAACAACTGAAGGTTGGTTTTCTCTCAAACCAACAATCGAATTGCTACTCCAAGTGAGATGAAACCAAGCAATGCCAGGATCCCATTGTTGGTATTGCACCCTTCCAAACATCAAGAGTACAAAATATAGATCATGAAAGTACATAACAACATCATTCAAATGTACATCAAGAAGGTACCTCATCAAATAATCATGAAATTACTTGTACATCCAAGTAAGTAGATTACCATGTGGCCCATACACACAAGCATCAAGTATTATATCAGATATGCCCCAATGACATAGGTGAGGATCCCATGTCCCATAATGCTGCTCCAAAAAGATATAATGTGCATCAAGATATTCAACCATGCGTTCTTTCATCTAAAAAGTGAATGAAGAACCTCCACCAAAATCTGAACCAAATAAGGAGCAAAGAAAACATGAAGACTTCAAGTGGCTCAAATAAGTCTCATCAATACATCCATGAATATGTATATCATCAGGAAATAACAAAGGATGTTGCTGCCAATAATAATTTTCTTCAATCATATATGTCTTCACCCAAATGTGGGATGAAGGTCCTCCAACATCAAATGCACTAGCAAGGAGCAAGGAAAATCATGAGTCTACAAGTGACTCAAGTTAACATCATAGTTGCACCCATGTAGATGTGTATCATCATAATGTAACAAAGTATGCTGCTGAAAATGTAAATAATATGGCTCTCTAATAAATTCATCATCAAAAGTAGGGATATAAGTTTCATATGGAAGTGTAGGATGTAGGAGAAAGAACCAATTCACCCCAAGGATTAGAAAGTGAAAAATTTTCATCATGTGAAGGCTCCATAGTGGTAGGAAAATGTACCTCCCTCAAAAATGAAAAACTTTCCTCATGGGTTGGTTCCAAGGTGGTGGAATCATGCACTTCTCCAAAAAGTTTGTAACCATTTTCAAGAGGCAACTCAAGTTCCTCTTCTACCACAACAAGTGATTGGCCCTCATCAATATCATCTTCAAACACATCAAGAACCTGCAATTTTTCATGTTTCTCATGATCCATCATGTCATGAGAATCCTCCAGGCAATTTACCATATGACAATTTGAAACATAGGAGGAAGAACAAGTATCTTGCAACCTCTCAAGAAGTTGCTCATTTTGAATTTTGAGCTTATGAATATCTCCATTATTCTTCAAGTAGAATTCATGTAACCATTCATTAAGCTCAATGACATTGTTTCTATCAAAAAGCAAAGACATGAAATTACCTTTGATGTTGCACATTGCTCTTTGAATCTTCTCCATGTCTTCAAGGAAGGATGGCTCCTCCAATGAAGAAACTTTCCAACAAGAATTTAATACCAATGCTTGAGTGTCATGGAGTAGGATAAGGGCCTCTTGGATATCCCTTTCACTCATCTTCAAATACCCTTCAATGAAGGATGGTTCATGAGACCGAATCTCCTCTTCTTCTTTCTGCTTGATTTGATCAACTTCTTGAAGCTTAAGTGGTGATGGGGAAGTTGATCTTGGTTCTTCATTATCTGTCACAAGGTATTCATATTCATGCTTATGAGAACTTTGTATTGCAACAACATTTTCAAATATGATCTCTATGTCACCAACATAGAGTTGTGAGCACCCATCAATAGGTACTCCTTCACAGTTCAAGCATCCATTAGTAGATGCCCTTTGGTCCATGTCCACAGTAGAATGTGTCTCGGAATGATATTCTATAGTTTCAAGGGACTCTTTTTCATTCTCATGTGATGTTTCCTCATCTTTTCCAAAGTCACTTGGGAGTGACTTTCGATCCTCATAATGTATTTCTTTTTCTGTTTCATCACGCACAGAACTTGGTGGCTCCTTCGTCTCCTCCATACTTGTGCATTGTTGATTATTCCTTAATGAGTTCTCATTTTCCTTCTTGTAAAACAATGCATACTTGATAAGATACTCTTGGAAAGAATACCTTTCATGAATACCCCCTATCAAAGTTTTTTACCCTTGGTAGCATGCTTCGATATCTTTGGCTGTAATTTCTTCTTCCCTTGGTGGGGGAGGTAGGAAAGTGGATTTGGTGGGTAGATTATTGAACCAAGACATCTCTGCAAATTTTTATTCAATGGATGGTATTAAGTCACAGGTGCAAGAACCATGCTCTGATACCACTGTAAGGTCCCTTTTTGGAAATTTTATTAAAATGCCAATTTTTCACTTTTTTCCCTATTTCGACCTTTGACTAGTTTTGATGTCTAGGTCTCCAAATTGACCCAAATGCTCCCAATTCTTCTGAGAAGGTATATGACTGATATTAAGACTTGAATATGATGTTCAGGGATGATTTATGACCCTCCAAAGACTTCTGCAAACTTGTTTAATATTCTAGCAAAGGTAGGAGTTTTCACTAGCAAATTGGGGTTACAATTCCCCCAGGGTAAATGCTGAAAATGGCTTTCCAAACGTTCCCAAACCCACTCGAATTTCTGAATAGAGACAGAGAATGTTTAAGGGACATTCTTAAGGTCTCATGTGCATCATTATTCAGTTTATAAAGGCTGTTATAACCCTCTCCCAAACAACTACAAAATCACTAGTTCGACCCTTGGGGAAATGGCGCCAAACCTTCTCCAAATGCAAATAAACTGAGTAAGATGACTTCAAATGCTTAAGTGTTGGATATGAAACTTGTAATACTCATCAATGGCATTCCATTCATCATAAATATATCAGAGAAACATTCTTTCATTCAAAATCATCAGCCTTACAATGGCATACATCAATATAGTGGAGAAATGGTCATTATTTGCTCATTAATAATCACTTTTACATACAACCATTTGGTATTTCGACCTGAGACTTTCTGAAGATGAAAAACAGAGTATATTAGGCTTATTACAATCAGAAATGGACCATGAGAAGCTCTCTCAAAGAGTACAATAGCTCACCCAAAGTGCAATCCCTCCATGAGCAAGAGTATGCAATATAGACTGGAAATGGTTGAGAGAATGTGCTGCACTAGAAGAAACCAAGAGCTACCCTGTAGCTTACACTTGCAAATACAAACTCCATTAAAGCTCCATGAAAGACCTGAATGGCCTCTCCAAACATCAACTTGGATGGGAATCTTTCACCCTCGAAATTGGCTAAGGCAAGAAACTAGTCATCCACTAGCTCTTTCTCTTCACAAATGCAAATTTCTCAAATGATCAAAATCCTTTCTCTTGGTTGATCCCTGTATTTTATAAACTTTCTTAGCCTTGTAGGGACCCATTGAGCTTCCCCAACTCACATTTGGATGCTATATTTAGGCCTGACATGTCATAATGGTCAGATGTCAGCTTTCGGCTCTGCAATATGTCATAAATGTCATACCATCTTCATCATTGGTGTCATAGATGTTATGGAATCTAGCCCAAGTGTCCAAGAAGCTCCCTTTTGACCTATCCAAATTACATTTCCTTCCAAATCCGACCTATGATGCATATGGCCAAGTGTATTAGCCTTTTAACTCATCCAAGAACATTAGGCTTCCCATGGATTCGAAATTGCGAGAGGATGCCATATGGCACATAAATTCTAACTTGTGTGGGCCCCATAATCTCCATGTGTCTCCATGCTCCATTGCCACTTCAATTTTCTCTTATATTTATTTAATTAGCTCCATTATTAAATATTTATTCCAATCTAACGTCTGAACATTATTTATTAGCTCCCTTATTAAATTTCCAAATGTATCCATCCAACCTAGGGATCTAGTAGGATTGATGGAATTGTCCTGCTATGCAATTATTTGATTGGGGACTGTTGCCGCCTAATACACACTTTATGACACGGGAAAGTCTCCAACCCGCTTTGTGTGTCCTTGGGGGCAAGTTAGAGCTGAGGACCACTGTCACCACAGTCCACAACTCCTCCGTTTAGGCTAGATCCCAACAGAGCCAAGAGGGGTAGTCCCTACGGAATACTAAGTTCCAGATTTATTAATTTGATTACAAATTAAAGGGATCTTATTAGTGTGTGACGCTAAGGTTTACACTATCTAAGGAATGACAAGCAACATGCAAATGCAAAGATTTCCTTTTAATGACAAGCAAACCTTGAGATAAATAAAGACCAGTGCCTATTAACAAATGGAGTCTAAGGATAAATTACAGCTTTACAAATTTACAAATGAATTTGAAACGTAAGTTAATTAAACCACAGTTTAGGTGTTATCCCAATCAAATCAGGTTACAATATGGACAAATGAATACTATAAACAATATAAACAATAATGAATGAGCAGTTAAGCGGTATAAACAATATCCACAGTTGTGTCAAATGTTATAAACAGATTAAATAAATGGAAGCTATTACCCAAAAAAAATGTGTCACACAAGATCTACAGGTTACTAAACAATGAATTAAAGATGCCACCACAAGAGTTTGCTAAACTGAAAGGAAATACTTGTAGCTGAAAAAGTGAAAAGCTTGCAATGAAATAAAATGTGAAAGTGCTTGCAGTAAAAACCTTGAACAACAAGGCAAAGATAAGTAGCAATGACCTGTGTTTGTAGGACGTTTTGCAATGTCTCTTGGTTAATTTTAATAAATTTTATTAGAGTTTTCTTCTTGAAGTTAGTTTTAGAATTGGTGGTGTGACTACCCCAATCTAGTACTTCTCAAGCCAAAGAGGGAATGCTGTTGCGCTCAACAAAGTGGGAGCAAAGCCCACCCGTAACTCACAGGTCAAACCCCAATGCCCCGGTGCTCAACAAGGAGGACGTAAAACGCCTAGAGACCCCCCACGGTCTACTACCCCTTCTAGCTTCCTGAGGTCACTGTTTTTAGTTGACAGGAAAAATAGCAAGATGGATGCCTATTAGACTAGGACTTCTCTATCCCCTGTCGTATCTAGCGAGTACCCCGAAGGGTGATAACCGAGTAGAGGAGTAGGAAATAGTGAAGTTGTTGTTGGTAAATTTTAAGGGTAAATTTTAAGTCTTGGTGGTTAACATGCAAGGTTAATTTTAAGCTGCCAACAATATCAACCAAGCGGTATCCCTTATGGGAGGTGCTGGTACTTGATCTTGGACTTGAAAATAAAATGTGTTTGTTGTAACAAAAAGGAAAGTTGTTTTAACTAAGCTAAGCCCCCACTTCTCCTGCTTTTCATATCCAACTTGAAGTCCCTAAAGGGAGATGACAAGTGGATAGAGGATACACAGGATAGGTGAGTTGTATGATTACTTTTTTGACAGAAAATAAAAATTAAATCTAACTACTTTGAACAGAAAATTAGAAGGAAAAACAACTAACTTAAGCAATGTCCTAACCACACAACAATCTCTGTGACAGAGATGATGGTCTGTCACAGAGATAGGTGGGCAAACAGAAATAAATTTTTTAATCTAACCTCACTTCAATCCCTTAAGGGGAAGGTGGGTAAACTGAAATAAAACTTGCAAATAAAAACCTAACTCTAAGCAACTATTTATACAAATTTACAACAGAGAATACCCCAAAGAGAACTTCTCATTTGGGGTTTACAATGTAATAAAGAGAAAGAAGAAGTGTAGTTTAGGGCCTCCTTTGGACCAAATTTTTGCTGGGTTTTTCTGGGCAATTTAGGGCAGCATAACCCCCTCTTTCTGTGCATAAAACCTGCAAAAAATCAGCAACTTACTTGCTGAAAATTACTGCAGAAAACTGAAACAGAAAGTTAAAACAATTTAGTGTAAAACCCAGAAATTTTACAGAAAAATTTGAACTTTAAAAAAAATGGAAAACAGAAATTTTAGTGGCTGAAAATGAATGTTTCTAGGCTGGAAATGACATATAAACAACATAAATAAAAGCTTATACTAATATATAATGGATGGGGGCCCTAAAACAAGGGTTATATTCACTATACAGTGAATAAAACCCAGTTTTATGAAGGAAAACAGAAAATCGCCGAATTGAAATTTCAAAAAAATGAACACTTGGAGGAGCCCTTCTTGGCTTGGAAAACCTGTAAATAAACTTGAGAGAGATGCAAATGTAAGCAAAGAGGTGAGTACCCAATAAATCTACCAAAATACTTTGATAAATATTATTAAAAACTCACAAATAAAAGCAAAAATACTTCTACTTACAAATCCCTCCACAAAATACTTTGTGGAGAGCTATCTAAGCTAATACAAATGCAAATCAAAAATACAATACAAGTTACCTCACCACAAATGTATGAAATGTAGCATGACGGCACAAGATTCCTCCAAAGTATTATTCTATTACAACCCAACTAGGGCAAGATTCAATACAAAAAGAGCAAGAGGCTTGGGCCAAATGCTTGAGAAAATATGAGAAGAGAGTGGAGAAAGATTCCAGCAGCATAACAATAGCATGAGAGAAGTTGTGAAATGAGGGAGTGAGACCCCCATTATATAGTTGAGGAAGACCCCAACCCCTTGAAGATCAATGGCTGAGATTAGATCTGGATCTAGGTTAAATCTCCACCACTAGATCTAGGTATTTGACTTTTTACCACTCTCAACCAATCTACACCCTTAGATTGCTTTTTAATCAATGGCTTGGGTGCTTGATCCATGTCTTCACCATTTTCCACCCTTAGATCTAGGGGTTCCATGACTCAAGTGGGGGCCCCTTTGACTCAAATTTTAATTTTTATTATTCTTAATTTTATCTTTAATTTTTTAATCTTTTATATAATCTTTAATCTTTTAATCTTTTATTTTATCTTTTTATTTTTAAATCTTTTAATCTTTTATTTTTTATCTCTCATTTTTAATTTTTAATTTTTTGTTTTTATCTTTTATTATTATTATTATTATTATTTTATCTTTTATTTTAATTTTAATTTTTAACGTTTTATTTTTATCTTTAATATTTTATTTAATTTTTACACTTTTATTTTTATTTTAATTTTTTTAATTTTTATCTTTTTAATTTTTAAGTTTTATTTTTTTTAATTTTTATCTTTTTAATTTTTAATTTTTTTTTTTTAAATCTTTATTTTTTATCTTTTATTAAGACAAAAGGGCACTCCACTTGGGAAATCTTCAAAATTTATTTTGACCATGGGGGGGTTTATTAACTATGATTAGCCACCTCCCAAACTTAATTACCATGGCGTTATTTGATTTTTTCCTTCAAAATCAGATAATTTAATTTTTCACCCTTGGAAATTAAATTAATTTCCTAGGAAAAAATACTTTGTCTTAACCAAAATTGGTCTAACTTTCCAACTCCTTATTAGAATGACATGAGACTTGAACCAATGGCTTAGGGGGTGTCATAGCTTTTTCATTTGCATTCATAGCCCCTATTACAAAATGTCAAGGTTCAAGAAATTACATTATTACATCGAAACTTAATTAATTAACCACCAAATGGTAAAGTTAATTAATTAAATAAAAAAAAAAATTAAAATCCTAACGAAATTTCGCAAGACTACAAGATATGGCTAGCATGGTCACGAATAACATTTTGAACCCTTAGCCACCCCATGGACTTGATTATTAGAACGTCCGTCACCACTTTGGAGGATTTTGAGTCAAAAACCAAACCAATTAAAATCGTTTACTCAACAAGATTAATTGGAAAGGAAAAAAACACTCGATGAGGGGACTTCCCTAACAACCAGTTCCATGGTGTGGCATCCATATCATATGACCCACACTAGCACATATAATTACAATAATTTTCCCACGCAGGGGAGCAGACATTTCGTTTTACAAAGGGGCAATTGCCCTGCAGAAGTGAAAAATCCTCAGATTTTTCCAAGGTACAGTTTGTACAATTATGTACATCTTCATGTACATGGAGTTGCCACCTAGTCGAAATAGGTGGGCAACAGAGACATTACACACTTGATTTTGAATCAACAGTTCAAACTTCTGCAGTTGCAGCAATATTAGCTTGTGACCACACGAATGTTAATAATGAAATGACTATCAATGCTGGTGATATGTGACTATCATGTGACGAACTGTAATATTCTAATTTATTAATGGCTTCTGCTAACATATATATTGCATTGGAAATTGATCTATTTGGGAAAGTGGTTCAAGAATCTACATGGGTAGGCTCCCTTCAGCTAGCATATTGTACTCTATCTTTATTGTACACCTCTCTGTATTTTTATTCTTGTATAGGTACACTGTATTTTTCTTACATAGTATCAGAGGAGGCTAAACAATAGCTCCTAGCATGGCCCATGAATTGTATGCAATACAGCAAATGCATGTCCTAGTGTGAACAAGAAATACCTCAAATTTGAAAAGGAGACCCAAGGAAATAAGTTTGTTGAGCAGTTGTCCCTTTGTATGGCATCAAATGAAGGTATGTTTGGCAGCGTCAAAAGTTAATGGTAAAGATAAAATGGAGGCAAAAAAATATTAAAGCTAGACAAAAGCGTTGTTAAGTTGAAAAATGGAAAAGTACTGAAAATATTTGTGAGTCTCGGCAAGGAGGAGGCTGACAAAAGTTTAGCAGATTGTGTGAAGAATGTTACAGCCAGTGGTAAAATTTGTAGACGGTGTGAAGAATGCCATAGCCAACGATCTATGATCTACAGCTAGAAGATTGTGAGAAGAATGTCACAGACATCAGTTTATTTCTCATGCCCATGTGTAGAAAATTGACCATCGTGCGCTCTACTTCTTATGCCAGTTTGAACTAGAAGAAATTGAAATTGCTTCACAGTTGGAGGCATTGAAAACAACTCTTGTTTTGTTGATGAGAAAACATACCTTATTTGCAGATGAAAACACAAGAAAAGAAGAAAAAAAACATTGCTTATGTTTGCCTTGAACATGACACTGGTTTTCCTGGATGTATGATTAGTGTTTTCTCTGAACATGACAATGTCTTTTGGTTTCCTGGATGATTGTGCTTTGCTGAAGATAAAACAGAAATCTCCTAATCATTTTCTAAGTTGATGCAATAAATGCTTGTCTGTAGCATATTGTAAAGGCTACTGATTGTGGGATATCTTTGATGCATAGTAAGAGATCGTAGGATATACTCGACACACGAGTATTTTGTGGGAGAGTATTAATACAGATAATGTACTGAAGTTGATGTGCGTGGGGGAGTCTCCTGCATTTTCACATGGACAGCCTATCTCTGCTAACTTATTGCAATGTATCTTTAGTGGAGTTTAACAGCTGTGTTATTATAACCACTAATGTGCGCTTTTTATGGCTGTACATATGCACTGTATTTCTTAGATGGCATCAAAGAAGTCTAAACAATGACTCTTGACATGGCCTCTGGATTTTATGCAGTCCAGCAAAGGCCTGTCCTAGTGTGAACCGATGTTTTAAAAACTGTATTAAGCAGAGCCAGAACTGACCAGTTTGGCCTGTTTTACCCCGAAAGAGGACGGCCTAGCCCTTGAACCGGTTCCATACCGAACTGGCTGATTCAGTACAGAACCAGTCAGACCAACCAGCTCAACAATCATATACATGAATATTGAACCGGTTCATAAGCCAACTCATCCATCAATTTTGAGCCAATTCCAATTTGAGTCCGATTTGACCCTTGGTCGATTCTGAGTCTGACCCTTGGCTGATTCTGAGTCCAACTTCAACTTTTGAAACATACTGTGAACAAGAGATATATCATATTTAAAATGAAGACCTAACTAATGATTTAAGTTTGTGTTAAAGTAAAACCTAGCTTTATATAATGGTCAATTAGATATTAAACTCAGGCTTTAATGAAGTCACTTCCGACTTTATTTTATTTGAGCTTTTATGCTTTATATAACTTTATTATTTTTCCCAATCTATCCCACATTCATAAAGTAGTTTGACTTGACCTCATGGTAACCCTATATAAGAAAGCTTTCACTTTCTCATCTAAGTAATACTGTAATACACTACGATAACCCTTCTGAGTTATTTCTTGGTTTCTTTATGTGCTCGATTTCTGTAAGAATTGGGCTAGTTCGCCCCTCTAAATGGAATTAAATGAAGGTATGTTTGACACTTTCCAAGTTTAATTGCAAAGATTAGAAAGAGCCAAACAAAATATTTAAAAGGTCAAACACAAAAGCTTCATAAGGATAAGGTTGACAAATGTTTAGGAGATCGTGAGTAAAATGTTACAGCCAATGGTAGCCTCTATACACTGTGTGAAGAACACCACAACCAAGGATACACAACCAGTGCATGTGAAGAACACCAAAGTCAAGGATCCACTACCTGTTAAAATAGCAGCAACAAGGAAGGTGTTCCTGCATGCATGTGTCCTTGCATGCAGAAGACTTAAATTAGGAAACCAGTTGTATTTAATTTACTATTCCTAAATTTACTTTGGAAAATAAATTAAAGTGATCTAAATTAACTTTAGTGAAACACTAGTTAAAGTGAAAGTGAAATTAGGGTTTTTGCTTTACCTAAAGTTCCAAAAGAAAGGTCAATTGGTGGAGAGGATACAATTGCATTCCAACAGAGACAGAGGAAGAAGTGTAAGAGAGAAAATTCTGGCAAAGAAGATGGAGGAGCACTAACTCAGGAAGACAACCCTAAATTGCAGAGGAGAGAGACTAGAGACTTTGGCAGAGGTACACCGTACAACAGAAGCACCATACAGTAGCAAGCTGCCTTGGGAACCATACCATCTCACAGGTTTTTCTCTGTGATTTGTTGGGTGTTTCGATTTTTCCATTTAGGGCATAAATCGAGTCTCTGATATTGTAAAAGCTTTATATTTTCTTAATAAAAATATCCTCTCATACTGCTCCACCGGTTTTCCCATCTTGGATTTTGTTCGGGGTTTCTACCCAAAAAGATTGTGTTGTTTCTATTGATGCGATTGATGTTGTAAATGGTTCTTAGTTTTATATTCCGTTGCATACTGTAACGAAGTTCATGTGTGGTTATTTCAGAAGAAATTTTGAATACACTGTTTAGCCCTAGTTTGAATATTAAAGGAAAATTTACGCTACCGATGTATGTGAAGAACATCACCAGTATCAGTAGAGCCCCTCTATATGAACAATCCACAACCAACAGAGTTTCCGTCTCATGGCCATCTGTAGAAAAATGATAATTGCTTGTTCATATGCCAACCAGCTTATACTAGGAAAAAAGTGACAATGGTTCACAGTTGCATGCTGTAGTGTATGGATTTCACACTTGGTTCTCATCATACATCCATCCCCTATCAGATAGCAGCATGTGTGAAGTTTCTAAGGCACTTTCAAGCACACAACAACCATGGATGACATGAGGCCTTCCACTTTCTGTGACAATTCATATGGGATGGTCGTTAACCTTCCTTGTGTATCCCCTCCTCTTCCTTCATTGGGTCCAGATGTATTAGCACCTAGGTGAGGTCCTTAGCCCCTTTGTCTTGTATCAGTATTTGCTCTTCTTAGGTCCTTTTGGGTTCCTCAGCTAGGAATTATCATTCTAGTTGGATCAACCTCAATATTTTTGCATAGATTTGATCCCTTGATTATATAGAGATGCCTTTCGGGAGTCCCTGATGGTCTCATATCTATTTGAGAGCAGTCAAGGCTTACCAGGTCAAATTTGTTATCCCCTTTTTCTACCATGGTTGTTTCCCTTGATAAACGAGTTGATTAGGTCAAGCTATGACTGTGACTGGTGTATGAGGTAATCTGTAGAACAAAACCCTCTTCTTTGTGTTTCCCCAATCAAAGTCATGGATCAATACTATGTCACAGGGTTCGGCGAATTTTATCTTTGAAGTTCGAAATTCGCCGAACTTCAAAAAAAAATTCAAAATTCGTTTAGGTTCGGCGAATTTCAACGCCGAACCTCAATTCGAATCGAATCGAATCGAATCGAATCGAACTCCAAGTCGAACTTAATCGAACCCCAAGCGAACTCGAATCGAACTCGAATCGAACTTAAGGCGAACTTAAGGCGAATTTCATGGGTGAGAACAAAAAATAGGGTTTTATAATAGGGTTTTAACTTTTAAATAAATGTATTTATATTATTATTTAACCATAAATTTGTTATTATTTATCCAAATCGTATCTTTGAACCATACTTTATAACCCACTCAGCAAATTTAAAAATCATTATTCGTGGAACCGGTTTTGTTTGCATTCAAGTTTTCATTGTTCAACAGTCAACCCTGAACGTGGCCGCAACAAGTGCTCACTGCAGTGCTAAGTGAACTGGTGACTGCAACTGCAAATCGGCCGCGGGCAGCCCTCGACCCCGTGACTGCACAGTGCACAGTGCACACCACGTCCGCGACGGCGAGTCCACTGCGACTCGACTGGTTCAAACTTCAGGCCGCTTTCAAGTCCTCGGGTGTGGTCCTGTGGACTCTGGAGCAAGCTGCAACCGTGGTCCTGTGGAGCCTAACGCCCGTCGCCATCACAGTGCACACAACAGTCTGTTCGACGATCGACCCTGCGAACCTCATCCCGAAATTTTTTATATAGGCGAACCTAATGCCGAACCTCATCCCGAACTTCATAAAGAAAATCGAATTTCAAGGTCGTCGAACTCGAATTCGAACTCGAACCATGTGACATAGGATCAATACCAATGAAGGGATGATTTTGCTCAGCAATTAGCTTGCCATTAGCTTAATGTCCATGCGTCATTCTCTTTTCTAAAAGTACCCTTGAATTTGTCTTGTTATAGGTTCCTTTTGTTTGTCTTCAAGTTCTCTAAGGTGCTGAAACTCTATAGAATTTATGTCAAAGAGAAATCTCCTTCTCAAGCTCTTGGACTACTCAGATCAATTGTCTCCCCGAACCCTCCACCAACTGGAGGCTTCCCCTTATAACTTTTCTCTCTCACCATTTGTTTGGTCTCCATCTCTTGTTGGATCTATGTTCTTGGATATAGGCTACGTTGGCTTCATCCTTGTTGCTTCCTTTGGTCATCCTCATCCACACCTTCATGGGAGGTAATTGGCATAGCAACTACAAGGGAACACCTCATAACTAAGGGCACATTTCATATTCCATACCCAATAATATAGTTTAGTTGATTTATATGGTTGATTTAGTCGTGTATGTATTGCACTGTTTTGGAGGCATTTCCAAGTTGTTTTGTAGGGAAGATCTAGCACTTTGGAGCATTGTAGGAGATTCAATGCTTCTTGGCTCTTCACAAGTGCTTCATCTCTTCTCAATCTAGGTAGCATTTTTCCCCTTTCCTCTCATACTTCAGGTTTGACTTTCCTTTTATTTCAATATTAGAACACATATTTTAACTAGGGGGTGAACCAGATTTCATTCTAGAACTATATTTCCTTTCTAGCTATTGAAAAACATTGAAGAACCTAACTAAAGTTATCCTAAAATCAACTCAACACCATAGGTTAACTAAAATCAGACTTAACCAATTGTCCTCTTTCCTCTTCCTGTTGAGCAAGTTGTCATTGATGTCAACAAGGCCAAGTGATGAGATTGTTGAACATCATTGATGTCTAATGGGGACATTGTTGCAGTATGAAGAAGTATATATGAGAACATATGGAATTGATTAAATAGCATAATCATATTTGATCAGTCAATCAGATTTGAGCAATGGAAGTCTAAGAAGAATACTTTGTTTTGATAGTCAAACAGATCTAAGACCATGAAGAATGGAAGAAGCCAAATCGAAGCCATAAGGTGTTGAAAAAGAGAAAGCAAAGTTCTCTCTGAAGCATTGAACAAAAAATATTCTTGAAGAAAAGAAGCTAAACGTTGGTAAGCATCTTAACATTCTTGAAATTGGAATAAGCTAAACATGGATTCATTTGAGAAAGCACATAGAATAAATACATGTCAGACCTGTTTAAAAATATAACTTGGAAATAAACTTTCAAGTCAGCCCTAATAATAAAATAGCATTACATGTCGACCCAGCCATAAAGAAACTCAGGTCGGCACATCATACAGCATTTTTCCCAGTTTAAATACAAGGGAGTGCACCTCACTTATACTAAATGTCTATGCAATAACTCGGTCTGCAAATTGGAATAAAGCATAAGGTTAAAAGGAACAGCAATGTAACCAAGAAAAAGAGGAGCAAAGGATGAAGTCTGGTAAAGATTACTTTGGAGTTATCCAGCAGAGGTTTTCGGTCTAGCATAAGAAGATCTGAAGGACACATATTTTTGCACAGCTTGAAGGACCGAATGAACTATGTGAATGGCGATTTTGTCTTTGGTTAAAATCACAGTTATAAAGCAGTGGATGGATGCACAATAGTACTGGGGTTTCTTGTTTGCTCTCAGAAATTGGAGGTAGTGCTGGTGCTCTTTCTCAGTCCTCATGGTGTCCATCGAATGGAGTTTGAACAGTGTATGATGAGAAGTATATTCATGATTAATTGATTGAAACCATTGAACAATAGAATGAGGATCTGGGTAGAGCTGGCAAATCACAGTAATGTGAAGCATATAGGGTCTGGCTTGAATGTGAAAAGTTTGAGGACCAAAAGAAAGCAAGGATATAGCTTGAAGGGTTGAATGCCAGAAGGAGAAAGACAGGGCAGAGTCTTAGCTACAGGAATGATTACAAAGGCAGGGCATGTATGTTACAGGAGTAATGAGGCAGAGTATTGTGAGAACGATAGTGTACAGTTGAGTAGCAGATTTTAAAGAAGATTTGAAGCAGACCACACAGAAGCAGATGGAAGAAGTACTACTTTGAATCAGAACTCAAGAAGCTTGAAGAGGGTTGAAGCTCTTTCCAGTTGGAGCTGGGTAAAGGAGGGAGTTGTAGCTCCCTGTCAGTTGAAGCTGACATTACCCAGGAGGTTGGTGCCTCCTCCAGTTGGAGTTTGAAAAGTCTAAGGTGGTGAAGCACCTTTTGAGCCATTGCTCATAAACACTGATGTAAACTGATATCTATATGAAAAGCTTTTTATAAATATTTGATGTCCATGTATATGTTTTTTATGATGCTGTACTTATAATTGAAAGTGTTTAAGTTCAAATCTTGGAAAGTTCTAGACACTGATTCACGCCGCCCCCCCTCTCAATGTCCCTGAGGTGTTCTACATTTCCTCCCTTGGATTCTAGGTTACCTTGAACAACCAAGTGGCAACATCACTCCCTCCATCCCCCTTTTGGGTGGTTACCCATCCATTGGTGTGGCAACATCACTTCCCTTTTCTCTTCTCGCTTTTTCTTCATCCATGCCTCTACCTCCTCTCCTCCTAAGGGATTGGATGTTACCCTTTAGCACTCCTTGCTCCACTAAGGGCAAACTTTCCCTTTGCCCTTGATCACTTGATCATATTTTTGTAGGTACACTTTATCGATAGAAAGGCCCCCTTTCTACAGACCACTAAATAAGAAAGCCCCTTTCTTGGTTGATTGAGATACTAGTAAGGTATTATTGAGCAACTAGAAGGGAGGGAAAGAGGCAAAATAAAGGAGCAAAAAGAGGGGAGAGACTCGAGCAACAAAAATAGGAAGATGGGGTCTCAAGCGTAGAAAATTTGGTTTTCAGGGTGCACCTGCCTTTACTAGATTTATCTTAGACTATTTTGCTTTGAAAAGAAAAAGGCATTTTCCTAGGTCTTTTTTCAACAAGATATCATTGTATTGCTTGATATGCTTATTTGGCTCTCTGAATGTTTTATATGCGTCAATATAGTTCATGGACTTATCAAGAATTATGTTGTAGTATGTATCCCATGGATAATTTGAAAAAGCAAGGAATATCATTTAAATGGGGAAACAAACAACAAGAAGCATATGACCAACTTAAATCAATGATCATGAATCTAGGCCATCCAATTGATTTTACAAGTCATTTATTTACAAAAGCAAAACCACATTGCACAACCACTAAGAGTGGCATATCGACATGGTCTACACTGTGCAAAAGCTCAAGCATTATTTGTTGGGGAATTCTTTCATATTTTATGTGAATCATCAAGCTTGAGTGCACTTAATAAATAAAGTAGTGATTCATGGAAGGATATTAAAATGGTTAATCCTTCCCCAAGGGTTCATGTTTATGACACTAGTAGAACAACAAAAGTCAGACATAATAGCCAACCAACTATCATGTATTCAATCCAAAGAACCAACTAAATGGATGAATGATGAAATCCATGATGCTCAACTTTTCAAAAATACTACTTTACCCAAGTGGTACAAAGATATTGGTGACTACCTCTTTGTTAGAGATGTCATCAATGAAAGATAAAGGATACTTAAAAAAATCTACACCTTTTCAATTAATTCATGAGTTGTTATATAATATGGGTAAAGATGTGTGAGGGAAGAGGAAGTGAAACTTATAGCAAGAGCACACTAGGGAATAAATTATAAACAAAGGACAAGTAGAGTCAAAAGCTACAAAGAAAGTTCTTTGGGGCATGTTATGGTGGCCATCCTTATTTGAAGACTACAACGAATGAGTTTTGACTTGTGGCACATGTGAAAGGATAGGAAGGTCTACAAAGCAAAATCCCATGCTCTTACACCCCATGCAACAGCAAGAACTATTCAAAAGATAAGACTTGGAGTTCATTGGGCCATTTAAACATACAACAAGAAAAGGAAAATATAGTTTTTTATTGTGACCACAAAATATGACAAAAGTGCAGAAGTAAAATAACTACCAAATAATATGGCAATAAGCACAATAAAGTTCATAAAAAAGCACGTAATAACTTGCTTTAGTTGCCCACTACATATCACAAGTGAAAGAACACAACCATTACCTCTCAAAACTGGAAGGTCACACACTGTTTCAATCAACATGCAATGCAAACCTAAGTAAAGCAAAATGAAGTGACATACTCAATATTGCAATTCAAATACAACAAAATGACCAAAATGAACAAGAGCAATGTACATGATATTGCAATTTAAATCGCTTACTTGAGCGGCCATTGACAATCAAAGAACAAATATGAATCAATCTTGGAAGTGATATAAATCAGGATACCAATTTGGGATGCCCATCAACACCTAAACAACAAAATGTGTCTCGATCAAAACCTTTGCAGAGGCAATGCAAGATATCGAGCAAGGGGGGATAGATCTTTTGTATTGACTTGCAATCACCACATACCAAATGAGTAATATGAGATCAGTGTGTCGATGGGTGCTAGACAAGCATTGAGTATGTAATAAGTATTACAAGAACATTAAAACCTTTTACACACATTTAATAGCAACTTACCCACAAAAACTACATTAGCATACTTTTCATTTTTTAGTAGGAAAGGAAGGCAAAGAAGATGCTTAAATGTTGGTACCCATCAACACCCAAACAATAATATGTGTGTTGAACAGCAACTCAACAAAAGAAATGCAAGTTGATATTAGACAATCAAGCACTAGCATATTTTCTTTGTTGATCAACTCTCACTAGACATTGAGCAAGGGGAGTAGATCTTCATTGTTGACCAACACTCACCAAAAAACAAACAAGTAATTGAGATCATTTTGTCGTCGGGCACAAGCCAAATGCTTGGTGTATGTTGATTTTTTCTAAGCAGCATCGAGATCCATTCTCTGGGAGAATGGAGGCACCTGGTCAGTTACCAGGAAATTGACCCAGTCTGGGAATGGGGCCTCAGCCTGGGGATGAGGTCCATTCTCTAGGAGAATGGAGGCACCTGGTCAGTTACCAGGAAATTAACCCAGTCTGGGACTGGGACCTCAACCTAGGGCTGAGGACCATTCTCTAGGAGAATGGAGGCACTTGGTCAGTTACCAAGTAATTGACATTGAGTCATCTGATGCATCCTAGGGCTGAGGCTACTGGTCAGTTACCAGGTCATCACCATAAGCCCTAGACTGGGTCTGGGCAAGTGATGCACTCCTCTCCTTGACCTATGGGCTATGAGACCTTCTCCAGGGACTAGCTACCCCTGGTTGAGAAACCTAGCACTTGATCTTGGTGGCAACAAGGAGATCAAGATAAAGCATTTAATAATCCTCCTTATTTATGAAGATGTACTTTGAGGCTAAGGGCCATTCTCTGGGAGAATGGAGGCACTTGGTCAGTTACCAAGTAACCGACATTGAGTGATCTAATGCATCCTAGGGCTGAGGCTACTGGTCAGTTACCAGGTCATCACCATAAGCCCTAGACTGGGTCTGGGCAAGTGATGCACTCCTCTCCTTGACCTATGGGCTATGAGACCTTCTCCAGGGACTAGCTGCCCCTGGTTGAGAAACCTAGCACTTGATCTTGGTGGCAACGAGGAGATCAAGATAAAGCATTTAATAATCCTCCTTATTTATGAAGATGTACTTTGAGTGGGCATGAATGGACCATGGGAACCTTGTAGACCTCTTGAGATGGCGTTTGTGGTCACAAAATCACTTGAAGGACCAAGAAACCCTAGCACAACTTGTATTGGTCCAAGTGACCATCAAATGAAGGACCAAGTGGCTCAAAGCCAAAAACCAAAAGACCAATGAACCACAAAAGATTAAAAGTCAATGGTCAAAGATGAAAAAGAACGAAAGCCCTAATGTCAACTTCCTAATTATGTGGAAACACCTTATGTTTGATGGAATATAAATAAAGAAGCACTTCAACTCATTTCATCATCATCCAAGATCATCATTTGGACTGCGCCAAAAGGACAAGTTGTGGCTAAGGTCCTCTACTCTATTGCATCATTGTTTGAACTTTGGACTAAGGAAATTCGGTGGGTTGGGTTTATATTTCTCTTCTCCCTAACATGACAAGTTTGGGCTGTCAATAGGGCTCTTCTTTGTGCTCC
This sequence comes from Pseudotsuga menziesii, assembly GCA_001517045.1. Taxonomy (NCBI): domain Eukaryota; kingdom Viridiplantae; phylum Streptophyta; class Pinopsida; order Pinales; family Pinaceae; genus Pseudotsuga; species Pseudotsuga menziesii. The sequence continues at coordinate 116,367 of LPNX010556147.1, read as the reverse complement.
CTTCCTTCACGACAGCACCGGCAATAGGTTGCAAACAATCACGGTAGTGGAGGAGCAGTCACGATGGCAGCAGCAAGAGGCTACAAACAATCACGGTGGTGAGGGGCAGTCACAGGGTAGCAGCAGAAGTCACAGTGGGGGCAGTCTATGGTAGAAACAGTCCACGGGTAGTTGCTAGGGCCACCAATAGACCTCGATGGTAGCAACAAACACTCACGGTGGTGGTAAGAGCTCACGGTGAAGGGCAGGCTACAGGAGCAGCAGTCACGAGGCAACAACAGGCCTTTTCCTAGTCCTCAGTGGTGGTAGTAGGTACAGTCCACGTGGCAGCAACAGTCATCGGTAGCAACAGTAAATTGTGAGCATGTTAGGGCTTCCACAGATCCATTTTGTATAGACTGGAAGAACACAGTCTATTGGGTAAACTTTATCTACATTCATCTCATAGTTCTGTGATTAAATTATCTCTGCTCATGTACAAACTCAGTCATCTCATTTAGAGGATGAATTATTAATACTTTGGGGGTTTTTTCCTTAAAAGGTTTCCCCGTGAAAAAATCTCGTGTTCAATTGTGTGGATGATTGTTTTACTGTTGCATATGTTCTACTGTTGTTTAAAATCTTAAGTACTATCTCAAATACAGTCTACAAATTTTAAAATATCATACACATGTTAAATTTCAACAATGTAAAGATTCTGAGAACATTTAAAAAATTGATACACGTTTAAATGTGACTTACACTTGTAAGCCACATCAACATACATCTAATTTTTGGAAGCATCAAGTAGTAAAGGAAATAAAAAAAATGCTTAACCAAAATCCCACATACATAAATCAAGATATAGAGGCTACAAGATGAGGAGGGAGGGTAAACTGCAAAGAAACAAAGCCTTCAAACTACACTTCATGCAAAAGAATTGAATTCCTTAGATGTTGTGAAAAGCCAACTAACATTCAATGGATTTGACTGGATAGTTACCAACTCAGGAATGCCCTTGAGAATAGGAAAATTTTAGATGTTGGGATCAAGAGAGCAAAGTTTATTAAGTATTAATCATGGCTATATTGGAGCACAGCCAAAAAAAATTGGAAGATACGATAGCTTAACATGATTGCAAACAAAAAACCTTCAAAATTAAATTTGAGCATAGGAAAGGACTAATATCTTTCAAATCCAGAGAACTTCCAAGATTGTTCTAGTTACCAAACAATGGTGAATCCATAGACAGAGCCATACTATTTTTGGAAGAGAAATTGGCTTCTATTACAGAGTATTGCATTGAAGACAACCATCAAGTTGCTAAACAAAGACGAAAAGGAATAAAAACTAATAAATTTGGAAACAGGTGCCTCAATTTGCCTTGGCAACATTATTCTGTGACTTATCTATATCAGAGGCATAATCACAAGGATGATGTACAATTTGGTTGAGTAACTGTATAAAAGAATGCAGGAAAACTGAAAACATGTTTTTCAACTAAAATACAGCTGCAGAATACTTGAATTTGGCTTGATATACCCAAGAATTCTACTACTAAGGAAAGAGACAAATGAAGAAGGGAAAACCCCCATATTCCATCCATGTTCTTGTTGGGATTAATAATCCTCCTTTGTCCAATATAGTCTATTTGTTATTAATTCCTAGCTTAGGAGATCATCTATCACCTTACTGGAGTTTTGGTGCCACCATGAATATTGGTGCCACTGGTGCCATTGGTGCCACCGGTGCCATCCCTACATTATAGGAGCCCACTCTGAGTGCCACCAGCAGCCTCCATCAGTTGGTTGTAGTTGGTAAGTAGTTATGTTGAGTCAACCTCCAATTACAATTATTTAGATCACTTTCAGTTAGCCTAGCGCCGATTATGCATGCATGAAGGGAGAGTGGCACCTTTTTCCACCTACCTCACCGGTTAACTGATTGTAGACAGGTTCAGACATCCGAAGTTAGACTAGTGAGCCTCCATCAGTGATTTAGACACACTGAGTTTGCTAGATAGTCAGCCTGAGTTGGTGGATTCAAATCCTATCCATAGCATTTGAATCCTATGTATTGTAACACCATTGTATTACTGATTAATGAATGAAGATTAATGTTGTGACAAACTGATCAATTCTCGTCCGTTTTATCTGAAATTTGTGGCATGGATTTACTATTCAGTGTACAATTTCTTTGATTATTCCACTGCATAATTTCCCTTCTGAATTGCTCTCATTTGCCTGTAGATTAATGGTTCACAAATTTAACATGGTATCAAAGCCTTGTTCAGGCTAGTAGGAGGTCTTGTTTGATCTCCATTGTACACCAGAAGCAGTTGAGTTTTCATATAAATCCTAGAATCATAGCATTGCTCCCTCTGGATTCTATCCAGAGAAGTCTATCCACGTGTGACGAACTATGAGAAAGTGTACATGTCGAGGTGGAAAGGCTTAAGCTGACATATGATTGCGAATTGAATTGGTTTTGCACTGTTATTTGCAGGTACCTGCGTAGCTTCTTGAGGAATTGACTGATCAACATACAAAATGATGGATTCTTCAGTTCTCGTACCCCAAATCCTTACACCCTTCAACTACTCTGATTGGAGGGCATATATGCAGGTAGCCTTGCGCAAGCTTGGTCTTCATAGGATGATAATGGGCAGAGAAATTGAGCCCCAACAATATGTTGAGAAGAACAAATTTTTGAATCGGCTTGATGAGACCTTCGGCTTCATGTGCATTCATATCTCCCGGGATCCTTTGTTCCACCTTAAGGGACTAAGGACTCCGAAGGAAGCTTGGTATAAGCTTGAATCCTTGTTTGGCAAACAAGATGAGCTTCAAGGGCATATTTTGGAGAATGAGCTCATTGCTCTACAGCCCAGCCTTTTCGAATCTATTCATCAATTCTTTACAAAATACAAGTCACTAGTACTGCAATGCAAACAATATGGATTAGAGAGGAAAGATGAGCAGCTTGTGTCATCAGTGCTGAGCAAGCTTGGCTCAGAGTACTCGGTCTTTGTATCTACATTCCATTCTGGAAGAGCTTCCATCCCTAATTGGAAGATGCCTTTGCTGAGTCCTTAATACAAGAGCAAGATAAATTGGTTCAAATGGGAGTGATTCAAACCTCTAAGAATCAAGCACTCTTAGTGATAGACTCAAACAATGTGTAAGCAAGAGGGAAGCACAAAGGAAGGAGACCAAAAACACTGATTTGAAGCCAAAGGAGAATCAGAGATCTTTCGATGGAGCCTCGGGTTCCAAAAAAAGAAGAAATTCGAGAAGACTAAGTGTCCATATTGTATGAGAGGCTTTCATCTAGAGAATCAGTGCATGAAGAAGCCCATTGACTAGTTGACAACACTCCTTGAACATAAAAATATTGCCCTTCCACAAGGTGCAGAGATGTTTGGAGTTGGAGAGCAGACTAAAGAATATGAGAGGTTCCATGCTTTGAAAGCAGGCTTCACTCAGTCGAAGGCTTATTTGATTGATTCTGGAGCATCTAACCACATGGTTCCCTCCAAAGAATCCTTCACTACTCTGGATCTCTCAGGAGGACCTAGCATTCATATGGGGGATAATTCACAGATCCCAGCTGTTGGGAGAGGTTCTATTAAAATCCAGCATGGAGAGTTCAAGAATGTACTCTATGTGCCCTCTCTTGAAGCAAATTTGTTATTTGTATATCAGATCACACATACTGGCTCGTCAAAGCAAGTTGTATTTGGTCCTGACTTAGTGGAGATCTCAGATATCTCAACTGGGAAGATTATAGCGAAGGGTGTTGCAAACCATGCCTCCAAGGTATATGAATTCTCACACTTTCTGCCATACTCAGCTCCAGCACAATCTCAACAGCCATTCGAAGGGGAAGGTAAAAACTCTCTTTCATCTCTATTTGCAAATAATGATATGTTGTCTAAAATTTCAGTTTCAGAAGATGAGGAACAAGATCAACATGATCTTGATATTGAGATTAGGAGATCATTTATCACCTTACTGGAGTTTTGGTGCCACTGGTGCCACCGGTACCAATCCCTACATTATAGGAGCTCACTTTGAGTGCCACCAGCGGCCTCCATCAGTTGGTTGTAGTTGGTAAGCATTTATGCTGAGTCAACCCCCAGTTACAATCAGTTAGATTACTTTCAGTTAGCCTAGCACCAGTTATGCATGCATGAAGGGAGAGTGGAGCCTTTTTCCACCTACCTCATCAGTTAACTGACTGTAGACTGATTTAGACATCCAGAGTTGACTAGTGAGCCTCCAGCAGTGATTTAGACACACTGAGATAGTCAGTCTGAGTTGGTGGATTTGAATCCTATCCATGGCATTCGAATCCTATGTATTGTAACACCACTGCATTACTGATTAATGAATGAAGATTAATGTTGTGATAAAGTATAAACTGATCAATTCTTGTTCATTTTATCTGAAATTTGTGGCATGGATTTACTGTTCAGTGTACATTTTCTTTTATTATTCCACTACATAATTTCCCTTCTTAATTGCTCTCATTTTCCTGTCAATCAATGGTTCACAAATTTAAGAGTTATAGCTAAAGGCAATTGGACTACCACAACAAATACTCCAAGTGTTATTTGAAGGAAGAGAAAACATGTGTATCTGTGTTCCAGCTTAAGGAAAATTGACTAGCACAAGAAACACGTCAAGTGCTATTTGAAGGAAGGGAAAACTTATGTGTTCAATTGAGTTTAAAATAGTTGCCAAAAGTAGGTTGTTACATCGAAGAAGATGAACCCGAAGAAGAAGTAGAACAGTAACTAAGTAGGGAAATCAAAATTAAGAATTGAGTCAGGTATGTCTAAACTTGTTAATAATTCATTTGGTCAACAAAGATCATTCCAAAAATTCGTGAACCTTGTACATTCTTTACCTAGTTCCCATGTAAATCAATGGAATAGTAATGAAAATTCAAGTCATAAGGAATTTTGTCATGCAATGACCAACTATTAAATTTTCAAAACTGCCATCCCCACTGTACAGTCATATAGTCCATAGGGATAGTGCACAATTGGGTCGAGTGCCTGTTAGTAGTTACAATGAATGCAAGAAAACTGAAAACTTGTTTACCGACTAAAATACATTTGCATGATATTTGAATTTGGCTTTATATACCCAAGAATTCTTCTATGAAGGAAAGAAACAAATGAAGAGGGGAAAACCCCCATATTCCATCTGTGTTCTAGCTTTAAGGCAATTGGACTACAACAAGAAACACTCCAAAGTGTTCTCTGAAGGAAGAGATAACATGTGTATCTGTGCTTCAGCTTAAGGCAAATGGACTAGACAACAAACACTCCAAGTGTTATTTGAAGGAAGGGAAAACTTATGTGTTCAATTGTGTTTAAAATAGTTGCCAAAAGTAGGCTGTGACATCGAAGAAGATGAACTCGAAGAAGAAGTAGAACAACAACTAAGTAGGAAATCAAAATTAAGCTTTGAGTCAGAAATGTCTAAACTTGTTAATAGTTCATTTGGTCAACAAAGATCATTCCAAAAATTTGTGAACCTTGTACATTCTTTACCTAGTTTCCATGTTAATCAATGGAATAATAATGAAAATTCAAGACATAAGGACTTTTGTCATGGAATGACCAATTGTAAATTTTTCAAAACTGCCATCCTCATTGTACAGTCTACTAGTCCACTGAGACCCAATGAACCTGATACACATTACTTGTTTAGGATAAGTTGATAGCTAATGTTCCAGGTAAAAAGTATTTTGAACCTTCAGTAACCAAAGTTGTTCAACCTCCAAAGGTAGCTATGTCCCTATAAAGAAAGCAGTACAAAACTATAAACACCTATCACATAGAAAGAAGAAAACTACTTTGGGAAAGATCTTGAGTTTCTTTTGTCAATGGCCAAACCTGATAATAATGTTACAGTACAGACAACAAGCTAAACGAGTTTACCATGGCAATCAAAGGAAAGTATATGTAAAAAGCATGACCTTCGACCCATATCGAATAATTTACAATCTTGTTGGAAGAGGGAAATAGGATTGGTACCAAATCTATGTCAATTACAATGGGAGAATAAATGCCATTTCTTGGTAAAAGAAATTGAAATTTGTTTTAAAAAAAAGATGATAGACAAACAATATTTTCAAAATTAAATTCAATAATGTTGAGATGTTGGGATTATTATTAATCCTCCCTTTGTCTCCTTTGAACACATAAAGTCTATTTGATTGATTTCCCTATCTTAGGAGGTCTCATCATTTCACCAGTGCATGGGGGACATAACTACTGGACATCTACCACTTATTGCACCTGTCTACATGCATTTTGGAGCTCCAGTTATCGATCCCTATTTTACAGGAACCCCTTCAAAGTTCCACCAACAGTGTACATCAGTTGACTCCAGTAGGTCATCAATTATCCTTAGTTAAACTCTGATCCCCATCAGTTAGATCACTTCCAGTGTCTCTAGAGCTAGTTTGCATGATTCATGGGAATATAGGCGCCTTTGTTCACCTACCCCCTTTAGTTAACTGATTGTAACTGATTGTAACTAGTTATTAACTAATTTAGCAATCTATAAATGCACTAGTTAGCTATAATGGTGATTTTCCCACTCCTAGTTAGCTCTAGAGTCAGTCTAGGTTGGTAGACTCAACTACCTAAGTAGGCATTCGAATTATTCATTGATGTTGTATTATATATTCACCCATAATGTGAATAATCAATTAATGGAATATTTCTCATATTGTTCTTCAATTATTCTTCTCTTATTTTCTCTTGTGCAATTTATGTTAAGACCATTTTTGTCCCAAGATCTTCCTGTCAGAATCTAATATGGTGTCAGAGCCTGGTCAGGCTATTCAAATCTCCCTTTGATATTTCCATTGATGCATCGGAAGCAGCTAAGTTTCCACATAAATCCTGCAATATTTGCCTTGCTAACTCTGGATTCTATCCAGAGAAGTCTTTGCAGGTGTGACGGACTCTGAAAATGTGTTGATTGTCGAAATAGAGGTTGATTCATCTTACGAAAATTCACTTTCTAGTTTTGTGCAGGTATTCAGTTCTCTCACTAGAAGCGCGACAACAAAGCATGGATCTACCTAAGATAGTAACCTTGACTTCCTTTAATTATCATGAATGGAAAGCCAATATTGAGATACTATTGCGCAACAAAGGTCTCTACAGAGTTATTATGGCCTTAGAAATTGAGCCTAATGCAGTTGTTGAGAAAGTAAGGTGGCATACTAGGAAGGATAAAGCTTATGGCTTGCTTTGTCTCTCTCTCTCTCCAGAACTTCTTTTCCATCTTGATGGCTTAACAGGCCCTAATGAAGTGTGGATCAAAGTTGAATCCCTCTTCGAAAGGCAAGACGATCTTAGAGGACATCAATTAGAGAATGAGTTGATCTCATTGAGACCAAGTGAATTCGAAACCATTGAGGAAATCATCACCAAAGGCCACTAGTGCTTTTGCTCAAGCAATGTGGGATTGAGAAGAAAGAAGATCAGTTAATCCTCTCCATTCTATCGAAGCTAGTTCAGGAATACTAAGTTTTTGTGTCAACATTCTATGCTACTAAGCTTGCAGTTTGAAATTGGAGGATGCTTGTTAAAATTGTTGTGCCATTAGATCATCAAGCAATGAGTCTAAAATATTATGCAATGAAAGAGGAATGAAGATACACACTGAACAAATCAAATCTCACAGGAAACATATGAGTATAGCTCAGATAATTACGGTATCATGTTCATTAAAAGAATCCGGTGTATGTTACATAAGGAAGAATTCGAATTCATCCCTCTCTACCAATTGACTCTGACTGTATTTGACTGCATGGCTAACTAGAGATGTCTAAATCACTATCAAAGTCCAATGGTCTAACTCCATATGTCTAATCCAGTCAAACAATCAGTTATAATCAATCTAACCAGTCTAACTGCAAGTGGTAGGTGAGAAAAGGCACCTTCCCACATGCAGCCATGCATAACTGGTGCTAACTGAACTGAAAGTGAACTAATTGAATGTAAGTGAAGAATAACTAAGCTTAACTAGTAACCAACTCACAACAACTGAAGGAGATTGGTGTCGGGACTCCTAGTGGCTCCTAAAATGTAGGGATTGGTCTAGGAGGTGCGTAAATTGATGCATGTAAGTGCAGTCAGTCTCAGTTAGCCTCTATCGGTGTCCCCCACACTCTAGTAACTGGTACATGTGGCCCCATTAGGCCAAGTGGGCCCAATGGTACTAGTGGACCCAATAATAATAAATGACTCATAAGTTAGGCTAAGATAATCTAATAGACAGTTTGGTCAAGGGAGGATTATAAATCCTAACAATACCCTCCTTGGATGCATTCATTGATTCTCTCACTCAAGAGAAAGTCAAGCTGATTCAAATGGGAACTCTCAAAACCTCAAAGGATCATGCGCTTGCTACTCTTGGAAGCAAGAATCTCAAGTCCAAAGGAAAGATAAAAGTGAAAGAGAAAAAGCCAAAGTTAGACTCCGAAGATGAAGGTTCTAACTCTACTTATGAAGGCTTGAATTTCAAGAAGAAGGGCAACAAGAAAAGAAGATCAAAGTGTACCTATTGTATCAAAGATTTTCACAATGAAAATTCTTGCTTTAAAAAGAAAATGGACATCATGAGTCAGTTGCTTGAAAGAACAACTTTGATGTTCTAGACTTTGCAAGAAGGGAAAATTCTGTTGATCCCCAGGGGCACTGTAACACTATGCAATTCAAAGGTAATGATGCTCATGCTTTGGTTGCTAGAATAAAGTATGTTTCTGATGTCTCTAATTTTGATACTCATTCTAATATATCAGAAATATAAATCTCTTTGCCTCCCCTTGAAAAAATACCTATCAATCTCCCAGAGCCATCTCCTCTCAATACTAGTTTTTTACCATTAGTTTTTGACTTGTCTTCATCTGAATGTTTCAAACTCCATTCAGATTCTTCTTTCTCTGATTTAGAAGGTGATTTGCAGACTGATATGCAAGTTATGACACCTTTGTCCCATCCATTTGATACTCAAAAAACACTACAACTCTCAAAGCCCTCAGTTGGTAAACTAGATAATTTCATGGTTTCCTATACTGTATCACTGGTGAAAGTTGTTATCATGTCTTTGTTTTCTGTCACTGGTTGGTTTTCCTTATCATTGGCTATATGTGGGATGTTGTTAAAAAAATTTGGGTTCGATATAACCTTTATTAGGTCGAATTTTAGATCCTTATGCTCACCAAATTTTCCCAATTGTCAATGTAGACTAGTTGCACCAAGTTTTCCTACTGTGACTCAACCGAATTTTGGAGCCACTATACCTTGGTTGTTTGTAGCTCCATATGACTTAATTTCTGATATATCAGAGCCTCATAATCTTTATTACAGAATTATAAAGGTTTCACATCAATTTGAGAAAAAGGTTCATGATCAGGTTCACCATTATGCAGCTACACTAGAAATTGTGCTTGCCTATTTCATTGATGTTCTTTGGTTAAGAGATGATTGCACATATCTCTTTTCCATCTCTGATTTTATGTCCAGATCTGATATTTTATGTTGTCACATCAAGAAGCATTCATATGATGCTCCTTCATCACCAAAAGATGAGCTACAAGGGGCTTCTCCTCATGTTTTTTGTCTACACAACATTGAAAAACTGATGCATGATCAAGGCATCTACAACAACTCTACAAAGTTTTTCACCAAGAAGCAGTACATCTAGCTTATTCAAGTGAAGAACAAAGACAGAGTGAAGATATTCATTTAACTTCTGTGCCATGCCCATTTTTTAGGAAGGATTTTCCCCATGCGGTTTTTCCTTTTCCCTCATTTTTCCATGGACAAATAATTTTTGCATTTAGATTGTAATGGGTTGGGTGACCTTTGGTCTTAGTTACCAGGGCCCAGGTAGTCCAAAGTTAGGATTAAAGGGGGGTGTTGGGATTATTATTAATCCTCCCTTTGTCTCCTTTGACCACATAAAGTCTATTTGATTAATTTCCCAAGCTTAGGAGGTCTCATCATTTTACCAGTGCATGGGGGACATAACTAGTGGACATTTGCCACTTATTGCACCTATCTGCATGCATTTTGGAGCTCCAAGGATCAATCCCTATTTTATAGGAACCCACTCGAAGTGCCACCAACACTGTCCAGCAATTGACTCCAGTAGGTCATAAGTTATCCTTAGTTAAACTTCGATCTCCATCAGTTAGATCACTTCCAGTGTCTCTAACGCCAGTTTGCATGATTCATGGGAATATAGGCGCCTTTTTTCACCTACCCCCTTCAATAAACTGACTGTAACTGGTTATTAACTGATTTAGTGATCTGCAGTTGCACTAGTTAGCTATAATGGTGATTTTCCCACTCCTAGTTAGCTCTAGAGTCGGTCTAGGTTGGTAGATTCAACTACCTGAGTAGGTATTCGAATTATTCATTGATGTTGTATTATATAGTCACCCACAATGTGAATAATCAATTAATGGAAGATTTCTCAAATTGTTCTTCAATTATTCTTCTCTTATTTTATCTTGTGCAATCTATGTGAAGACCATTGTTATCCCAAGATCTTCCTGTCAGAATCTAATATGAGAGACCCAAGCAGGATTCATAGAGGCTGACCTGTAGATAATGAATTTCTGCAGAATCCTTTCAATAAACGGGACAATCTCAACTCCAAAGCACGAAGCTATCATAGTAGAGAGTTGAGACTGATTCTCAACTATTATAGCACAAAAAAATTTGGATTTTTTATCTAAGTTGTGGGGAAGAGGTTGAACTACCTTCCAATTTATTTTGAGGATGCTAGAACCTTCTTGAAAGCCAATTAAGGCCCCAATGGAAATCAGTCCACTTAAGACACCTGTCAGTTTTGCTTCTAACTTGGAGCTGGTTGTTGTACGGACTCTAGAGTGATTTCATTGGCTGAAGTTTCTAGTAATATGATGAAAATGGTTGTCCTGAACAACATATATTTTGTAAACTTCTTTTGGATTGTCCCAGGTTGCGAAGTTGAAACAACAAACTTTACTCGGAACCAAATTAGAATGGTAATATGGAACTCAACCAAGCAAAAGCCTTGATGTTGACTACTAAAAAGAACAAAGAATTTTGTTTCTTGACATGATTTTTAACCCCAAATAAATCAAACAAACACGATATGATTATTTGTGAGCACAATCAAAATCATGGAAAATCGGCAATAACCCCTCAACATGTAACATGCCAACCACAAATGGCACAATGACAATCTTGCTCTTTTTAAGATAAGCAACATCAAATGGATTCGAGTTATGAGTTTCATGATTCATCTGATTGTGAGTTTTAGTAACTAGTGTGGATATGATTGGCAGTAATAATGGATAATGGAATGAAATCCATAATTTAACAACAGCTATCATTCACTTTGTAAATTACCATCAACCATGACTCAAAAGTTCAAAACGACATTAAATGCCATACACATTTATCTTGAAATCTTGCAGGAACATTTTGACAAACGATTTTATTTTCTTTAACGATATTGTATATTTCTATAATGCAGTAATGAAATGAAAACATTGGTTAAAAGGGGAAAACAATGAAACATTATTCTTACAAGACTGCATTGTATTATAAAAACTCCTAAACGATTTTATTTTCTTTAACAATATTGTATATTTCCATAATGCAGTACTGGAAATGAAAACATCGGTTAAAAGGGAAAAACAATGAAACGTTATTCTTACAAGACTGCATTGTATTACAAAAAACTCCTAAACAAGCAATCCTCAACTGTGACTTTTCCCATTGAAAAGTTATTCTTACAACACTGCATTGTATTATAAAAAACTCCAAAACAAGCAATCCTCAACTGTGACTTTCTCTTAGAATTAGAGAGTTAACGGGTTCGACTCTCTTGATCCTCTTGCGGCTAGGTTCTGTAATCAGGGTTGACGGTTTACCTCATTTACCACCTATGAATCATGAAAAAGCACTTAAAGGGTTTCTTGCGAAATTGATCCTTGGGAAAAAGCAATCCTCAACCATATGCTACTAACAGACATGAGCATTTCAATGAAAACTAAAAAACCCATCCAAATGTGTTTCGAGGAGACATCAGAAAATCAAATAAATAAAGACATAAAATGCGTAAAGAAGGGGTCTAAATTTGGACCACTATCTCTGAATTCAGAGATTTCATGGACTGACATGTTGGAATTTGTTTGCCATTAAAATACACTCAGAAACATCCAACAAAAATACGCACTGAAAAGAACCTAAGACACACCTCTGCACAGAGATAATTACGCATACACAGCAGAAACATCCAACAAAAATACGCACTGAAAAGAACCTAAGACATACCTCTGCACAGAGATAATGAGGCAGGCATAGAAATAACGACTTGACAACAAATGTATTATTTGTCAAGGCCATAAAATAAAATAAAAACCAAAAAAACTCAATATGAAAACCTCAGCATCCCCTATCACTGCAATTCTTCTTCCATTGTCACTATAGACGTAATGACAAAAGAAGAGAAGGCCTAAGGCCTAATGTACAGCAATTTTTATTGTTCTGCCATAAATTCACATCTAACAAAATAATTGAAATAACAACAATCTTGGGAGCTTGAAACGTCCATGCCTTGAATTAACCATAGCTAAAATCGGCGAAAATGAAAAAACTTCCCAAAAGTACTTCTCAATCCTTGGCTGCAACGTTCTAAAGGTTTGCAAATGAGGGTCTTAGTTTAACAAACTACAAACCCTGACAATTTACGTAGATTCTCTATTTATCATGCTCTGTAATGATTTAAACATGTATGTAATAATACCATACCATTTTAGACCAAACACTCAGAAATCAAGAAAAAAGAAAGAATGAGAAAAACTTAAAGAGAAAGGCAGAGTGTGTTCAGAGAAATCTTACCTCATAAGCTCGGCTTTAGCTCTGGAAAAATTATTCTTATCCACGTAGTAAGATGTAAACTCTGTTATCAATTTTCTACTCTGATCTTTATGGGCTTTGGTTATCGATTTACTAGTCTGATCTTTATGGGTTTTGGAAGTTAGAAGCCAACGGTCGATTCCTAAGAATATAGTTAGTCGTCATAGCAAATGCCGTACACATAGCAAATGCCGTACACATGCCGTACGTAAATGTAGAGTTAGTAGTTCAAAGCAATTAAAATGTGTCTTAGCAAATGTTGTACACGTTATGCACATGTGAACTCATGAGTAATTACTTATTAAATAAGGGTTCGTTATTATTATTTATAAATTAAAAATGAAATTATTAAGTAAGGGTTAGCTATTTTTTTTTATTATAAATTAATTTATTAAGAGAATGTATTGTTATAAATTTTATTAAAATATGATAGTATTAGGGAATGGTTGTTATAATTTTTATAAAATTATGTTTTTTTTTAAAGAGGGTAAAGTTGTAGTGAGAATAATTATCATTAGCTAAGATCCTTAAATGTAGATTGATTTATTATTATTATTCAAAGGAAATCAAAATAACTTCTTAATGGTTATTCTAAGACCACAAAATATGATTTTAATAATAATAATAATTTATTTTTAAGGTGAGAGCCTAACCATACACCAATTTGATGTATGAGACCCTTTGTTTGTGGGATAAGGGCTTCACCTCAGTGTAGCTATTTGAAATAATTGATTAGTTGTTATTCTAAGACAATAAAATATGATTTTCATAATTATAATAATATATTTTTAAGGCCAGAGTTTGTGGGAGAAGGGCTCCACCTCCGTGTAGCTATTTGAAATAACTCATTAATGGTTATTCTAGGACCATAAAATATGATTTCCATAATATTCTAGGACCATGAAATATGATTTTCATAATAATAATTTATTTTAAGGTCAACTATAAGGGCTCACCTCCCCACAATGATTTCTTTGATAAAGTCTACAAAGGCGTGCACACCTTACCCCCCTCCTGATTTGAACCCATGAACATACTCTACCTCCCTTCTCGTATTTGAACTTATGACTTCTGAGGAGGAAAAACATGTTCTTAACAATTTTTATTTATTTATTTATTTCTTGTGGATAGATAAGTTCATGTATTTAGTAATTTTGGTCAAATAAATATTTTTTAATGATAATAATTTGGTGAAATAAAAATTTGTTAATGATACTTTTTAATCATAGTCCTAGCCTATTTCTCCCCCCCCTTGCTGCCTCTACTCCTTCTAGCCCCATTACCAACCTACTTTTGCCCTCATTTTCTTTATCTAACCCTGAGACCTCTGTCCTACTATCTGACTTGCCCTCACTCGATTTCCCCACTGCCCCCCCCCCAAGTTGTTACCTTACCTAATCCATGTCTCTCCTCTTCTTCTACAACAGATATACTTGGAGATCCTATCGATGCTTGTTCAGAGAGCCCTAAACTATGCGATGATACCCCAAGGTATCTCCTCTGGTCTTGCTCTTCCACGAAGGTTTACATGCAAAGGGGTTTGGGTTATGTTATGCCTAACCCTACTTCTCCTAGACTAAGAGGAAGACTCTCGGTTATGGACAAGGCTAGACAACAATGCGCTAGAGATATCTTTGTTGGTAGGCAACGCACAATTTCTGGGCACTTAAAGCACAAGCCCGCAAACTCCCTGATTCTTAATGCTTTACCTCTCCATGAATTGTAGAGGGCTTGGACAACCCTCTAAGAAACTAGCCCTCAAAAGGTTGGTCTCGTTGCATCATCCTGTAATATTGATGTTACAAGAAACCTTTTCAACAAGAGACTCCATTATTTCTGAGTTGTGTCTTCTTCTCCTTGGATGGGATTGTAAGTTGTACTGATGCTATTGGCTAATTTGGAGGTGTAATCACGGGTTGGTCCAAAAAATACCTTCTTTGCACTAACTTGGTCTATTATCATAGGGCTCAGCGCCACATTATTTTTGCGGGAATTTGGGAAATCTTTTACTTTACTAAATATTTATGAACCTAATGTTAGCATACCTGAGCACTAGAACAAACTATTTAGATTTGGTATTCACCATTTAGATAGGTTTATTTTGAGTGGTGATCTAAATTTCTCTCTTGGGGAAGCCGAAACCTGGGGCCCTAATGCCATCAAAGATCCTTTAAATGATTGATTTATGTGGATACTTGATGACAAAGGCCTTTTTGGCATTCCTCCTGTAGAACTTAAGCCTACTTGGAGTAATAAGTGTGGGGGAACTGATTGTGTTTCTAAAAGGCTAGACATATTTCTTATCAATCAAAGTGCTTTTTTGTTGGCACCTTGTATTCAACAATGGATTGGTGAGGGTGGTTTTTCTGATCATCATCCAGTTTACTTGGATTTTAAATTTTTACCAGCCAAACCCTTTCCTGCTTTCAAATTCAACTCGGCTTGGCTTCAACATGACTCCTAAATGCAATTAATCGGAAAGACGTGGGTTCTATTTGTACCTGGTAGTCCCTCCTTAATTGTTGCACAGTTTTCTCACAATCTCAAATTGGTTAAGAAGGAATCCAAGTCTTGGGCTTCTAAACACCATCGTGTTATGAAGGCGGATCTCTCCCTTATTGAAAAGAAGTTGTCTACTTTTTCTATTTCCCATCCACATGGGTTTTCCTCTTTGGACTAGAAAGCTTATTATATGGACCTAGAATTTAAAAAGAAAAAGATCCTTGTAGAAAAGGAACTCTTGATATGGCTCCAACATGGTGATGCCAATACCAAATACTTTCACAACGTCTACCAGAACATGCTTTCTAATAACACCATTTGGCAACTGGATAATGGGGTTGGCCAGATGGTTTCTGGTTTTGATGATATCGTTGCGGTAAGTACCTGTCATTTCTCAACACTCTTTAAGGAGGATCCTAAGATCTATCTCAAAGATATGATGGACCTTGTGGATTTTTACCCTACTATGTTTATCATGTTAGCTTGGGGGAGCTTAAGGACGCCATTCACTCTATGAAAGCTGATAAAAGTCCAGGGTCGGATGGGTTGCCCATTGAATTCTACATTGGGTTTATGGACATTCTTGAAGGTGACCGCTTGTGGTTGTAGAGGAGTCCAGGGTGCTGAGTAGGATTCATGACACTTTTAACAACACTTTCATTTCCCTCATTCTGAAAAGGACAGAGCCACGAATTTCAATGATTTCCAACCTATCTCTCTTTGCAACGTTGTGTATAAGATCATTGCAAAGGTAATAAAAAACATAGTCAAAGGATTTCTATCAGAGTATACCAGTGTAGAACAATTTGATTTTCTCAGACATAGGCATATACATGAACCCATTGCAATCACACAAGAGGCTTTGCACTTCGGTAAACTCCATAAATCGCCTTTGGCCCTCTTCAAAGTTGATCTTTCAAAAACATATGATCGTGTCAATTGGACCCTGGTCAGATCAACTCTTATTCAGATCGTTTTTTCATTAAACATGGTCAATTGGATCCTTGCCTCCTTTCATATTGTATATTTTTCGGTTCTCATCAACGGGTCAGCTGCAAATTTCTTCAAGCTTGGTCACAGCCTTCATCAGGGTTGTCCACTTGCTCCATTATTATTCATTTTACCAATGGTCAGGATAAGCCACTTGGTATCCAATGTTGGTTCCACTAGGCTATTCAAAGGTTTCATTTTGGTGGTAACGTATATGTATCCCATCTTTTTTGTTGTTGATGACTTGTTGTTCTTCACTAATGGTTCTTGCAGGGACGCACTCTTAATCAAATTCACTTTAAGAGTTTTTTGCTCAACCACGGGAACGATTTGTAACAGTCAGAAATCCTTAATGTCCTTCATGAATCTAGATCTTGGGGAGGCTACCTGGCACACAGACAAATTTGACTACATATCTGTAAACGTGGCACTGGGCATCAAATATCTCGTCTATCTTATTAATCCAAATGACTACTCAAGCAAAGACTAGGTATGGTTGCTGGTGCGTATCAAGAAAAGGCTCAAGCTCTGGTGTAACAAATGGATTTCGCGTGGGGGTCATCTGGTACTGATCAATTCCATAATTGAAGCTATACCCATATACTGGTTTACTTTGTCATATGTCCCTGTTGGTATTTTTCAAAGGCTCTAGAAACTCTGCAAAAACTTCTTATGGGGTGGCCCAGACAAGGTTCAGGTTTTCTCCTGGACTGCTTGGCATAATATCTCCCGGCCCAAATCCTTGGGTGGTTGGGGTATCAAGGATCTTCCATGTTTTTACAAGGTGCTCATAGCTAATGTATCAGGCATGTTATCAAAGGGACTGGAAAATGGAATCACATCACACTTCACAAGTATATTGCCCCCCTTTTATTATTGAATGGATTAGAGTTAAAGATAAGTCATCCCTGAACATCTCTAATACGTGGAATGAGATTATTAAATCTTTCGATCTTATAGGTCAATGGATGGCCTGACGGATAGGAAATGGCAAATATGTTCAAATCGGAAAAGACCCGTGGGTTGTATGTACATAATTTGTGTGTTTCCCTGCTGATATGATCCATAATATGACTAATCGTGTCTATATACACTTGCACCAGAATCAAAAGCCGAGTGTTTTTCCTCATCTTATATAGTATTGGTATTCAGTTGTTGATCTTGAGCTATCTGTCAGAGAGTCTTATTTGGGACCGATATATTTAGATCCCATTGAATATCAATGTACACCTTTCCAACAAGTCGAACGCTCTCCTTTGGGTTAAAAATGCTAAAGGTGGGACTTATTATCCCAAGTTGGGGTACCTAGCTCTTAGAGAGGAGGAAGAAGCTCCTCTATCGAACTGGTGATGTAGGAGTATTTGCAAGTCGGCCTGTCCCCTCAAAATCAAGATATTTTTTAGGCTTGTTCTTGATGGCAAAGCCCCTCTATGGGATGTATTGACTAGCAGGTTTAAATCCGGGCCTAGCAGATGTCCTTTATGTGCCCTGGATACTGAAAATATTGATCACCTTTTAATTTTTTGTTCTTATTCTCTAGAAACATGGAGTCATATTTCCATCCTTTTTGGTTCACCGTTAGATTGGAATGGTACCAATATTCATCATGCTTATCTCTCATGGTCCTGAAGTACTTCATTCACTATGTTTCCTTCTCTACCAGCCTTCGTCACTTGGGGAATATGGCTTGCCAAAAATTAGATGATTTTCGATGATATCCACATTTCTACACAAGTCTTTGCTAGTAAAAGCTTTGGTATCTAAAGCTTTCCCTCAACCAACCTCTTCCAAACATTCCCTCTCTCATGCAACTCCTATTGTGGACAATCCATTTCCATGGGCTTTTGTGGATGGTGCTTCACAAGGAAGGCCTCGGTCTGGTGGTTCCAATAGGATCATTCACCTATCTAGTTCACACTCTATCCACTTTTTTGCTGGGTTGGGTGATGTATCGAACAACTATGTTGAATTGCATCCATTAAAATCCTTATGAGTCTCTCACTTCCCATTGGCATTACACAACTCCAAATCTTTGGCGATTCCAAATTGGTGATTGATTGTCTTAAATTGGGAAAGCCTCCTTGGAATATTTTTCTTCTTCCTCTTTATGAGGGCATTGACAGGGTCCGAATATACTTTCAGCGGCTTTCTCTTCTACATATCTTCAAGGAAAGTAACTCTAAGGCTGACCTGCTTTCTAAGAAAGGTCTTCATCTGTTGGTTGGCTTTATTGACAAATGGAGGAAGACTAATGGCTCCATGATTTCACTAGGCAGAAGTTGTTTCTAGATCACTATTTGTTTTACTGTGCAGTAGCGGTCTTGTTTTTAGAGTTGATTGGTACTTGATATATATGGGTTTTTTTGTTGACTTTATATGCCATCTAGGCAGTTTCTATGTACACAGAACATTAACTCAAAGTGTATGACCTAGAGGTCCTTTTTTGAACAATATTGTTTTATCTAAATAAAGTTGTGATATTTTTTTGTGGAAAAAAAATTGGTAAAAATAGTTTGTGTTTATGGATGAGTCAAAGAAGCAACTATTTAATATTTTGGTGGAATAAATGTTTTTCAATAACAATAGCTTGGTCTAAAAATTACTTTGTGCAGTTGGTAAGACATTCATGACTTGCAAGACACTTATATTACATTGTAATACTTATCTCAAATAATTACCAGTATAGATCCATCTTACACTGGATCTATCAAGAACGTAGAGGGATCCAATATCTTCAGGTGTATTGTTTTTAATCTTAAACTCAAGAAATTTGATCCTTGTCTTGCTTGATAGATTAGGGCTTAAGTTTCCATTTATTTTTTTAAGTCAAGGTGGTTTTCTTAAATTACTTTTTATAATTTTTTAATTTATGGGCCCACATGTATTTTTTTAATTATATTTTATTTTTATTTTTGGGTAACATTATGTTATGTTACAACATCTCCCCCATATTTGGATGTAGACGACCTTGCTCCTCTCGGTGCAATTATAATGAGAAGATAAATCATGATTATAATTTAGTTTTGAGGGTTTATTTGATTGTTTCTAGTGTTCATGGAACCTCTTAAAGTTAGGAGGTAAGGATTTGATTCTTGTGATTCCCTTTGGGTAAGGTGTCATCCATAGTGGGTTAGCTCGAGTGGTTAAGCACTTTGAGCTTCATGTACAAGATCTTAAGGTTAATTCCTGGTCTCTATTGCATGCCTCCTCATTTGACGTCCTTGTAAGACAGGTGCTATGATTAGTACCAATGGGTTTGCATTGGGTACCATCCATGAATGCGAGAAAGTGTCTAGGAATTTCCCTATGAGGTTTTCCTTGGAAAACAAATCATGATTATGAAAAGCCCCAAGGATTAGCTCAATCAATCCATTCATCCGATGCACGTTGCCAAAGACAATATCATAAATCATAGGATAAAATCTAGTAGAGTCCCTCAAAGTTACCAATCAATATTGCCATTGATGATTGAAGAAGCCTTTATCAAGGAGAAAAGGATAAACTCGTGAGATTGGGAAAATTCATAAGCTAACAATGTAAATCTTTCAATCAACAAAAAAAATTCCTTTAAACATGAGATTTGGAACTTTGTTCATTGAAAATCAAAAATTAAGAAATGAAAAATGGATAAAATGGTTATATAGACAACTAAAATTACATTTTGTGTTTTATCTTTAAGAAAATAAATTTAAAAATCAAATTGATTTACACAATTCAGATCTTTCATATTTTCCTCATGTGTTGGTTGACTTTATTATCAACTATCTACTTATTTTAGGTGAACATGAATGTAATAAATATGAATTTTGAAAGTCAATTTTGTTGAGTTTAGTGGTTCTTGTTTCAATTGTTGACTTTATTATTAACTATCTACTTATGGCAATCCTTATATACTGGACAGACTTTCCCAGGGGGGAGCCTGTCCAATGCACACCGTTGGATCTCATCCAACGGTGTGCATTGGACAGGCTCCCCCCGAGGGAAAGTCTGTCCAGTATATAAGGCACTCCATCTACTTATTTTAGTTGAACATGAATGTAATAAATATGAATTTTGAAAGTCAATTTTGTTGAGTTCATTGTAGTGGTTCTTGTTTCAATTGGTTATTGTTTTTAGTTTTATTTATGTTTAATAACGTAATTGATTTTCATATTGATTATACATTTACAATTTAAATTATATTTATAAAAGTGGGAATTTATGTTTATTAAAATGTGATTTGGTAATAATTAAAAGAGAGAATTATAATAAGGATTAAAATTGGTTCACGTATATATGATTTTTCTAAAATGATTATTTGTTATATTAAAGTTGTTAATATAGTTTTAAGACAATTTAGTAATATAATTATTGTTTATATTAAAATTGTTAATATAATTTTACCAAAAATACTAATTAAATATATATATATATATATATATATATATATATATATATATATTTTAAAACTTGTATTCAATCAATCAAGGAAAAAAATATAATTTATAACTTATTTTTTTTGTTTTGTTGGCAAAGTGATGGAACCCTCTGACTAGCAGGGTTGCCATTGGCTAAGTAACCACGAACAGGGGCATCTAAGTCGTCAAAATCACCCGAGGATCGCACCTGGCCTGGACAGCACCAACCCTTAACATGGTTGGATTTTTTGGTATCCAACGGGATTAGAACTTGCGACCTTCCAACTTAGGGGGCGTCTTAACCATACCCCGCCACCAATTGTTTTACATCTCGCAGATATAACTTATAACTTATTATTTATTAAGTTATTTTTAAATATTCACTACAAACAAATAATAAAAGATAAATTTAAAACCACACAGAAATATTGTATAAGAAGAAGAACAATATTGAATTGTTTATATATATATAAGGATATAAACAAAATAATAATTTGTTTTATAAATTAAAAATTCACAACTTAACAAAAGCTATAAAACTAAGAAGCTACATAAAAGGTGTTAACAAAAGCTATAGTACAAAGAAGAACAATGCTATAGACATAGGAGGATAGCATTAAGGTAATTATATGTAATTTTGAAAGATTAGGAATATAAATGTAGTAAGTTAGTATTTTTAAAGGTTTATATATAAAAGGATAATATTAAGGTAATTATATGTTTAATTTTAAAATGTTGTGATCTAAATATAAGGAGGAATTTTTAAAGGTAATTAAATTTTAAGATTGGGAAATGAGAAGGTGTGAATGTTTTTATTTTTGTAAGAAGGATATTTTATATTATATAAAAAGGTTCAAATTACATCAGAGCAAAACATGCCTTCTTCCCGGCAAATTCCTTTCTTTCTAGGCTCTCTTGCCGCAAAACATCATATTTATACTATCTATCTTAGAACATTAAACCAAAATTACAACTACTTGGAGTCCATATCAGCATCCCTTACAGACCAATCTACATTCAAAGCTACATGACTTGACCCTAACATTAGCACTGGTACACTTTTTAGTCATAAAACATCTAACAGACCAACATAACATAGATCTCTAAAGCATGAAAAACCCCTAAAATGCAAAACTTCTAAAGCATAATATAGGGCAAGTGCGAGAAGCGTCCTTATTGGCTGCCTCCCGCGTCCAAGAAGCATCCTTGTTGTATGCCTCTCGCGGAAGAAACCTAAGTGTTGGAATACCGCTTCCCCAGGTTCTACAAAATGGAATCCATCTTCATGTGCATCTCTTTAGACTCTGCCTTCATCTCTTTCTTCCACTGGTCCATAGGTTCCTCGCCATCATTATGCTCCAACCGCTCCCACATCGCGTGTCCCATCAGGTTCTTCATCACCCAATAAAGAGCAACAATCCACTCATAGAGACTAAGGCGACCCACATTGTTACCCAGGTCCATTACCCAGTCCTCAACTCTTCAACATTCCTCTTACAGGGTGCCTTTGTCCAGCTCCTGCCAGAGTTGTTGTTCTATAACCTATATTCGTTGTTGAACAACCATTGTTAAGACCAATTCAAACATGCAATCCTCCCACATTACTTTACTTTGAGCTCGAGTGACCCTTCGGCTCACGTCCTCAAGAGTTGCCTCCCTCTTTCTACTCACTTGCCACCCCACCATATTACTCTCCCATTTCTCCCCTGGATTAACATTCATTCTTCTTATCACCAGAATACCTTCTCGCCTTGTTAAGTGCACGAAATGGCTAAGTACATGTAGAGTAGAGATTTGCATGCACGTCTATTGTTGTCACCTTTTCATTCTCTATATAGAAACTTGTCATACTGGGCCATGATTAATTTTGTACCTACCATTACAACCAACTCATGCTCTATAGTCCTTTGGAGATAGCTCACATGTGTTTGGAAAGATCCACCACCTCCCTTGTTCATTACTACACTTGCTAGCAATGGAATGAAAAGACTATGGGGAGGTTGGGTTAAAAGGTGGTTAACACCTATCTTCCTCAACCGGGAGCCCTCGAGTAGCTGCCTAGTTAAACACTTCATCACGTGGTTAGGTGAGAGCCCACTTATTACCCTTCCTCCTTTGCTTCATGATTATGTGTCATGTCCTGAGTCATATTTTCAATGCACCTGTCGCGGGCTGTCATATCACTCACTTCCACCCAATCCCTTTCCTTAATTGATCATTGGGTATCAGTCCCAAAGTTTTCCAGTAGGTCATCCAATTTGTTGCCATTTCACTTGACATGCTTAAAGGTAAGTTCCATCCTTGTGTGTATGACCTCTTCCAATTGTTCCATCCTCCCCTCTAATCTCCATAATGTTTCCACCTTGGTATAAGAATTTCCATGGTGGATCCTTGTTGCCATGTGTAAGACCACCTAATAATCCCCTTAAGCTATTAGCGAGGTCTAGTTATATTGTTGAGCCATATGTATTCCATGCAGAAGACCTTCCACCTACGCGACATTGTTGGACTACGTGCCAATGAAGCCAGTTCTGAACCCTTGCATTCTTCCTTGGTGATATTTTATTATGCATGTGTATCCCGCTGGTCCAGAATTTCCTTTAGAGCATTGTCGAAATTGAGTTTGAAGAAAACCATAGGTGGAGGGGACTAGAATTATGGGCTTGTTTTTTCCATGGTTGTTCTGAACGGCATACCAAAACATTGCAAAGGCCCTCATATCCCCCATGCATTCAGGATGAAGGACTCAAAATCATTTACTTTCTAGTCTGAATTTTCCCATGTTTTCATTTTCACGGTTTCAAGCATCTTATTCCTTATGACTGTCCGGGCCCTGTCTTCATTTTCGATTTTTCCTTGGAAAGTCCTAGAGTTTCATTCCCTCCATATTTCTTGGACCATAAAATGTGGAAAATTTTCCCAGAGGTGATTGACAATTGGATTCTGGAATGGGTTGTTCGTCCAAGAGGAGAGGGTTTGGTTTGGGCATTGTCTAACTATGTTAGACCGCCTTAATGTAGTGGCACCGCGGTCCCATAATTTTGTTTCAAATGGACATGAATCCAGGAGATGGTCCATCACTTCTTCCTCGTTGGTGCACATACAACATCGATAAGGGACTTGCATCCCTCTTTTCTTGAGATTCTCTCTTGTAAGTATGCGTCTTATGATAACTAACCAAGAGGTAAATTAAACAATATAAACAAAATTATATGAATGGAATTCCTATCAGTTGGAAGCTATTCCGAGGATTCTTGAATTTTCCTATGTAGCAACATCAACCTCTTTCAAATATTCAAGGATGATAGTTTATCTAAGAAATCCCACCTATGTTCTTTGGACATGCATAATAGGTAAAATCAAAGGCAAGATGCAACAATGAGGTTCATAATGGTTGAATCCAATATATATAATTGTTCTTAAGAAATCCATCTTGATATCCCTCCCTATCTATCAATTCCTAGACATTCTTGCTCCAATTGGTATTATGCAACATATCACCATAGTAGTTTGCAAATTCTTATGGCAAGGGAGAAAAACCAATACCAAAAAAATTCATTTAATCAATTTGAACACCATCATATTTCCAAAATTCAATGGATCTTAAGGAATAAAGGATAATGACCATAGCTCTTGGAGCAAAGGTAATATGGTGCTTGGTGCCCTTAAGTTTGATTGGTGGAAGCAAGTTCTAATGAAAAAGCATGTCAACAACAATAGAAAAATATGCTTGGATGGATTGTTAGAGGATTAAAGAGGAATGAGGATCACAAATATGGAAATTATGCAAAATAATGCACCTCTAATTCAATCAAATGTCAACTAGATTCCAAGGAATGGTAAATTAATTCGACTTTGGGATGATGGTATAATGGGGAATTCTCCCATCAGACTAAATCAATAAATGTTAGGATTGAATGAATGAACGTATTTTAAGGAATCAAACTTTTATATGACATATCCAAGTGGCATGAGATAGATTGTCAATGCAAAGGGTGGATCCCCCTTTCTCCCCTAATCCATATCACCCAACAAATTTTAATTATTTTTTCTCTTATACATGGATGTGTTCCAGTGGATAATTTTATCCCAGATTGTAGAATATGGGGTTGAAATAAAAATTAATATAGGGTTAAGGATGGACACATTAATTGGATCATGAATTTCCTTCTTCCTTCTCAATCTAGAATATGGAAGCACATTTGGAATGAGGATGGATTTCCCAAAGTCGATACCTTTTCTTGGATCATGGTTCACGGTTGCATTCTAAATGTTGAAAAACTATAGAAGCATGGTATTTAAGTGTCATCTATGTGTATCCTATACAGAAAGGTAGGGAAAACCCAATGACATCTTCTTTTTACTGCCCTTTCACAAAACATGTCTTGAAGCTGGAAGACTTCATGGAACTTGACCTAGAATGGATTCATTAGCTTCTTGGAAATGGATTTTTACAATTTGGCACAAAATATATAAAGGAACTTTCTATAAATAATCCATCTCAAAAGAGATTGGAAAGCCATTCCAAAATTGGTTTGTTGGATTCCACTAGGATCAAGCAAACCAAAGGTCCATCACTGCTAAAGCTCAAGGAGTCATATTGGAAGACATCTAGATTGAGGGATTTAAAGGTCATCATACTCTCCTATTGAAGAAAGAAGATAAATATTGGCTGAGTGATCTGCTAATGGGGGAATTCACCTAAAAAAGAAGTAATTCAATGCATCTAAATTAAAGACCAAGTTGGTAGGTCCATATGGGGGAAGATGAATTCAAATATTGGTAAACATCTTAGAAAAACATATCATCTGCTTTGACAGGGCCTCAAGAGGAAATATAAGGATGGTAGCTGTATGGGGAACGTATTTGATCTTGATTCAAATCAAGAAATGACTTAGAAATGGGGGATAACTAAGGTAACAAAAAACCAGGTGAAGGCTCTTACACTATTCCAAGGGATAAATATTTGGATTCGGTTTACATTAGAAATGTATTAATCAAATGATACCCAACCATTGTTATAAGAAAAATGAACAAAAAGTTCACTGCTATTGACATAAAACCCACCAAGATCATCTTAAGAATCCACAAAAAAACTTATCATTGACTTTGTGAAGTTCTACCATGTCCTTAGTGAGCACAATAAATAGGCTGGCAATCTAGCCAACACAACAATTAGAATGTAGTATGTTGTTTTAAAGGAAAAAATATGGGTTGCATTTCCCCCATTCCATAATCATCTGTGTATATTAAATTAAACTCGTGCATTCCCTCCACATAGATCAACAAAGGACATGACAAAATCTTTAAGGTCAAGGAATCTTTAATGGAGATCATCTAAATTGTATTCTTTCACAATCCTTTCTTAATGTTGAGTATATATCATTAATTGCTATTGATTAAGAGGTAGAACACACATGGGATTATAAATATGGAATGGGTTTCTTAGGTTTGTCTTGGTGGCATGAGTGAGGTGTTCAATGGGAAGCACAACCAAACACTTCAACTAGGATTGGTTTGGATACTCTTAGTTAATTTAGTAAGAACAATTTATTCCAATTTCTCAATCTATCAAGAATCACTTTTCGAGGAATGCATTAAAGTTTTAAAGAATGATAGGAATATAAATAGAGATTTGGGGTGGAGTTGTTGTGTAAATGGAAAGCTGGAAATTGTCATTTTACCAAGAAGAACGATTCCCCTTCTTTTGATCTATACTCTAAAATCTTTATAATTCTTGTGGTTTTGGTTCTTTGGTTTATATTACTATGTCTTGTACCATAACCTATTTTTGGTAGTTGGGATTATAGCTATAAGGTTTGGGGAGTGGTGTGGTCTCTTTGATATAACAAGTAGTTCAATTGGGACTTTGCTTGGGTTATCATAGCCTAGAAATTTCGTAAAATGGAAAATAGTGGCCACCTCCATCCTGGCCCATCTATGATATTCATGAAATCCATAAGATCTAAAGGAGACATGAGGACATTATGAAGGACAACAAGAACTCCATCTTTTTGGTAATCAATCAAATGCAAAACCAATAAGATACCCACAATATTGAATATGTTGTTATTATTGAAATTTTATTTCAACAAAATAAGCAAATTCATTCTTTGGAAGAATAATGCATCCAACTTCGACAATTGGGCACCGATATGAACAATGAAGTACAATTAATTGCATCCAATATTAGAAACTCTTTTGGATCACAACTTTGGGAGCTCAGTGAAAAATAAACAATACACAAAATGCTCGTTGATGTCAAAATATAAAATCAAGAATCCCATCTCTCACTTGTTGGACAAGATGAAGCACATAGTAATCATAGTTTTCTTTAAACCTCTGTTTTTTATATGCTCTACTATGTAGTTTTGGTTCTAGGAGTCTTTATTTGAGTTTATACTAGTTTTGGTTCAAGCTCATGAACATGTGTTGAACATCGAAATCTATGACAATCCACATTTTCATAGTATCATGCTGACTATTGTGATTGAAACAAATTTAAAGTACAAAATACAATTGTTTTTTGTTAAAAATAAATAAATAAGAAAACATTTATTAAAAAATTTGAAATTACTAATAATTGGTACAATATCTTCTATTTCTAATTATAATATTTTGATAATAATTATCGTTAGTATCCTCCATTAGCAAGATATTGTGGAAACTTATTTTTCTTATGAAAGTTTCCACTTTCCTAGGTACTATGTGCAACTTCCTCCTTTAGCTGAGAAACTTCCTCCTCTAGCTGAGAATTCTTCTATGTTGTAACACATTTTTCCATCTCTTTCTCATGTCAAACACCAAAATCAATTACTCAGCCAAGGTAACCATTCTACCTAACTAAAGTATCTTCAACAACCTTGTTATTCTCCAAATTTTTTGAGGTAAACAAAAGAATTCAATTGCCTTTCAAAAATTATGCCCATTGGTTTCATTTTCCCTTGGTGCTCACAACATTTAATCGTTTATATAAACTTGATAAAATTTATTTATTCGTGACATTTATTTGACCTTTCAACTAATCTTAAAAATTTTAACATTGATCTTGGACTTTGAATGTAAAATTACATTTCATAAATATTTCTCAATCAAACAAATCTACATCCTCACTTTTTTATATGTAGAAAATTCCTCCACTATTTCCAATGTTATTACTTACATGATTTTGGATTTTATTACTCTAATACTATGTGTTAAAGACATTTTCTTTTAGCAATTTCTCTAGTAGGCGCAAAGGAATGCCATAACAAATAAAATATGCCAAAATGCAATCGATATGTTTGCGGGACTAGGGACCCCATCCGCAGAATAAGTTTAGTACTACTTAGTTTAAGGAGGTATACATATCCTACCCCTATTTGCATTTTTTAATGTTCTTAAAGGTTAGTCCCACTTAATTGATCTTGAGTATACATAACCTCATGCCAATATGTGAGGTTTAACTAGACTTTATTCATTTTTAAGTAAGCTAAGTAGTTTGTGTCTCTTAGGATTTTTCTTCCTTCATTGGTAAATCACTAGAATCTCTTCCCATCCTTGGTAATGGTATAGGTATTCTTCTTCCTATCATGAATTATGTATCTACCATATTATAATGGTATTTTTAACAAAATTCACAAACTTCTATGGGAACAATGTCACATAGAATATCATAATTCTATTCACCAATATATAAGTGGTTTCTTAGATATTCTTTCATGCATTACATAATTTATCACTATTTGAATTCCATTCTAAGCATATTCTTCCTCCTTCATATTATGTCCTCTTCTAGCATTTGTAGATTCTTTGTTCAAGTAATCATTCATCTATCCGCCGTCATATTTCTCCATCAACATGGCATCTTCTAGCAATTGTAGATTCTTTGTTGGAGTGATCATTCATTTATGCAACGTCATATTTCTCCATCTTATTGTTTTAGAAATGACTATTTGTCTTCAAATGTTTCTCCACATGCTACCAAAGTTTTGAATTCATTTTATGCATACATTAGACTTTGTGTGGGTATTCAAATGTCTTGTGCCTTTCTTCTGTTAGGATTATATAATCCTCCCTTGTCCATATATAGTCTATTTGATCATCTTGCCTAACTTAGAGGAACATTATTACTGTACTAGAGTGTGGGGAACACATATAGAGGTTAACTGCCACTTACCGGATGTTCATGCATGAGTTTATGTGCGTTTGAGACCAATCCCTACATTATAGGAGACCACTCTAGGTGCCACCAACAACCTCCACCGGTGGGTTGTGGTAGGTAGGTAGTTATACCGAGTCAACCTCCAGTTACACTCGGTTAGATCACTCTCATTCAGTCTAGCGCTAGTTTTGCATGGTTGCATGGGTATGTGGTGCCTTTTTCCACCTACCTCATCAGTTTAATTGGGTTAACTAGTTTAACTGATTGTCAGATTGATTTAGACATCAAGAGTTAGACTAGTGTCTCCCTTGCAGTGATTTAGACACACCTATTTATCTACTCAGTCAAATTGAGTTGGTATATTCGAATACTATCCACATGATTTGAATTCTCCTTATTGTAACACTATTGTATTACTACGGGATTAATGAAGATTAATGTTGTAATTAAATGATCAATTCTCATCAGATTTGTCTCAAATTTGTCTTGTTTAGTGTACATTGTTCTTGAGATTCCACTGCAAAATTCACCTCTCAATTGCTCTCATTTTCCTGTATATCAATGGTTCAATAATTTAACATCTTCCTACATGAATAACATTATATCCTCTGCTTAAAAAACCAAGCCACTGCCTTATCCTCCTAATCATATGTGAAGCCTACCCCAATCTCTACCTATTACCATTTTAAATAGACTTTCTTAGATTTAACGTTATAAATATAGTTCATTTTCTATGTGGAATTATGTCGACTTATTGAATTTGGTCTTGCATAGACTTCTTTCATTTTGAAAATAAATCTTAAACAATTTATCTACCTCAATTCGTGTAACCTTCTTCCTATACAAGTCCAACATATAATGATTTTTATAAAATTCATCTACGTAGGCATGTACATTTTGATCCTTTTCTCTAAGATTCAACATTTGCTTGAACAAGGTTTTTTTTGCATTTTGTATAGGACAAAACTTCTCTTATAAATTTGCTACCATTTTGATCCAACTTCAAAACTTTTATTTTCCATTTTAAACTCACTTCGGATGCCATGGAGAGCTTCATTTCTTAAGAGTTCTCAATTCTTTCAAAATCTAGGGTATTGATTCATTGTGCATGCCTAGTCAATCAATGTCAAGGAGTTCAAACTTCTATCATAATTGGAAATTCTAAATTTCACTCTCATATTATTCTTAAAAAAAGTCATTAATTATGATGTGGTATATGGACAACTTTATTTTTGTTCTCATTTTCCTCTTTTGATATTTAGTAGTTATCCTCAACATATTTAATTTGTTTTTTGTTCTCCATTTCTCTCATTGTTCTCCTCAATTTTGTAATTTTATGTTCATGCTGTCCTCCTACTTTTTTCTTCAATTTTTTCATCTTTCACACTTATGTCATCTTCTTCGAGCCCTCATCTAACCTAGATTTCATCTCAAACCTTCTTAACCTTAGTTTAATATGAAATGACATATTAAGGCATAATGAACCTAATTCTACTTACTCATTTAGTATAAAAACTAAACTTAATTTAAAAAATATATAAATAAATAAGTAATGCAATTTAGAATTTTGAATGCTCGATAAAAAATAATATAGGTCTGGGAATGAGACCTAAAACTACTTTTGAAATAAATTCCTTCCACATTTGGGTAGATAATTGATAAGATTGAAATAAATTATCGCAAGTTTCCACGCTTGAATGACATAGAACACATTGACTTGGGCCCTCCAAATGCTTCTTTTGAAGGCAATCCCATGTTGGAATTCTATTGTGTAAAATTAAGCATATCAAATAAATCATTTTGAGAGGCGCAAGTCCAACTTTCCAAATCTTAGTGCACCACGAGTAATAAGAGAGGGCATTCTCATCTTACATAGCTTAATATCCCTCAGAAACTTCATATTCCATTCCACTTCCTCTCCATGGCTAGGCTAAATAATTTGGACAGTCTATGAGTCTGGTGTGTCCTCTGCGTAGCTCCCCTACATAATGATTTCAAGCAACAGACTGATCATTGTTTAAATCCAAATATGATGCAGAAAACCATCCTTGGTTCCAAGTGGAGGTGGATTCAACTTTCCCAATCTTGTTTAACGTAAAATTCCTCCAATCTTGTAACAAAGTTATTAATTCTAGTGGAAGAAAAAAATCTTGACCACATCCAAGAATGGCATCAACCCTGATTCAAACCCGAGTTCCTCTACCAACCTTCCATGCCAAAAGGTTTCCAATGATTAGGAGAGAAGCAATTAAGGCTTTCTAATGGTTTGATGAACTATTTAATTTCTTACAATTCTTCCTTATCCAATGCAAGATACTTCCTAGTTCTATGTATTTTGTAGTGATAAATGTGACCCCAAAGGCTATCATTTGTGAAGAGAAGCCACAATGATTTGGTAGGTAGAGAATTGGCAAAAAAAATAGGTCCTTCAATCCCCATCCACCATTTTTCTTTCGCTTGAAAATGAAAAGTTATCAGATTTTCTTTTATAATACTTTGTTTAAGCTAAAGCTATCACATTGGACTTGAAACAAAATTATAATTTTCTATTTACTACTCAAAACTAAGTCTTAGTATTCATTGTTCTAAGTCTTTGACCAAAAAATATTACAAGTACATGCTTGGTTCAATCAAGGGCTTAGTTGTACTGGATTACCTCAATTGCTTTTTTGATGACGCTTCGCAAGATAATTTGCAAAGATGTGGGGTTGAGGTAGTTCTTTGGATTGATAGTTCTAGATGTTGCTAATTGAAAATGAGCACTAGATAAGGAAAAATACAATGAAGTGAAATGATGGCTCTTTATTTATTAATTTTCTTTGCGAGATACAAAAATATATATACTTCCTACAAGTTGTTGGGGACTCAAAAGTTATTATTTTTTGTGCTCATAACAATTGTCTACTACAAGTCTTAGTTTTGCAATTTTGAATGGAAAAAATCACAAGCAAGTTTTATGAGTTCACTCGGATTACATTTCAACACATTTTTTGTGAACAAAATGTGGAGGCCAATTGGTTATCAAAACTTGCTTTTCAAGTGACAGAGGGATGCATCTACAGTGAGCTATATAAAAATGGATCCTTTTTATCTAAGGAATGTATTCAAATTTTCCAATTTGATTCTTTGTGTAGCACCTACCCAGTGGGTGGAAGTTGGTGGAAACTTCCTGATATGTTTCACATGGGTGTCCCAATCGTCAACGCCTAAGACTGTTATATTTTATTTTTATCTCGTTGGAGCTAGATATCTTTGCGGGTTCTTTCTTTTGTGATCAACTGGGTTTTTGTGGGGATTTTTTAGCAGTGATATTTTCGATTCCTTTGTTTATTTTTCTTCAGATTTGAACTTGGTTTTGGCCTTGACGTCATTGGTTTCAAATGTACTTTGACTTTCTTGTTTTATTCATTGGCTGAATCTTGAGTGTGGTTATCATTTACTAATTTAAAGGTAGTTTTAGTCACATTATGGTTTCTTATATATATAGTTTTTTGTAATAGAATTGAAACTGGTCTTTTGTTGTAATTATGTTTCATATACTTTATTAATAAAAGTATAACTTTTCTTTATGGAAGAAAAAGGTAATAGATTACCTATCTATGTATACTTTTAAAGTTAGACGTA
This sequence comes from Pseudotsuga menziesii, assembly GCA_001517045.1. Classification (NCBI taxonomy): domain Eukaryota; kingdom Viridiplantae; phylum Streptophyta; class Pinopsida; order Pinales; family Pinaceae; genus Pseudotsuga; species Pseudotsuga menziesii. Next base: position 83,780 of record LPNX010556147.1, on the reverse strand, counting down.
TAGCTTGGGCTTTTGAAGTAATTAACTATGGACCTAATTATACAACAGCCTAGTATAGAAGTAGCTCAATCGAGGGTTCTACAACTAATATGGTAGAGTTGTTAGCCATAAACACCTTATTATATCTAACTTAAATGAGGTACAATTTACTTTTTTAAATTTGAATTATCATGCTTCTTCACTCTATAAAAAAAGGTTTTCACTAAAGCTATGTCTACATCACTATCATAAAAATACAAACTTAGTTATCTAATTCGATGTTGTTAGTCTTTATTAATCAACATATTATTTTTTAAAAATTTATTTGGATTTATTATTTAAAGTTTTTTTCTTCAAAAACGAGGCAAAAGTTTTACAAGTATCTCTTTATTAACCACACTTTTAATGCAAAAGTTTTATAATCTAATTATTAAATTAATTTTTTTTTATAATCTTATAATCTAATTATTTCGATTGTGCGACAAAGTTACATCAAAGCTTGAGTGGAGTAGGAGGAGTGTTGTATTTAACTAAGTTTGAAATTTTTTTGTTTTGTCTTGGTTTGGGGAAAGACACAAATAATTTTGCTTAATTATATGCTTTAAAGCTTTTACTTACTTTAACATCGGAGAAGAACATTAAGAATCTACAGATCTTTGGTGACTTGATGCTAGTTAATGAGTAGATGGCGAATGTGAAGCATTGTCACAATATAGTTCTATGTCCTATGTTGGAAGAGATTAAAAATCTGTAAAGTAGGCTAGAAATAATCACCTACATGCATATATAGAGAGAAAAAAATAATGAAGTAGATTCATTGTAAAAAACGAGATTAAGCAAGCAAATGAATGGCAAATTATTGAACATAGTGAAGGATCATATTCCAACTATTCTCATACACCTTTTCTTCATTGATATTATATAAATCTATTTGATGGATGTTTATATATTTTTGAACTTTTTTATGAATGGTTTCATTGTATCAGAGAATTATTAGTGAATATTTGGAATGTAGGGAGCACTTTTTAAGAAGCAAAGTGCTACTTAATGATATTAATTGAGAACTTTTGGGAGTTTGTAATAATTGAATTGTGAACATGTTTGAAACATTTTAACGCTGATACAACTGGTCTTTTGAGATTGTATATAGAAAGATATAGAGCTAATAGACGTTGGATACAACTAGTTCTTTTTGTGATCATTTGATATATATATATATATAACTCTTGAAATAAACATAACATTCAAAGAGTAGAATAAGTGTTTTCTTACCCATATATATAGGGGTAAGAAAACAATTATTTTACTCTTTGAATGTTATGCTTGTTTCAAGAGTTTACCAGAGAAAAACCCAAACTAGATACTTTCGAATGATCAAAGACAAAATGATTTTATAAGGCATGAATCTAGGACATCCAACAAAACATGTTACTTATAGTTCATGAGCAATAAAATCCGGCATCCAATATTATAAATACAACTTATCTTTCTTATACAATATAAACTATCTATATTAATAAGAATTTTCATTTTATTAATCATCCCTTGATCAAAAAGTCTATAAAACCTCATGACTAAATAAATAACAATTACAACAACACTTCTACCATACAACATTTACATTAACCCTCAAATGCTTAATTTTTTTTTATTAACAAAATCTATTTTTAAATGAAAAACAAAATCTAATTATTAAATTAATTGAACATTATAATATAAAAAATCTAATTATTAAATTAATTGATCATTATAATATAAAAAATCTAATTTTTAAATTAATTGATTCTTACAAAATAACTCACATTAACTTTTAAAGACATACAATCTTCTTCACCATTAAATTATAACATCATTGAAAATTTACTTCAAAATAAAAATAAAAAAATTCAAAATAAATCATAACATCATTAAAAATCTAGTAAAAAAATAAAAAATGGTGAGCTACAAATGTAACTATTCCCTTATTTCAATAGAATGTTCTTAAAGGTTATAATCATGGTATTATTGTTTTTTTTATTGTATAGTCTATATTTTTTTATGATTTAGGTATATATTTTCAGTAAAATTTTGATAAATTTTGGTTGAAATTTTTAAAAATTCATGTTATAGTTATTAAATTTTGGAATTTTGGATGTCTTAAGTGTTTTAGAGAGTGTTGAATTCATTTCTACCATCAAAATTGCCTTCAAAACACAATTAAATTTTGATATTTCAAAATAAAATAACAAACCAAATTCTAGGAAAAAAAATTGGTCACCCACTCCAATAAAGAACAATATGTTTTTTTTGTAAGCTGCATAGTTCTATTAAAATACAATGGAAAAATACACAAAATTAACCCTGGCTGTATGAGGACTCAGGAGGTGAAGCCACCCCCAATGCCTCTCAAAAACTGAGGGTCGTCTAAGAAAACCAAAAATGAGATAACTAGCCGAGTATCGAGTCTGGGACATAATTACATAATAATTTTAAAAGCAAACAGAGACATAGACCTAGACATAGACATAGTTTGTAGACATAGACATAGTTACATAGTTCAAATTTAAAAACAACCATAGACAAGCTTGACAACTCTGCAAAAAAAACCTGAAACGAGAGGTCATTTCTGCAGATGAGGGGAACATTCTTTAGGATGGTGGAATTTCTTCAATAATGGGGCATGCTCATCGTTATTCTTGCGAAGGGTTGGACAAGTTGGTGGCGGCCTCAAGAGCAGGTAGAGTCGGTAGCTACTGCTGTTCAAGCTTCTGGATTGACATGTCCTTCAGTGGTTTGAAGAGCGACTCCACCGTTGAAGGGATGGGGAAAGGTGGTGCCTGTGGAGCTGTAGTTGTGCATCCTGTTGCACTCCCACTACCTCCACCCCCGCAACCAACATGCGTCACACCCTGGTCATGCTGCCACTGCCACCTCCTCCCAAATCGCGTCTGCATTCACCTTGACCACCATGGCCCGTGATGCCAACCATGCCCTTCCAAGTGAACAAATTATCCATGGTCGTGAGCAAAGAGTCAATTTCAGCCATTCTAGTTTTAATGGCATGGACGAAGTCACGTGCATCGAACTAGTTGCTGAGCATGTCCTCGACTAAATTACATAACATATTTTTGATGATCCAATAGTGATTTACCTAGCCTCCTACCTGCCTGGTTGCTAGCTTCTAGTTGAGGACCTTTGCCTCCCAGTCTTCAATGAGGATGTGAACCTGAGGAGAGATGTGGTGTTTGTAGTCAGTAGTGACCTAAAGGCTACAACCCCTATGGGCTTTTCCCCTACCCGAGCTCGACGTTCCCCTCTGACGCAACATGATAACCAGACTGAACCTCTCCTTATTGAACCTTGTAGGATGTGAACTGCAGCAAAATCCTAACCAAACAATGGTGCCAACTTGAGAAGGAGGTTGAACTTCTAGACGCATAGAATACCTAGAATAGCTCTGAGCCAAGTAGAACCCAACCAAGATCGTGAAAGAATTCTTCATGGTGCACATATCCTCTGACTGTTCTACCATCGTACCTACAGGCATTGAATTACACAGCAGGGCCATGAAAGCTAGGAGGAGTACAGGGTGTCTCCACCCCATGTCGCAAGTGCGAAGAGACATGCGATCTCTCACCCACGCGTGAGGAGCTTCAAATGTTCTACGTGCTCATGTTGATAGATGTGCCGGACACATGCAGCTTGCCACGCGGCAGGTCCAGCGGCCGAGATGTGGCGCGTCGACAGTCACTTGAGCTCTCACCCACATCAGGGAATAAATAACAATATGATATTATATAAAGAACAATGTCATTATATTTTGTTTTCACCTAATGTTAGAAATACATCCTCATTAAGGACATTCTATAATACAAATTAAAAATATTAAGAATATTTTTAAGGTACTCCAACCGGGAATTTTTTCTCCTTTTTTAATAATATTTGTATGACTATTTTTTTTCTTTTTTATAATTTGTCAAAAGATAAAATCTGGAAGTCTGCCACTATAAACCCATGTCCAACATACTCACCCAAAAAAGAAAGTAAACAATTTAGTCAAGACTCACACCTAGGCGAGGCACTATGTCATCTAGCTAACGGAGTTGGCTAATCTCTAGACCATTTGCACCTTTCAAGGCAAGTTTGGTCGGAATCTGACAACATGATTTATTGTTGAAAATGAGTTTTTCAGTGTTAAAATTGCAATTTTATTGCAAAAATGGATTCAGGACCCTCGATTACCCTTGGGGAACCCAGATTATGCAATTTCAATCACTAAAAACTACCCTTTGAAAAATTTCCGTCGGAATTTAGGTGCAAATGGTCTAAAGTTTAGCTTACTCCCTAGCTAATGCCTCCATGTATGGGCCATTCACCATTTGACCAAGCCCTCGTATCCTTTTGATCATATAGGTTTATATTTGTTGGTAATGATGAGCATTTAGAACATGGGTACACTTTTTTTTAACCATGGGAACAACAACCTCCCAAGAGTATATCCAACAGCCTGCAAGCCAGATATACCAATAACTTGTGACTCAGCAGGGACCGAGACGTCCCGAAGCCCACCGGGGTGAGCCTCTATCCTAGGGGTTGCCTACCCTTCGAGCCTTGTCACAACAGGCCAATGCGAAACCCTACCCTCCGCTGGTTTTGAACTTGTAACCTTTAGGGAGATACCACATGTTCTTAACCCTTGGGCCCACTTAGGTGCTCTACATGGATACACTTTAACTCATTATATCATACAAAAGAGTTAGAACATGAGTACATTTTAACTCACTATAACTTACAAAGGAGTTAGATTGTTGTATTGGTACTTCATTTTTGTGAAGTTATCGTGGATGAAAGGATGCTATCCTTTTTAGTTATGTCAAAGTTGCTTGTGTGAAATTTTAAAAAGTAAGAGTTGTGTGAAAGGTTAAAAGGTAACTTAGTTTCTTTTAAAGACATTATTATATGTTTAATAACAACTTTAACCCTACTTAATTTCCTCTTACCAATTAAGTATCTTGTTCATCTTTTATTCTATGTGGATGGTAGAACCTTTTTGGGCTTTGAAATTGACTTCATATGGATTTAGTTAGAAGAAAAAAATATGGAGTTGTATAAACTTTAAACAATTTGTACATGAATTTAACATATATTTTGGTTAAAATTCAATAGAATTGTTTAAATTGCAATTTTTAGTGGTTGGAATTGTATAACAGAGGTGTCTTAATGGTAATTGAAGGTTATGAATCCATTTTTGCAATCAAAATTGCAATTTTAACAATGAAAATTGCAGTTTCATCAACAAATTTTGTCACTGAAAAAAATGCAAATCTCCTAAAGTTTAGACAACTCCAAAAAAATATCATTTTAGACATAATATCATTTGCAAATTCAATAATTTCTAATTTTTTTATTTTAAGCTCGGGTGCCCTGTGACTTGCTGGGCAAGCCTTTGGTCTAAGAAACCACAATCCAAGGGCATCTAAGCCATCAAAATCACTTGGGGATTGCACCCGGCCTGGACCGCACCAACCCTTAACATGGTTGGATTTAAATGTCACCTCCCAGGAGCAATAGGTTTTGATCTTAGGCTGGGTTTTGATCTTAGGCCGCCAAGAAAACAAAACCCCTTTAGATCATTTGCTCTACCAAAATTTGACAATAATCTCTAATTATTACTTTAAAAACCCCAAACAAAAATAACAGAGTACTGAGTTTCATTCTTAATAGAAAACATTGTAATTCAATTGAACTTTTCATTCTTGAATTTGTTCATATGATTATAGAATAAATCTGAACCACCCTAAGCTTTTAAATGGAATTGGGCTTGCATTGAATTATGATGGAGATTACATTCATCTCTTTCTTTGATTATGTCGAAGGTGTTTTAACCTATGATGGAGATTCCATTCATCTCTTTCTTTGATTAAGCCGAAGACATTTTAAGGGAGTGGTTTCTGGCCTATGAGGAGCTGCCCCTGTCATACTAGTGAATGCGAAATGGACCCCTGTCATACCAACAAATGCAAAACATATTAAAACTATCACTGAATTACATTGCCACATACTCCGTCCCCTTCCATATTCACATTTAATATATTGCAGGGATTGAACATGGGCAACAAATTCATGTTATTATTGTCAGGCGATCCAGGATTCAAGGATTCAAGGGTTGAATAGGGACAACAAATTCATGTTCTTCTTACCAGGCAATCCAACATTCAACCTAATATTTTGGATGTAAACAGACCTGGATCTTATTTCCCAGCTGATCTCAGGCTCCATCCCTTCTCTCAAAAAAGAGCTTGCAGAACTTTCCCAGAATTTATTAGGAGCTACAAGAAAATATGCAGAGATAATATAGGTGAATGCAAAAGTGGATCATCCATGCTCTATTGCTTCTCCAATTAGAGATGGATGGTCTGTCCAACTAAAGGTTCAAGGTCAACCCAATCTAAGCCCTTTCCACTAACTAGGATCTTTCTCCAAGTAAAGATCCAAAGTCAGAAGAACTATGAAAGATACGGGTCTAGTTCACTTAGATGATGAACAACCATGACCCATTCAAGATGCTTGCATTGCAATTCAATACTTTAACTATATCTCCAACAAGTAAATATCGACTTCCACATGAAGAAGAATTTAGGAGACATGGGTGCTTTTACCCTTGCATCTGGAGCTTCCAAAACCTACCTCTATAATAACCCAAAATAACATAAAATGTCAAGATGTCATTGCCAATGAACCATTAACTGTTAGCGAATATTTAAACAGTTAAAAATAACAAAGAGCATTTCTTTTCTTTCGTTATGTATAACTTATTTAGCCTATCTTAAGGTACTATGTTAGTAATGTTAAACATAACAGTTTGTGTTTTTCAGAAAGTGAGAAAAGAAATCTGCATCTTAAACTGATGCTAAGTGTGTTATTGTCTTCTTTTGTCAAATAGGAAGGAAGCTTAGATGTGATCGGGGCTTACTTAGCTTACAACTAACGCAGTGAAATGATGGTTCTTTTACAGGTTCTAACAGGTAAGCCGTTTGTTCCAGTAAACTTTCCAGATCAAGATAAAATGCTAGTAATTTAAAATGTTCGCTTGCAGCTTGACCCTGTAAGAGGCAACGTTGACATTGCTAAAGTCATCAAACTGCATAAAGATGGTAAAACAAAAATGTGGAAGGATGGGTTATATGCATGTTCAGTTTACTACCAAAATGGAATCCAATTAATTCATCATGTAGTTTTCAACTATTTGCTTAATCTTTTCAAAATGAAATGTTTAAGAACACTTCTACTTCTACTCATAAGAATTTATGATCTAACATGTTTATAAAAGAAAAGATATGTTTCGCATACACATGCCTATAATTACATATATGTCGTAAAGCAATTGGAGTATGGTTATATTCATGTTTAATTGAATTCTTTTGTAAACATTACATACTCTATGTTGTTGAACTATTTCTTGGTTTTCTTGTTTATAAAACTTTGATTTCTATGAGCTCTTCTTTTCAATAATGACATTATGCTTGTTAAGGGTATTTACATAATGACCCTTGCTCCAGGGTTCCTATAATTAGGTGTTTTCATAATAGATAGATTATCGTTCTTGACTCTTAAACTGTCTTTTTCAACAATCAGGCATTAGTTTATAAATGAGGCTCTTATAAGAGAGAAGAAAGGTTGCACGTACTTGTATTTCCAACTACACATTGTTGTGCAGAGATTGGTCTAAGGTATCATTCATATTCGATTGAGTTCTTTCTAAAACTTTAAAACTCTACTTTAGTAACCTTCTAAACCATATCTTCTCACCTAGTTCCCTAGTATATCCACCTAGCTTTAATTAAACTTTCAATTACAATTGTTATAAATTGTAAATTTCTTAATGTATTGTTATCAGCGTATGTGTTAGAGAAAATCTTGTAATTGCTTGTGCTATAGTTATACCCTACATAAAAATAATTTCTAAAGTAAAAGAAATTACTTTCTATCGCCAAGATCTATGTTAAATACTTCAAGGGAGGATTATATTACCCCTTTCAATGATGTTTTACTATTATAAGTGTAGTCCTTTATTTATATTCTATAAACAAACATAGTTAGAATGTGATTATTCTAACTTGTCTAATAGAAAATAGCAAGTCAGAACCATTTTGTTTATCCTATTGTTTTTAAAATTAGGAAATCGAAATAACAAGGAAAAACAACATTATTTATAAAAAAACATACTAATGATATGGTTTTGACTTTGCCACACCAATGATTTATTTGGAAGATTGGAAATCAGTAAAAATGACTATAGTTCCAAACCCACGATTTGAAAATAATTTGGGGACACGTGGTAGGTGATTAAGCAATTAGGTTTGTTGACTTTGATAATAGTTGTCCAAACCCTATCTTCGCGCTGTAATGGGTTCTTTTGGTTGAGGAGCGGTCGAGCGGGGAGCTCGTGGCCGCCATGGTTTCTGTTTAAAGCTCCACAGAGATGAGCACACAGTCCTTCATACCCCCGTCAGCTTGTGTAGAGTTGATAAATTACTGTTGTTTAGAGGCATTGTTGACTGTCAAGAGGTATTGAGCATTGGAACTAGTTTCGTTGTCATCTTGAATGACTGTGGGGGTTTGCTTACTGTGCAAAGTGGGCAAGAATTTCTGAAGTGGCATTAGTAATCCCAAATGGCATAACAACAAATTCATAATGACCATACCGGGTCCTAAAAGTTGTTTTAAAGGTATCTTCATCTTTGATTCGGACCTAGTGGTAACCAGATCGTAAATCAATCTTTGAGAATACTGTTGCTCGATGTAGCTGATCAAACAGATCATCTATGTAGGGTAACGGATATCTATTTTTGATAGTCATTTTATTTAGTTGACGGTAATCTATACATAATCGTAGAGTTCCATCTTTCTTCTTAACAAAAATAATAGGTGCTCCCCAAGGAGACACACTAGGTCTAATATAATTCTTATCGATGAGTTCTTTTAACTGCGAATTTAGTTCATTTAATTCCAATATATTCATCCAGTAAGGGGCTTTTGAGTTGGGCACTGCACCAAGTACCAGCTCAATTGTAGAATCTAACTCCTGTTTCGGAGGCAGTCCCATAATTTCTTCCGGAAATACATCTGAATAGTCCCTTAGGATCGGAATGTCCTCCAATTTTAATTTATCTTTGTTATTAGTATTTTCTTCATTAATTACTATTACAAAAAGGCTTTACAACCCTTCTGTACAACTCTCTTAAGCTGTAATGCATAAATCTGTCTTATGGCTGTTTTCCTAGGGATTCCTTTTACATTTACTGTTTCTCCATCGTTATTTAAGCAAGTAAAGGTTTTATTGAAACAATTCAGGACTACCCTATGTTGTTCTAGCCAATCCATACCAATTAACATATCATAAGAACCCAAAGGTAAACCATTAAGCTTAACAGAGGTTTCAAATTGATCCATTGTTACTGTACAATTCTTAACAAAGCTAATTACCTTTATCTTTGCACCAATAGCTAGCTAGACTAACCAAGACTTTGCAAACTTTTCAATGGATAGCTTACACTTTTCTACTAAATCAGGAGAAATATAGCTTAAACTAGCTCCTGGATCGATTAAAATAGATATAGGTATTTGATTTAGCTTACCTTCCACTTCCACCATGGAAGTTTGATAATCCGCTTGCCTATTCTCCAATGCTGCATTGATCCTAGGCATTGTCCTCGCCAGATCACAGATAGTCATCTCCTCATGTATCGTGTGTATGTTGCTAACAGTCTTCTTCCGACTGGGGAAAACTGACGCATAATGAGGACCATTACATTCCCAGCATTTTTTTGGTTCCTTTCATTCAAAATTCTTGGTATAGTTACTGTGGTTATTAACATATTCTTTATTTCTTGGACTATTTGCATTGGTCTGCGAATTACTTTTGTTCCCTTGGAAATTTTTACTAGGAAAATTTCGTGTGTTATTATTCTTAAAATTTCGGATAGGTACAAAACCTTTCTTCTTCTGTTCAAAATTATTATTTCTTTTGGCCTTCTAGTTGGCCTTCATAACATAAATTTGCCTTTCTCATTGCTTCTTCTAAAGTTTTTGGATTGTCATACTCAATTCTGCCTTTTATATGATATGGTAAACAGCTGAGAAACCATTGTACCTTAGGCTTATCGTCCACAATATACAACACATACCTGAGCAGACTTAGAAATTTACTATTTAATTCTTTCATATTCATTGTTCCCAGTTTTAGTTCGTAAAATTTCTTAGCCCTCTCCTCATAGTATTGTTCACACAAAAATTTCTTCTTGAAATATTTCTTAAATGTACTCCAATTAATGTTTTATGCCTAATGCCTTTTACTCTTTTTAGGTCTTGCTACCAAATATCTGCTTTCCCCATGAGATTATAAATAGCCATCCTAGCTTTCAATTGATTAGAGTAGTTATAAATTTGAAAGTATTTCTTCATCCCGGACAACCAGGATTCTGCCTCTTCTCCCTTCTTAGTTTCGCCATTAAAGGTTGGTGGCTTGATTTTCTTGGATTCTTCAGAGATTTCTTCGTAAGGTTTAAACTTTCTCTTTCTGGTATGATGATTATCTTCGCTACTATCACTAGTATATTGATAATTCTTTTTATGTGAATCGCCATAAACCTCAGAAGATGAGCTACTTTCGATTTTAAACTGTTTAGTCTTTTTATCTTTATGTTGGTAAGGCATATCTTCAAACCTTGTTCGTTTATCTTTTTCCTCATTCTGAAATCTTTCAATCAAAATCTGATTTAGCTCCTCCTGAGCTCTGAGAATTCTCTCATTTTCTTTTTTGACCGTTTCCATCTATGTTCTTAGTTCTTTAACTATTTGTAGTAGTTCAGAAGAATTATAATTATTTCTTCTTGTATGGGTTCTCTTTTACAATTACTTCGTTCAGTAAATGGGGATTCCTCGTTCGCATATTCTTCCAATCTTTCCATACCTGTAGTTAACTTAGAAATTTTTTCCGGAAGTATAATTCAAAAGAAAAAAAAAAAAATATCAGTATACATGTTTTAATTTATTGTTCTATTTATGCAAGTTCAGCCACATGCAATCCTAGTGTCTGAACCTTGTGCTCTGATACCACATGTAATTACCCAAAAATTCATAAAAATTTAAAATTGTTCATGTAACATAAAATGTCAAGATGTCATTTCCAATGAACCATTAACTGTTATCAAATATTTAAACAGTTAAAAATAACAAAGAGCATTTCTTTTCTTTGGTTCTGTATAACTTATTTAGCTTATCTTAAGGTACTATGTTAGTAATGTTAAACATAGCACTTTGTGTTTTTCATTAGAGAGAATTTGAGGTAAAAAATGGGCCTCCTAAGAGATGTACTACAAAAATATAAAATATATTAAAATATTATGAGTTAGGGGTTTTATGGGGTAGGTATATATGACAACTCATCTCCTACACTACTTTTTATGCACAATATAAATAACCATGGTTGAGTTACTTTTCTAAATTAACTATAAATAAAATTAATAAAATAACTCTACAATGATGTGACTAAGATTCATTGTAAATTCCCCAAAAATTATTGTCCTTTAGCATTTATTTGTATTGAACTAGTAAATAAAATTAAACAAAAATGAATTTAATTTATATGCATAACTAACATATTTTTTTCATATAAATATCATTCATGAATTTAATTTATTTTAAAAGTACAAGATTTAATATATATATATATATATATTAGTTTGACATTATGATATTAAATACAAATGAGTGAATATATAATTTAAAATTAAAAAACATGAAAATGACAATATATTATTTTATAAAAAAATGTGAAAAGACATTTTTATGAATTATGAGTACTTTACTTGAAAATGACAATAATATTATTTTATGAGAAAGTGAATTGTGAGTACTTTACTTGAAAATAACAATAATATCATTTTATGAGAAAGTGTGAAATGACTTTTGTTGTGAGTACTTCACTTTATGACTTAAAAGTATTTGTACCACTACCTTGGTTAACTATGGATTTTCATCCACCATAGAAAATGTGACAAATAAGCATTCTTAACTCATGCAATGCCACCTCAACCATGGGGGATGATGTCATCTACTAGAATGTAATTGGTTGATTTTTATAGTACATTTTGGTCCTTTTGAGGCCCATTTTGACCTCAAATTCTCTCTAATGCAGAAAGTGAGAAAAGAAATCTGCATATTAAACTGATGCTAAGTGTGTTATTGTCTTATTTTATCAAGTAGGAAGGAATCTTAGACGTGATCGAGGCTTACTTAGCTTACAGCTAACGCAGTGGAATGATGGTTCTTTTATAGGTTCTAACAGGTAAGCAGTTTGTTCCAGTAAAATTTCCAGATCAAGAAAGATACTCCACTAGCATAGGATAAAATGCTAGTAATTTAAAATGTTTGCTTGCAGCTTGACCCTGTAAGAGGTAACATTGACATTGCTAAAGTCATCAAACTGCATAAAGATGGTAAAACAAAACTGTGGAAGGATGGGTTATATGCATGTTCATTTTACCACCAAAATGGAATCCAATTAATTCATCATGTAGTTTTCAACTATTTGCTTAAATTTTTCAAAATGAAATGTTTAAGAACACTTCTACTTCTTCCCATAAGAATTTATGATCTAACTTGTTTATAAAAGAAAAGATATGTTTCGCATGCACATGCCTATAATTACATATCTATCGTAAAGCAATTGGAGTATGGTTCTATTCGTGTTTAATTGAATTCTTTTGTAAACATTACATACTCTATGTTGTTGAACAATTTCTTGGTTTTCTTATTTATAAAACTTTGCTTTCTATGAGCTCTTCTTTTCAATAATGACATTATGCTTATTAAGAGTATTTACATAATGACCCTTCCTCTAGGGTTCCTGTAATTAGGTGTTTTCATAATAGATAGATTATCTTTCTTGACTCTTAAACTGCCTTTTTCAACAATCAGGCATTAGTTTATAAATGAGACTCTTATAAGAGAGAAGAAAGGTTGCACGTACTTGTATTTCCAACTACACATTGCTGTGTAGAGATTGGTCTAAGGTATCATTCATATTCGATTGAGTTCTTTATAAAACTTTAAAACTCTACATTAGTAACCTTCTAAACCATGTCTTCTCACCTAGTTCCCTAGTATATCCACCTAGCTTTAATTAAACTTTCAATTACAATTGTTATAAATTGTAAATTTCTTAATGTATTGTTATCATCGTATGTGTTAGAGAAAATCTTGTAATTGCTTGTGCTATAGTTATACCCTACATAAAAATAATTTCAAAAGTAAAAGAAATCACTTTCTATCTCCAAGATCTATGTTAAATACTTCAAGGGAGGATTAGATTACCCCTTTCAATGACGTTTTACTATTATAAGTGTAGTCCTTTATTTATATTCTATAAAGAAACATAGTTAGAATGTGATTATTCTAACTTGTCTAATAGAAAATAGCAAGTCAAAACCATTTTGTTTATCCTATGGTTTTTAAAATTAGGAAATCGAAATAACAAGGAAAAACAACATTATTTATAAAAAAAAACATACTAATGATATGGTTTTGACTTTGCCTCACCAATGATTTATTTTGTAGATTGGAAATCAGTAAAAACGACTATAGTTCCAAACCCACGATTGTGAAAATAATTTTGGGACACGTGGTAGGTGATTAAGCAATTAGGTTTGTTGACTTTGATAATAATTGTCCAAACCCTATCTTCACGTTGTAATGGGTTCTTTTGGTTGAGGAGCGGCCGAGCTGGGAGCTCGTGGCCACCATGGTTTCTGTTTAAACCTCCATAGATATGAGCACACAGTACTTCATACCCCTGTCAGCTTGTGTAGAGTTGATAAATTACTGTTGTTTAGAGGCATTTTTTACTTTCAATAGGTATTGAGCGTTCGAACTAGTTTCGCTGTTGTCTTGAATGACTGTGGGGGTTTTCTTACTGTGCAAAGTGGGAAAGAATTTCTGAAGTGAAGAGTTGCATCTGATTTTACTTGCTTGCTTCCTCCTCGTGGTTTTATCCTTACCAGTTCGTGGCTTGGGGTTTTGCTGCATTCTGCACAATCTCATTCACAGGGCTTTACCTTCTCCGATGTGTCATCGAGCTAGACTTGGGTGGCTTCCACGACTTCACCACTATGCAGCTTATAAGGAAAAAACGCCTTGATTTCCTTCAGTTTAATAATCAACAGGGTTTCAATATTATTTTGAAAAAAAGGTACTAACAGCGCCACTGTGTTCTGTGTGCAGGTTTCTCTAGTCTTGAACTTGAAGCTTGGAGAAAAATATCTACCCTCAGTCTTCAGCACAAGCACTTCTCCTGGTAAGCCTCGGTGACATCTAGGGGTTTTTCCTACACATATGTATGGTGGAAAGAATGGATGCACCGCCGTGTGTGAAGGTCGATGGCTCAGCCATGGTTATTAGTTATGTTATTGTTCTTTTATTTTATAAGTTATTAAAGCCCTAGGGGTTGTTGTAAAGAAAAGTTATGGCTTCTGCAGCCGTGACTTCACGATTTTGTTTGAGCCTTCTCGGCCTGAAATGATATAGATGATAATAATTTTTAATATTTGGCTCTAAGTCGTGATTGTACTGTCCAACCACTGGGTGGTTTCTTAAAGATTTACTTTGGTTTTTACAGAGAAATGAATGGCCTTAAATTTAGAATTTTTAGAAACAATTGAAGGTTTTTTTCACCGCTGCAATTGATAGTTGTTAAATTTTGGTTTTTTGACTTCTATTAAGACTTGAAGAAGTCATTTTTGGTCGGGATTTAAAGCCTAGACAGATATTATAAAAGGCCACAAGCCATACTATACTTGTTCAATTTCATTTCAGCTTGGTGTTGTTTTCAACATTATTTCAATTTGGTTTAAATTTAGGTATGAATGGTTTATGGTAAATATTTATTGTTATTTACTTCTTCGATGTACAGAGTTACTAGATTAATAAAATATTTTGTTTCTTGTTAAACGATTATATTTGAATAATCTATAGTTCTGTAATTATTTTAGTAGCAGTAAAATTAATTATTACTGTAATACATTCTGGAAAAATTCTGCTAGGTTTTTGTATTATAAAATAAAATGTGAATTGTTTTTTTACCCTAGTGTGATGATACCCATCTCTTGTAAACCCTAGATATTTCTAGAGGTTTGCAGCGTTAATACCTTTTGTTTACAGTAAACCTAGTTTAAATGTATGACTAACTAGGTAATTAAATAACCTAAAATATTATGTCCTAGGTTAAACCCTAAGTAAATATTTTACTGTTCTTATACTATTTATTTAAATTTACTTATTGAATTTATATTATGTGTTTTACTAGTTTTGATTTTTGTAAATATTATACATACTGGTGCTTATTATTTAAATTTATTCTTTACCTGTAGTTAGATATTTTAGATACTTTCAGTAGACAGTACAAGTACAACTAAACTTCTGTAATTAGTTTACATAAAAACCTATAGAAGTAATAATTTACATTTGCATTCAAAGTTATTGAAATCTACTTATCTAAATTAAGCATACATGTTGTACTAGTACTGCCTTGTAAGAGGCGTGGAAAAATACACTGTGGTTAATTTTCCTATCTATCAATTAACTTAGCAATATCTCTACTATTTTATCATAATCTAACTAATTACTAACTTTCACAGTATAAACAAATGTTCTTTATTTATCCTTAACAACGATAAAATAACAATATACTAATCTTGAGAAACTCTTAAACTTTTCTGAAACAGTAAATAAAATAATAACTGAACCTAAATAACAACTTAAGGAGGTTGTTCCTCCCAACCAACTCTTGGAGAAAAGCTAGTCTGCAATTTCCCAAGACCCCCGAGCCTGTCTCCTTGTCCTCCTGGTAGAGTACTGGGTGAGAGATGTAGTCTTGAGATCCTGTGCAACTCTACTGAGTATTCAATAGTAACTCAATCTTTCTTTCAGCAGTAAGAACTTCAGCTTAGAATAGTTGCAAAAGTTCAATCTTCAGCACTTATCGCCTCAAATTCACTTCAGCTAGTCCCCTCCATCGAATTTCTCATGTGCACTTCATTCACTTAGAATGATCACAAATCCCGAATGAGCAGCCTCAACTGTCTTCAATGGTAAGTTTTATAAGAATGCCTAGGTCTTCTGGGTCAGTTTTTACTTAATGAGCTACCTGCTCATGTTCCACTTTCTTGGGGAATCATGACCACAAATATAGGGAAGTTGCCACCTGCAACAGCTAGAAGTAGTTTGAGGATGCTGCCACTTATGAATACACTCTCAACCCAGTCTCCTCCATCAAGTGACCATTAAACACTCATTTAATAACTTCCCTAAGCTGTTGTCTCATCTTTTATTTATAAAATATTCTGCAATACATTAAATTATCCTTGACCCCACTTGGTCATTAATTACAAACTTTAACATAAAATATAACATAATGTTCCTCAATAACATAAAATTGTTTTGCAAATTGGGGCATGTTACATACACACCCCCTTAATTTATAACATCGTCCTCGATGTTATTTATTCCTCGTCCTCAGAATTTCCCTGAAATAGAATTGTATATGCATCCCGCATATGACTTTCCAATTCCCAGGTGGCTTCTTCTGGACTAAGGTGCTTCCATTGCACCTTCACCTGACTAATGGTATGATTCCAAAGCGAGATATCCCTCCTTTCGAGGATACAATCCGCTTGCACCGGAAAATCTCCTTCGGGTTCCACCTGCACATCATTCTAGTTAATAACATGAGTAGTATCATGTACATATTTTTTTAATACAGAAATATGAAAAACATTGTGAACTCTTAAGTTTGGTGGTAAAGCTAACTGATATGCTACCTGTCCTATCCTGGACAGTATTTCAAAAGGACTGCAATATCAGGGTGCTAACTTAGCACAACTACCTAACCTCAGAGAACTCTTTTTAGGTCTCACCTTAATAAAGACATGTTCACCTACCTAGAACTCCTTTGGAGTTCGTTTAATATCTGCTTGGCTTTTCTTTCGATCTTGCACAACTTTCAAGTTACCTTGTACCTGTTTTACAATTAACTCCATCTCCTTTAATAATCCAGGTCCTAATACTAGCCTATCAACTGGATTACTCCAAGATATGGGGGTATTGCATTTCCTACCATACAAAATTTCAAAAGGACTATATCTAGCTGAAGCTTGATAATGATTATTGTAAGCAAATTCTACCAGGTGTAAGTAATCTTCCCATTTACCTGGCTGCTCCTTTACATACATTCTGAGCGGGTCCTCCAATACCTGATTTACTCTTTCAGTCTGTCCATCTGTTTGAGGATGGAAAGAGGTAATGAAGTTTAATGTAGTATTTAATCCTTTAGATAAAGACTTCCAAAAGTTGCCCGTAAACTTAAGGTCTCTGTCTGAAATTATTACCTTCGGTATTCCATGTAGCCGAAAAAATTGTTTTAAGAAAACATTAGCAATATTTGTAGCTTTATAAGTAGTTTTTACAGGTATAAAATGAGCTACTTTACTCAATTTATCAACAACTACCGTTATTGAGTCATTTAAGTTTTGATTTCTAGGTAGTCCCATGATAAAATCAAGGCTAATTATCTCCCACTTCCAGCTAGGAATAAGCAATGGCTGAAGTAGCCTAGCTAGATGCTAATGTTCAGTCTTTACTTGCTGATATTCGAAGCACTTAGCAATGTATTATGCCAATTCATTTTTCATGTTTGGCCAGAAATAATCTTTTCTTAGCATGGTTATAGTTTTCTGATAACTTGAATGCCCTGAATAAGGAGTTTTATGAATATCATTTAAAATTAGCAACTTAATCTTAGGTACATTAGGTACATATAGTCTATCTTTATACAATAATAATCCTTTTTCGTTCAAGCTATACCCTGTACTTAGACTTTCTATTAAATTTTCTCTTATCTTTGCTTGTAATTTCTGATAATTTTCATCTTGTTCTGTTCCATCTTCTAGTTGTTCTTCTAAATCTGTTTTATAGGTGCTGATTGCTGCTGTAAAATTCAATTTTGCATTTCTGCTTAATGCATCAGCAACCTTATTTTCTTTTCCTTTAATATGTTGAATTTCAAAATGGTATTCACTAAGAAAAGCTAGCCATCTAGCTTGCCTAGCATTTAAGTTAGGTTGATCCAACATATATTTTAACCCTTTATTATCTGTCATTAATATAAACTTCTTTCTAATTAAATGATGACGCCACATTTTTAAGGCATGCATGACAGCAGCTAACTCTAAGTCATAGGTCGCATAATTTTTCTCTTGAATCTTTAGCTTCCTAGAGTCATAAGCAATGACGTGTCCTTCTAGAGTTAAAATTCCACCTAAGTCGTCATTGCATACATCAGTACATACTATAAAATCTTTATTAGGGTCATTCTTAAGATTGGTGCGGTGGTTAATAATGTTTTTAATTTTTTAAAGCTGTCTTCACACTTTTGACTCCACTTAAATTTCTTCCCTTTCTTCTGTAAATAAGTTATAGGATTTGCAATTCTTGAAAACCCCTCGATAAATCTTCGATAATAGCCAGTAATCCCCATGAATGATCACACGTCAGTTACGTCTTTTGGTACTGGCCATTCTTCGATCGCCTTTATCTTTTCAGGGTTAACATAAATTGCTTTTTTAGTTACCACATGACCCAGATACTGAATTTTATCCTTAGAGAAGTCACATTTACTAAATTTTGCATAGAGTTGATGTTCTCGTAACTCTTGCAAGACAATTTTTAAATGTTCTTTATGTTCTTCTTCAGAATTTGAATAAATTAAGATATCGTCGATGGATACGACGACAAACTTATCAAGATATTTATGCATTACATTATTCATCAAACAAATAAAAACAGCTGGGGCATTAGTAAGCCCAAATGGCATAACGATAAATTCATAATGACCATACCGGGTCCTAAAAGTTGTTGTAAAGATATCTTCATCTTTGATTCGAACCTAGTGGTAACCAGATCGTAAATCAATCTTTGAGAATACCGTTGCTCCACGTAGATAATCCAACAGATCATCTATGCAGGGTAACGGATATCTGTTTTTTATAGTCATTTTATTTAGTTGACGATAATCTATACATAATCGTAGAGTTCCGTCCTTCTTTTTAACAAAAATAACAGGTGCTCCATAGGAAGACACACTGGGTCTAATATAATTCTTATCGATGATTTCTTTTAACTGTGACTTTAGTTCATTTAATTCCAATATATTCATTCGGTAAGGGGATTTTGAGCTAGGCACTACACCAAGTACCAGCTCAATAGTAAAATCTAAACCTCGTTTCCGAGGCAGTCCCAGAATTTCTTCCGGAAATACATCTGAATAGTCCCTTAGGATCGGAATGTCCTCCAATTTTAATTTATCTTTGTTATTAGTATTTTCTTCATTAATTACTGTTACAGTAAAGCCTTTACAGCACTTCCGTACAACTCTCTTAAGCTGTAATGCATAAATTTGTCTTATGGTTGTTTTTCTAGGTATTCCTTTTACATTTACTGTTTCTCCATCATTATTTAAGCAAGTAAAGGTTTTATCAAAACATTTCAGGACTACCCTATGTTGTTCTAGCCAATCCATAACAATTAACATATCATAAGAACCCAAAGGTAAAACATTAAGCTTAACAAAGGTTCAAACTGATCCATTGTTACTGTACAATTCTTAACAAAGCTAATTACCTTTCTCTTTGCACCAGTAGCTAGCTAGACTAACCAAGACTTTGCAAAATTTTCAATGGATAGCTTACACTTTTCTACTAAATCAGGAGAAATATAGCTTAAACTAGTTCCTGGATCTATTAAAATAGATATAGGTATTTGATTTAGCTTACCTTCCACTTCCACCATGAATGTTTGATAATCCGCTTTCCTGTTCTCCAATGCTGCATTGATCCTGGGCATTGTCCTCGCTATATCACCAACAACCATCTCCTCCTGTATCGTGTGTATGTTGCTAATAGTCTTCTTCCGAGTGGGGCAAACTGATGCATAATGAGGACCATTACATTCCCAACTTTTTATTGGTTCCTTTCGTTCAAAATTATCGGTATAGTTACTGTGGTTATTAATAGATTCTTTATTTCTTTGACTATTTGGATTGGTCTATGAATTACTTTTGTTCCCTTGGAAATTTTTACAAGGAAAATTTCGTGTGTTATTATTCTTAAAATTTCGCTTAGGTACAAAACCTTTCTTCTTATGTTCAAAATTATTATTTCTTTTGGCCTTCCAGTTGGCCTTCTAGTTGGCCTTCATAACATAAATTCGCCTTTCTCATTGCTTCTTCTAAATTTTTTGGATTGTCATACTCAATTCTGTCTTTTATATGATATGCTAAACAGCTGAGAAACCGTTGTACCTTAGGCTTCTCGTCCACAATATACGACACATACCTGAGCAGACTTAGAAATTTACTATTTAATTATTTCATATTCATTGTTCCCAGTTTTAGTTCGTAAAATTCCTTAGCCCTCTCCTCATAGTACTGTTCAGACAAAAATTTCTTCTTGAAATATTTCTTAAATGTACTCCAATTAATGTTTTTCTCCCTAATGCCTTTTACTCTTTTTAGGTCCTGCCATCAAATATTTGTTTTCCCCGTGAGATTATAAATAGCCATCTTGGCTTTCAGTTGATTAGAGTAGTTATAAATTTGAAAGCATTTCTTCATCCCGGACATCCAGGATTCTACCTCTTCTCCCTTCTCAGTTTCACCATTAAAGGTTGGTGGCTTGATTTTCTTGAATTCTCCAGAGATTTCTTCGTAAGTTTTAAACTTTCTCTTTCTGGTATAATGATTATCTTCGCTACTATCACTAGTATATTGATAATTTTTTTTATGTGAATCGCCATAAACCTCAGAAGATGAGCTACTTTCGATTTTAAACTGTTTATTCTTTTTATCTTTATGTTGGTAAGGCATATGTTCAGACTCTATTCGTTTATATGTTTCCTCATTCTGAAATCTTTCCATCAAAATCTGATTTAGCTCCTCCTGAGCTCTCAGAATTCTCTCATTTTCTTTTTTGACCGTTTCCATCTATGTTCTTAGTTCCTTAACTGTTTGTAGTAGTTCAGAAGAATTATTAGTTATGTCTTCTTGTATGGGTTCTCTTTTAGAATTACTTCATTTCGTAAATGGATATTCCTCATCCGCATATTCTTCCAATCTTTCCATACCTGCAGTTAACGCATAAAAAGTTTCGGGAAGTATAATTCAAAAGAAAAATAAAAAAATATCAGTATACATGTTTTAATTTATTGTTCTATTTATGCAAGTTCAGCCACATTTAGGCCTAGTGTCTGAACCTTGTGCTCTCATACCACATGTAATAACCCAAAAATTTGTAAAAATTTAAAATTTTTTATGTAACATAAAATGTCAAGATGTCATTGCCAATGTACCATTAACTGTTAGTGAATATTTAAACAGTTAAAAATAACAAAGAGAATTTCTTTTCTTTGGTTCTGTATAACTTATTTAGCTTATCTTAATGTACTATGTTAGTAATGTTAAACATAGTAGTTTGTGTTTTTCAGAAAGTGAGAAAAGAAATATGCATCTTAAACTGATGCTAAGTGTGTTTTTGTCTTCTTTTGTCAAGTAGGAAGGAATCTTAGATGTGATTGGGGCTTACTTAGCTTACAGCTAATGGAGTGGAATGATGGTTCTTTTACAAGTTCTAACAGGTAAGTAGTTTGTTCCAGTAAAATTTTCAGATCAAGAAAGATACTCCACTAGCATAGGATAAAATGCTAGTAATTTAAAATGTTTGCTTGCAGCTTGACCCTGTAAGAGGTAACGTTGACATTGCTAAAGTCATCAAACTGCATAAAGATGGTAAAACAAAACTGTGGAAGGATGGGTTATATGCATGTTCAGTTTACCACCAAAATGGAATCCAATAAATTCATCATGTAGTTTTCAACTATTTGCTTAATTTTTCAAAATGAAGTGTTTAAGAACACTTCTACTTCTGCTCATAAGAATTTATGATCTAACGTGTTAATAAAAGAAAAGATATGTTTCGCATGCACATGCCTATAATTACATATATGTCGTAAAGCAATTGGAGTATGGTTCTATTCATGTTTAATTGAATTCTTTTGTAACATTAGATACTATATGTTGTTGAACTATTTCTTGGTTATAAAGCTTTGCTTTCTATAAGCTCTTCTTTTCAATAATGAAATCATGTTTGTTAAGAGTATTTACATAATGACCTTTGCTCCAGGGTTCCTATAATTAGGTGTTTTCATAATAGATAGATTATCTTTCTTGACTCTTAAATTGCCTTTTTCAACAATCAAGCATTAGTTTATAAACGAGACTCTTATAAGAGAGAAGAAAGGTTGCACATACTTGTATTTCCAACTACACATTGTTGTGCAGAGATTTGTCTAAGGTATCATTCATATTCGATTGAGTTCTTTCTAAAACTTTAAAACTCTACTTTAGTAACCTTCTAAACCATGTCTTCTCACCTAGTTCCCTGGTATATCCACCTAGCTTTAATTAATCTTTCAATTACAATTGTTATGAATTGTAAATTTCTTAATGTATTGTTATCATCGTATGTGTTAGAGAAAATCTTGTAATTGCTTGTGCTATAGTCATACCCTACATAAAAATAATTTCAAAAGTAAAAGAAATTACTTTCTATCTCCAAGATCTATGTTAAATACTTCAAAGGGAGGATTAGATTACCCCTTTTAATGATGTTTTACTATTATAAGTGTAGTCCTTTATTTATATTCTATAAACAAACACAGTTAGAATGTGATTATTCTAACTTGTCTAATAGAAAATAGCAAGTCAAAACTATTTTGTTTATCCTATGGTTTTTAAAATTAGGAAATCGAAATAACAAGGAAAAACAACATTATTTATAATAATAAAAAACATACTAATGATATGGTTTTGACTTTGCCTCACCAATGATTTATTTTGTAGATTGGAAATCAGTAAAAACAACTATAGTTCCAAACCCATGATTGTGAAAATAATTTGGGTACACGTGGTAGGTGATTAAACAATTAGGTTTGTTGACTTTGATAACAGTTGTCCAAACCCTATCTTCGCATTGTAATGGATTCTTTTGGTTGAGGAGTGGTCGAGCTGGGAGCTCATGGCCGCCATGGTTTCTGTTTAAACCTCCACAGTGATGAGCACACAGTCCTTCATACCCCCGTGAGCTTGCGTAGAGTTGATAAATTACTGTTGTTTAGAGGCATTGTTGATTATCAAGAGGCATTGAACGTTGGAACCGGTTTCGTTGTCGTCTTGAATGACTATGGGAGTTTGCTTACTGTGCAAAGTGGGAAAGAATTTCTGAAGTGAAGAGTTGCATATGCTTTTACTTGCATGCTTCCTCCTCGTAGTTTTATCCTTTCCAGTTTGTGGCTTGGGGTTTTGCTGCATTCTGCACAATCTCATTCACAGGGCTTTACCTTCTCCGATGTGCCATCGAGCTAGGCTTGGGTGGCTTCCACGACTTTACTACTACGCAGCTTACAAGGTAAAAATGCCTTGATTTCCTTCAGTTTAATAATTAGCAGGGTTTCAATATATTTTGAAAAAAAGGTGCTAACATCGCCATTGTGTTTTGTGTGCAGGTTTCTCTAGTCTTGAACTTGAAGCTTGGAGAAAAATATCTACCCACAGTCTTCAACACAAGCACTTCTCTGGTAAGCCTCGGTGACATCTAGGGTTTTTTCTTGCACATATGTATGGTGGAAAGAATGGATGCACCACCGTGTGTGAAGGTCGATGGCTTGGCCATGGTTATTAGTTATGCTATCGTTCTTTTATTTTATAAGTTATTAAAGCCCTAGGGGTTGTTGTAAAGAAAAGTTATGGCTTCTGCAGCCGCGACTTCATGGTTTTGTTTGAGCCTTCTCGGCCTGAAATGATATAGATGATAATAATTTTTAATATTTGGCTCTAAGCCATGACTGTACTGTCCAGCCATTGGGTGGTTTCTTGAAGATTAAATTTGGTTTTTACAGAGAAATGAATGGCCGTAAATTTAGCATTTTTCGAAACAGTTGAAGGGTTTTTTCACCGCTGTAATTGATAGTTGTTAAATTTTAGTTTTGTGACTTCTGTTTAGACTTGAATAAATCGGTCGAGCTTTAAAGCCTAGAGAGATATTATAAAAGGCCACAGGCCATACTATACTTGTTTAGTTTCATTTCAGCTTAGTGTTGTTTTCAGTATTATTTCAATTTGGTTTAAATTTAGGTATAAATGGTTTATGGTAAATATTTATTGTTATTTACTTCCTCGATGTACAGAGTTACTAGATTAATAAAATATTTTGTTTCTTGTTAAATGATTATATTTGAATAATCTATAGTTCTGTAATTATTTTACTAGCAGTAAAATTAATTATTACTGTAATAAATTCTAGGAAAGTTCTGCTAGGTTTTTGTATTATAAAATAAAATGTGAATTTTTTTTTTACCTTAGTGTGATAATACCCATCTCTTGTAAACCCTAGATATTTCTAGAGGTTTGCAGCATTAATACCTTTTGTTTACAGTAAACCTAGTTTAAATGTATTACTGAATAGGTAATTAAAGAACCTAAAATATTATGTACTAGGTTAAACCCTAAATAAATATTTTACCGTTCTTATACCATTTATTTAAATTTACTTATTGAATTTATATTATGTGTTTTACTAGTTTTGATTTTTGTAAATATTATACATACTAGTGTTTATTATTTAAATTTATTCTTTACTTGTAGTTAGATATTTTAGATACTTTCAGTAGACTGTATATGTAAAACTAAACTTCTGTAATTAGATTACATAAAAACCTGTAGAAGTAATTGTTTACATCTGCATTCAAAGTTATTGAAATTTACTTATCTGAATTAAGCATACCTGTTGTACTAGAGTACTGCCTTGTAAGACACGTGGAAAAATATAGTTTGGGTAATTTTCGTATCTATCAATTAACTTAGCAATATCTCTATTGTTTTATCATAATCTAACTAATTACTAACTTTCACAGTATAAACAAATGTTCTTTCTTTATCCTATAATGATAGTCTGCAATTTCTCGGGACCCCCGAGCCTGTCCCCTAGTCCTCCTGGTAGAGTACTGGGTGAGAGCTGTAGTCTTGATATCCTCTGTAACTCTACTGAGTATTCAGCAGTAACTCAGTCCTACTTACAGCAGTAAGAACTTCAGCTTAGAATAGTTGCACAAGTTCAATCTTCAGCACTTATCCCCTCAAACTCACTTCAGCTAGTCCCCTCCATCGAATTTTTCATGTGCACTTCATTCACTCAGAATGATCACAAATCCCAAATGAGCAGCCTCAGCTATCTTCAATGGGAAGTTTTATAAGAATGCCTAGGTTTTCTGGGTCAGTTTTTACTTAATAAGCCACCTGGTCCTGTTCCACTTTCTTGGGTAATCATGACCACAAATATAGGGAAGTTCCCACCTACAACAACTAGAAGTAGTTTGAGGATGCTGCCACTTGTCAATATACTCTCAACCCAGTCTCCTCCATCAAGTGACCAGTAAACACTCATTTAACAGCTTCCCTAAGCTATTGTCTCATCTTTTATTTATAAAATATTCTGCAATACATTAAACTATCCTTGACCCCACTTGGTCATTAATTACAAACTTTAACATAAAATATAACATAATGTTCCTCAATAACATAAAATTGTTTTGCAAATTGGGGCATGTGACAACCTCCCTCTATATATAATTACCAATATCGATATATACCCCAGTCAACAACGAATACGATGCGATTTGAGTCCTGTAACAGAACATGGGTTTCAATCAATGGAGTTCTCTAGTACAGTACAGGGATCGTGTGACCATTCCTCTGTACAATACCGGGCACGTTTACAATTATCAATCAATCGCTCTGGTTCTATGGAATGGCCTGGATTCCACAAAGTAGGAATTGTTCTGTTCTTTGTCGAGTTGAATGGTGAGATATGCATCCACACATCACAGAAATTTCTGAAATAAATCCAAGGCATGACTGACAGTGATAGTTATGACGGTCTGCTGTGTTATTGAATTTTTGGATTTTTTTATTTATTTTCAGAGCTTTTGAATTGTTCTCAGGATGGTGCCATACAAACAGAGTGAGACTTTTGATGGGTGGGATTTAAAGGAGTTGGTTAATTTCTAGACTATTTGCATATTTTTAGGTAAGTTTGGTAGAAATTTGGCAATATGATTTGTTGTTAAAAATGAGATTTTCAATGTTAAAATTGCAATTTTTATTGCAAAAATAGTTTCAGGACCCTCGATTACCATTGAGGCACCCAAATTATACAATTTCAATCACTGAAAACTATCCTTTAAACAATTCTGTAGGATTTTGGTTAAAAAACTTACCAAATTTTAGGTGCAAATGGTCTAGAGTTTAACTTACCACTAACTATATTTAAATGCAAAAAAGTGTATTGGACATCCATGATTTTCAATGAAACAGAAAATCACTTGTTTTACACGCATGTTCTGCAAACGATGCCATGAATACAACATGCCTCTGACTATGCTTAAGTTGGTTATGTTTTAGATGCTTAACCTGTTAAGCCCTCAAATGATGATTTCTGGTCACATGGACGCTAATAGCCCTACATCTTGGGCAACTACAAACCAATAAGCTCTATAAGTCATGAAACTGAGAAAAAATGACTATTTTTTTTAGTACATTAATACAAGAGTGAGGATGGATGAAATAAGGATAAAATTTTATTATGATGGTAACCTCAAGGCTCAAAATACTTAGTAAAATGAAGTTTTTGTTTCATAGAAAATCAATATATTGGTTTCACTTAAAATGTACTAAATTTGATAAAAGTAAGTGTAGTTGTAAATATCGTTGTGGTTAAAGATCCAAAGAGTCCAATAGTTGTTCACACCAAAAAAAATGCTATTTGTAACGACATCCAACTAGCTAGGGATGGACATGGAGAGGTGTTGTTTATAATTTTTTATTTTATTTTATTTAAATATTGATCAATTTAATATAAAAAAGAAGTTAATGGTGAATTATTGGTTTAATAAAAGTAAGGCATTATTATGTTGCTATTAGGATTCAAGTCTTACCAACAACGTGTTTTCTATTCATGATTGTGCTTGTATTGATGTGTGCACATGTGGTAGAGGCCAAATGCAAGTTTTAGGTGACTTTGGCAAAATAGATACCCCACTCATGACTTTTTAGCCAAATGGAACTTGAGTTGAATGTTGTAATTTGTATTGGGTTAATGTAGTGTGGAATTCATAACTCTCAATTAAACACAAAAACATTTAATAATACTAAAAATTGGATAAGTATCCACTAAGAAGAAAAAATTTAAGGATGGAAATTGCAAACGTTATTAGTCCTAATATGCAAACAATACGATGTTCAACGATGTTTTTGTAAAAATATTCTATTTTCTAAGGATTTTGTATAATTTCTATAAATTTTGACAATTATTAAGAGAAAATAATTAAATCATATATATTTTGGGTGAATCATTTTAAAAAAAAATAAAAAAAATTGGTGAATATTTTTTTGGAAAATTAGCCCATGGGATAAATTTACCCTCATATCCACTTCTTTATTCTTTAAGAAACATGAAACATGGTGTACAAGCTTAGCATAGTTAAATCACAACCCACATTTTATGCATTTAACAAAATCATAAGTTAGTAAACTACATTGATCACAAATTCGTAAAGACACTCTCAAATCTCTCAAACCTAATGAAAACGTGGATGCTTAATATGTTTTTTTCTAGTGAAGTGTCATTGCATCGAAGAGGTGCATTCTACAACCTAGTAGGGGAGAGATGTGTAACTCCTTCTGTGCTCATCCTGGAGTTGACACGTGTCTTTTATAAAAAAAAAATTATTAAAAATAACTTGTCAGCTTAAATTAAATTTAAATTAATTAGAATTGCATATATGTAAAACATCATAAATTAGATAAACTAAAACCATAAAAATTAGATTATACATTTCCACTCTAAAAAAAAGGTTTGCACCTTGAGAGGTGTTTGGTAGATCCCCTTTTAGATGGATCTATGCTTGTTTATTTAAACAAAGATACTTTGAAACTTTATTCTTGTTGACAAAAATGAGAACTTTTCCAACAATACTCAAATATACATCTCACATTAAAATACAAAATATATATTATCAATGAAATATTTAAGGAAGAAGGCTAAATGTCATACAATCTCAACATTTTGTTCTTTGCCATCATTGGAATACGATCATGCACTCTTTACTAAAATTGTAGTTCTTGTTTTTTGAGGTTGATTTTGACATTTCTTTGTTTTCCATCATTTAATCCAATTTGCAACGAACAACCATAACAAATATATGCTCAAAGCATTGGCTATGCACATTGCACAATCTTTAGTAGATTTCACCAATGGTTTAGATGTGCAACAAGAATATGACCACCAACCAGGAAAACAAATATTGTTGTGTAAGGAAGCGAGTAATGTTATCCTACAATTTATGGGTCTAATTAGGATTAGTAAATGGTGCACTTGGATTGGTCATGCAAATTGTATACATAACTAGATCTATCCATCTTAAGTTACCAACCTATGTTGTCATGTCATTTGATAATTACAATGGGCCTCCATGGAACCAATCTCGACCAAAACACATACCAATTCCACCCATAAATTGAAGTAGCTTGAAACAAATCCCCCTTAAGATGGCTTGGGCATTGACTATCCATAAAGCCCAATGATTGACATTAACAAAACCAATCATTGACATTGGTAACAATGAACGTCAATGATTGACCTCCATAACAATGCTATGTACTACAACTTTAGAAAGAATCCGAATTACACATCGTTCTCTTTCAAACACTATGCAAAGATGAAACGCACTTCATATGTTTTGCTCCCCCCCCACCCAAAAAAACCTCCTTCATTATTTGTCCCTTTCGCACTTGAAATTGCAATCCTCAATCCCTACACTCCCTTGACCAATTGAAAAAACCAATGTCGATTTCCAATATATTTAGAGCCAAACTTGATCATTACCTAGCCCTTTATTGTTTTACTCACAAATGTATACTTTTTCATATGACAAATTAATGTACAATTTATTTTACTTGGCATTGATTACATGGGTTTCTATTTATTTCTTATTAATACTTGCAAGAAAGTTTTGATTTCAGTTTCATCGACTACTATCCCTAACACCCGCACACAACTTTTTCTCAATACAAGCTCCATTGAAAGTATGCTAGTTATTTTAGTTGTTAGGTGATGAAAAACTATCGTTGAGATTGACCAAATCTCTAAAGCATGGCATGAAATTTCTAAATCATGGCATGGCACATGATTATAGAAGTGAATTCTATGTTAGTGTGGATGACAACTAAATATGCACTCATAAACACACTTGCTTTCAAAATTGTAGAATTGGGGATGAGGTGGGGTTGCCAAACTTGCCATGACTCATTATCTACAAAGACTTTGATTTAGATTACTACCAAGTGTAGAATTTAGATTACTATCAAATTTGATCCCTACCCTACCCGAGGCTTTCTAACAACTGCATGGGATTTGATTGTTAAACTGTACTATGATTTGATTCAACTTAATCTTGATCATTAATTTTATTCTACTTTCACGGATCATCGTTAAAATTTCAATTTTCTTTTATAATGCTGCACAGCCCTCAGTCCCACCGTCTATATCATGTGCGCAAACCAACGATTCTAGCCCTAGCCCTAGCCCTAGATCCCAGGGTGGGGTTTTTTCGTCCCACCGTTTATACCATGTTACGTCAGCCTACATAGAGCCCAGCCCAGCCCAGCCCAGGGTGGGGTTTTTTCGTTCCATGTGCGGAGCCTATGTATACGTCGCCCTTCTTCTCATCATTTTCTGCATGTGGGTTCCACACGGGTTGCACTATATCCTCTCCACACGGATTTGGTTTGTAGCCTCTGTTCCACACGTATTGGACTGGCCTTGGAATTCTACATTTTGTAAGGAGTAGTCTAACTCTTCTACGATTTCGCCCGGAAAGTTAGACTACTCCGGCAACGCTCCTTCCTCGACAACCCCGCCGTCCGGACTCATTCCTCCGGCGAATGCAACTCCGTTTCCGTTTCAGTCAAGCCCAAGGTTCAAGGAGAATCCATCCACAGCTCACTTGAAGATCTTTCTCTGCACACGCATAATCTCCCTTTCCATTGGATGGATTCAAACGAAAATCATCCCGCCATATCTTAGTCGTCTTCTTATCTCCTAACTACTCAGCCTCTTTTCTTCCTGTTCCCAGTTTCTTTTGCATCTGCCTGCGGTGTGTTCTCAATATCTTGTGCATCTGGGGTGTGACGAGTATATTTGATCGATTCAACGTTTTCATATGCAGATGCGCCAGTATGTAAACTGCTGTGGTAGTATTTTCTCCTTTAAAAACATGTCAAATTACTGTAATGTAATTTATATATAAAATAATAATAATCTATCTGAAATATTAAAGGATTTAAAAACATGTCAAATTACTGTAATGTAATTTATATATAAAATAATAATAATCTAATCTGAAATATTAAAGGATTTTATAAGGAAGATAGGCATATCTCTCAGGGCAAACCAACCTGATACATTTATAAATTGGCGTAAGAAAAAAAAAGTCATAATCTTATTTATATGTTACATTAGTGTAAATTAATCTATATTTAAAAAAAGAAAATTCACTGAAAAATGTCATGACTTTATGTTTATTAAGAGGATTACATTTTTGTGATAGCTTTTGCTATGCTTGAATTTTCAAAATAATACTTCAAAAGAAACATACAAAATTGTCTTTGTATGGTTCTTTTTTCCAGAAAATCAATTTTACATATTATCAATTTCCAAAACTTACATCTCAGAATTTCTTTTTTAATCATAAACTCTAATATTTATTAACAAATATCAAATATTTAAAAAAATAACTTAAAACATGAATATAGCTATTTCATTTAGAATACTTTAAAAAAACTTGAGACTAAGCATTTTGATCATTCCGAAAGCTTCTCAGTTTCAAACTTTGATGTCCACGGAAATCCTATGTTACCAATTAAAAAACTATGCATTAGAATCGTAATTTTACCACATAATGCAGGATTTTAGTGAAATAATTGGGTTCTTTTTTAATTGGGTAAGCTGTGAAATAATCCGTCACATGTAAAGCTAAAGGATTTTAGTGAAATAATCTAGTTTTATTTGAATTGGAATTGGGTAGCCGATAAGTTTATAATTTTTTATTATTATTTTAAATAAAATTAATGATAAATTTAAATAATTTTTTTTTATAAGATTATTAATATGTTTATGTTAAATAAATTAATCAACAAATTTAAGTTAATAAATATAAATATAAAAATGGAAAAACCTTTTTTTTAATCTTTAAACAATCTTTTATATATATAAAAAAAAACTTAAAACAATTATTAATTTGAATCTTTAACATATAAATAATGGTGTTATTAATTTAAGTTCAAAGAACAAACAACCTGAAAAATGCTTTATGATGATGTTTATTTAAAACTAGGAAAACATGAAATATGTCTCCAAGATTATTTGAATATATCATTTTTATCTTGGATATTCTTAAATTATTTGACTACTAAAAGATCAAGACATTTTGATTTAATTAACATATTTAATAAAAAATCACTTCAAAAGATTGTTGCTTCATTAAAATCATTTAAAGACATCTCTTTCATCTTGGATATTTTTCACTAAAGTTCAAAGCATTTTGATAATTTAAATATTTAATAAGAATTTAGGTAAAAAAATTGAGGCTATAAAATGTGTAATGTTTTTATATAATTAAATTATATTTTGAAAGATTATATTATATTTAACTTATATAATATAGTAATCATGAATACTTCTTGCAATGTAATCATACTCATAAATTAAAGTATTAAAAAACAATATTTTTTCTTAGTTTTGAACACAATTAGGAGCATACAACAATTGCTATCATTTTTGCTTTGTAAACATTAATATTTATTTAAAGTTGGAATATAGTAGTTGGTCTTGAAACTCAAAACCATTTACTAATTGCATAGAAAGTAACCAATATGAGAAAAATGTTATAATATGGGGGAGATGATGACATATAATGTAACTTAGGTGACACCAGAACAAATTAAACAAGAGCCACTTGGTGGCAATGTCCCCGACTAAGTTATTTGTGGCTAGTTATGAAGAGAAGTTTTTTGTAATAGAAACATTGAGTTGTTTTTTGAATTTGATATGAAGCTAAATAATAATAGTTTAAAAGTTAAAATTGGATCATCAAATATTTATGAGATAACTTAAATATGATTGAAAACTAAATTTTAATAATGTGATAAACAAACACTAGTTCTATATACATTTCAGATTATTTGGCCTAAAATAAACAAAGTATTTTTAATAGCATATTTAACGTTAATGTGAATAATAGTTTAACACCATATCTATGTTTGTTTTTTCTTAAAATGAATATAATATTATATTTTTTTTTGTTTCTTTTGTTAATATAAAAATTAAATGGTTTTATTAATTATATTTTCTTAAAAATTGAAAAAATGACTCAAAAACATTCTACTAATTTTTGAAAAACTATTATTTATAATGAGGAAACTATTATTTAGTAAGTCTTTCATTTGAAATATAATTGCTCTTCAGGTTAATAAAATAATAATGTGCAAAATATATTTTCCCTTGGGGTTAATCAAATAATAATGTGCAATATCCAGCTGCTCTACAAATCTAGGTAGTGCTAGCATCTATCCACTTATCATGGGTTTGGAATTCACTTAGCAAATCATGTTTTTCACACATTTCAATAATATTATCTTATAAAGAGGGGAGCTTTACAGAAGTGATTTGATAAATAAAGTAAAATATATAAAAATATTTGGTGATAATTGTTTCTACCCCTTCTTGTGAAGTTTCAAATAGGTAAACCATTAGTTAGTCAAAATTGTTCATTTCAAATATAAAGACTTTTTGCATTAATTTATAGCTCATATATTTATGACTTTTTCTACATCAATTTATAGCTCATATATTTATGAGACACCAACGCCAAAATGATTGGATTTCAATGTTAATGCACACATCTTTTATAGGTCATAACTAAAAAGTTGTTATTAATTTAGAAAACAAAGTTTGAAAGATGTCATTGTTACTACACGCATATATTTTATATATTTTAATGTGTAAGGACTAATGACTAGGAACTTAGTGACTATAATTTATAATGACCAGGAGCTTAGTGTTTTTTTTTTAATGAAATCAGAAATCGTAATATTCCACATAGTTCGCTGAAAACGAACCTCATTCGGGAGTTGAATAGCTAAGGTTTGGGTGGAACATGATCATATGCATATGGATATGTTTTCCTTTAATTTTGAGGTAAAAGGACATGGTGAGAGGGTTCGATAGTGAGGAGTTTGGCTTGATAGTCAACTAAGGAATCAACTACACATATATTCTGCAGAACATATTAAAAACCAATGCTCATTCAATATCATAACGGGGAACGGAATAGGGCAATGAGAGTGGCAGCCGACATAACTTCGACAAACTACACCTCAATTTAATATGTATACATCCAAATTACACCTCAAAATAATTTCACTTGATTATCCATGTACATTTGTATATTCTTGTAATTTATACACTCTTAGTTGGTTATTATAACGCCTTGTTTAAGTAAAATGTAAATACAATATTAATAAAATCTTTTGGTACTACTACACCTCAATTTAATATGTATATATCCAAATTACACCTCAAAATAATTTCACTTGATTATCCATGTACATCTGTATATTCTTGTAATTTATACACTCTTAGTTGGTTATTATAATGCCTTGTTTAAGTAAAATGTAAATACAATATTGAATAATTTCACTCTATTATCCATGTACATTTGTATATTCTTGTAATTTATACACTCTTAGTTGGTTATTATAACGCCTTGTTTAAGTAAAATGTAAATACAATATTGATAAGGTTATTATAACACCTTAAGTAAAATGCAAATGTACAATATTGATAAAATCTTTGTTTAAGTAAAATGTAAATACAATATTGATAAAATCTTTCGATACTTTTAGCATACATGTAGCTTATAACATTCATTCCTCACAACCACCCAAGCTACAACCAATGGACAAAAGAAAGAAAATTATGCACATAAATAGAGATATGCTCTGAATTTTTATCCACAAGTCGGTAGTTGCATCGAATGGCAAATGCATGCCTAGAAAACCCAAAACCCAAAGATCGGATTCCCTGCGACCACAGAGATCATTCACCACAGAGATTGGATTCCCTAGCGACCACAAATATCATTCACAGAGATTCATTATGCGTATATCCTTTGTATCCTAACCTCAAAATCCGTAGCGGCTGAGATGGTTGTTTATTGCAATAACATAGATGGTTGTTAATTGATGGCTCAACTTCGATTAACCCTTTTATTCAATAGATCATGGGAGAGAGCCATGGTAGAGAGATTTGAATGGATCACCGGAGAGATCAAACCCTCCGTTGCAAAAAATCAAACTCTTCAAACATTATCAATTCACCAAAGAGATATGCTTCAATTCAATGCGGAGAGCTTCACAAGTTTGATCTTAAAAGGACTTATGTTAATCTCATACGAACATTAAAGAATTTTTTTTTTGTTTATTCTCTTCAAAATAGAAGAAATATATCAACTTAATCTTCCTACATTTCTTAAACTATCTAAGTTTAACAATTTTCATACTTTACATTATAAAATCAAATTTAATTTTGACATTTAAATTATATAAAATATATTAATAATAGTTTTTATATATAACATAATATAGAATTTTGAGTTAAATATTTATGTGATTAAATAAGAAAATATAGAAGTTAGACATTCTTAAAACCTTCCAGAATTAATAAGAAATAGATATATTGGAATTTTTAACCATAGCCGCTGGAAATTCGTTATCATCTCAGTTAAAAATCTGCAAAAGGACTGTTAGACCATGCCATCAAACTCACGAAAAGTGCTAAACATATGGCAGCGAAGACGAACACTTTCTTGGGAGTCAGATGCATGGAAACTTTCGTGAAGCGGAGAAAATTATAGCGACTGGCAATGGCAATATGCTAACGTCAATACACCGCCTCCCAAAAACCTAATCTTCGATGAATCATATAGGCTGCCATTGTATAATGAGATGAACTCAGTGGATGGTGATCAAGGTGTTGCCAAAGTTCTGCATGCAAGACGTCCCTTCCTCAGTCACAAATTAGGGTTCCATGATCTCGACATTTATATTTTCATGGTCCCGGATGTGCATAGCGATGACAACCGTTCCATAATCTATGGCGACTTGTATCATATTCGGATTGATATAAATAGAAATGGTGGACTGTCAATATTAAAGAAGCCAGTTCTGAGTTAAGTGAGGGAAACTTACATTACAGTAATTTGACATGTTTTTAAAGGAGAAAATACTACCACAGCAGTTTACATACTGGCGCATCTGCATATGAAAACGTTGAATCGATCAAATATACTCGTCACACCCCAGATGCACAAGATATTGAGAACACACCGCAGGCAGATGCAAAAGAAACTGGGAACAGGAAGAAAAGAGGCTGAGTAGTTAGGAGATAAGAAGACGACTAAGATATGGCGGGATGATTTTCGTTTGAATCCATCCAATGGAAAGGGAGATTATGCGTGTGCAGAGAAAGATCTTCAAGTGAGCTGTGGGTGGATTCTCCTTGAACCTTGGGCTTGACTGAAATGGAAACGGAGTTGAGTTGCATTTGCCGGAGGAATGAGTCCGGACGGCGGGGTTGTCGAGGAAGGAGCGTTGCCGGAGTAGTCTAACTTTCCGGAACGGTTAGACTACTCCCATTTTGTAATCCAGAACATGGAATTCTACGTCAAGGAAAACAGTTTGTAATCCACAACATGGAATTCTAAGTCATCATTTTCTTCATGTGGGTTTCACACCCGTTGCACTATCCGGATTGTCGGTGGAACTTTGTAAAACTAGAAAATACTTAGTTACAAATATCTTGAAAATATTCCAAATTACAAAATACACAGTGTGCCCTGTGGAAGGATTAAACGAATGATATGACATTTACTTCATGGATATTCGTGTTCAAATTTGTTTGACATAGTTATCTTTACTTTTTGGAATGTATTTTCCTATATATACTTGCCCTATATATTCTTACCCTGCCTGCATTCTTTGGATATCCAAAACTCAGTAGTGAAGCGTTTCTGGATTTCTTATAATGTTGGCCTTTCGTCCCGTTCTCGCTCCAATCCCAAGCCCGATCTATAACCCCAAAATGTTGGCCACTCCTCCCGCTCGCGCTCCAAATCCGGCGTACCCCAAAATTCCTTTTGCTAACATTCTTCCTTTCTTTACGAATGATCTTCCATTGTTCCTATCGGGCGTCTGTCCATGACCGGTATATGTCTCCAAGTGTAGAATTGGGAATGAGGTGGGGTTATCATGGCTGAGCTTATCCAGCATGTACGTTCATGCTGATAAGCCACTTGCCCTGGGCCCGACTGCCGGTCAAGTTGGTGCATCGACGCAATTTTACAATAATCCGGCAGCCTCGTGCGCCTCCGTTTCGCCACCCCGCCGTCGTCCTGCTGCCACCCCGCCGCGTCCTGCATTAATTATCTACCAAACCCGTCCTGCATTAATTATTTCCTGTTGTTACGTCTTCGCTCCAGGGGTTACATGTTCTTGCCTCGGAGTTTCTGGAATTTCATTTATCTTTGGCCGCAGTTCAGATTGTCATTGGTATTCAAGGACTTGATTTCCTCTTGTTAAGAACTTCACTGCCGGGGTTACAGGTTATTGCCTCGGAGTTCTGGAATTTCTTTTATCTTTGGCCGCAGTTCAGACGCTCCCCTGGAAGGTGCGAAAGCCTCTATTTTATTTTCTCCGACTCTCTTCGTTCCTCATCGAGTTCGGCAGAGCAGTTCGTATTCATTCTTTGTTCGCAAATTTGTGTGAGAATCAGTGTTCTTCAAAATCCGGTTGGCATTTGTGTGAGAATCAGTGTTCTTCAAAATCCGGTAAGTTCTTTGGTAAGTTTTAGACATTATTGGCAAATTTCCCCGCAATATAAAGTCGGCCGGTGAAGATTAGCGGAAATTAAGTGTATTTTCTGGTGCAGGGCACGAGACTTGAAAGATAGCAATGGATCCTCTGTTGAGCACCGTGCAGCAGCTACTAGGCGTGCCGGACGATGACCTGGAGAAGCTCGTCAATGCTCCGACTCGCTCTTATGTGCGTGATACCAAGGCCATGGCTTCTACTCCTGCAGATGTTAAAGAATACCCCAGCTCGTACGTCTTTATAATCGATATTCCCGGCCTTAAATCCAACGACATCAAGGTATCGCAAAGCGTTTAAACTCCTACTGGATCGTCGAATTTTTCCTATTTTGTTTCCTTTTTTTTCGCCATTTCGGTGTTGTTGAGATGTGTGCTGCTGTGTCCTGCAAAGGTTCAAGTGGAGGACGATAATGTTCTCAACATTAGCGGCGAGCGAAAGAGGAACGAAAAGGAAGAAGAAGGGGAGGTTAAATACATTCGCATGGAGCGCCGGGTGGGAAAGTTCATGAGGAAATTCACCCTGCCTGCTGACTGCAACCTGGAGGTCATCTCTGCTGCGTGTCAGGATGGAGTGCTGAGCGTCACCGTTCCCAAGCTTCCCCCGCCGGAGCCGAAAAAGCCGA
Organism: Pseudotsuga menziesii; assembly: GCA_001517045.1. Lineage (NCBI taxonomy): Eukaryota > Viridiplantae > Streptophyta > Pinopsida > Pinales > Pinaceae > Pseudotsuga > Pseudotsuga menziesii. Next base: position 45,993 of record LPNX010556147.1, on the reverse strand, counting down.
AGACTATTGAAGTTAAAATTGGATAAACCCTACGCTGTGTATGTAGAGCTCGGAATCTGAAGCCATTATTTTGAGTTTTGTTGCCTGTGCCCTAGCTAGATTTTGAATGTTTTTGTTGTCAGGCATCAAAACTATAGCACCCTGTGCAACCTATGTAACCGGCGTGTGAATAAAGATTTTCTTCATGAAGCCATCTACCGAGCTTTCTGTTAATGGCAGACGAGGATTATAGCACTCGTGTAATACTGTGTGTTTTCGTCTTTATTTAAATGCAATTTCTGTTTGTTGATTTAACTTTCCCATTGCTCAATTTCTTCTGAGTTGTCCTCTGGAATTCAAATCTAAACTTGGGTAGAATGCTAAAATGCAATTCCTGTATTTTGAAAGCTTATCTTGCTCAATTTCTTCTGATTTGTCCTCTGAAATTCAAATCTGAACTTGGGTAGAGTGCCTTTGCCCAGCAAAGACTAGCTTTGAAATAAAACATTTCCCCAAATATTTGAATGAGATTTGGAAAACAAAATCATAATATATCATATTTCATGATAAAATTCTTAATAAACTGAAGAGCTTTTCATGTCTATTAATGCATTTATATTTTAGGTTCAGTCACGCACCATTGGCATTGGTTTAATTCTCTTCGGCTGGCAGAAATAAGTCGGAACCAGAGAGCAACTCTGCATTGTCCGGCTTCCTACCCAATTGGGCTTTGGTGCTGAAATATATTGCAAATTCGTCCTAGAGCCATGAGGATTCACCTAGTTTGCTCTGATGAAACGTAATGTAAATTCCTTTCGGGTTAATTGTTGAGGGTGAGTACTTGTAATCCTGAGAAGAATGTGTAATATAGCATAGTAACGGCTTAATATGTCGAACTCCGGTACATGTACGTGTACGCATTCTGCAACCATAGGTATAATAATGGCTAAATATGTTGAACTCAGATTTATTTTTAATTTTCTTAGTGCAAATAAAAAGGTGCATGGTTAACTCCAATTCCAATATGATTCAGGATTCCATATTGGAAATAACCAAAAATGTGACACATAAAATTTTAATACAAATGAAATATTACAAAAATTCCAATACAATACAAATAAATAAAAAAATCCAATACAATACAAATAAACAAAAAAATCCAATGCTGTTATAAAATTTTAACTATGAAAATTTAATACAAAGATTCAATTTATAAATTTTTAATACAAATATACAAGAAACAAAAATGTGATACATAAAATTTTAATACCAATAAAATACCACAAAAAATCCAATACAATACAAATAAACAAAAAATCGAATCCAATACAATACAAATAAACAAAAAATCCAATACAGTTATAAAATTTTAATGATAAAAATTTAATGAAATAAAAATTATAAAATTTTAATTATAAAAATATAATTATACAAATTTAATAGAAATAAAATAGGAAAGCAGACTTCTTATATAATAAGAAACCATAAAATATACACCTCTTTATATAGTATGGCTTTCCATCAAATACCCACTCTAATCCACATCTATATAATAAATCATTAAACAAATAAACAATATAAATAAACCATTAACATTGAATAAACCATTCAACAAAAGTATTCACCCTAACCCACATCTATATAATAAATCATTAAACATTAAACAAATAAACAATATAATTAAACCATTAAACACCCAATAAACCATTCAACAAAAGTTTTTCTTTTCAAAATATCTAAAATTACTATTTAAAAGTAAATAAATATTTATAAATGCTTAATGAATTATGGAGTATCAAGAAGTAAATAAATATGTATAAATGCTTCAATGAATTATGGAATATCAAAATTGAATGGTATTTATATTTTGTAGTTTTTCAAAATTAATTTTGAAATTGTATTTTTCAAAATTTGGTCTTTAGTTACTACCAACCATATTTGTATTACACCTAGACATAATACCTAATATTCCAATAGGATCAAATTATGTTACTATGCATTAATTTATGGTTAAGAACTAGTTTCTGCGTTTTATAATTAATAAGAAGTTTATTCCAATAGGATCAAATTATGTTACTATGCATTAATTTATGGTTAAGAACTAGTTTCTGCTTTTATAATTAATAATAAGTTCATGGGGAAGAGAGAAAGTGTATAACTTTTTTTCAGGAAGAAAAAAGCTTGTCCTTGATATTCTATTAAGAATCAAAGGGCATCAAACATGCATATCCATGCAATGGGTTACAATCAGGTGAAGAATACATGCATATCCATGTAATATCCATCACTTCCTCACTCACACTTACCCACCTCTTATTTGTTTTTTTTAACCATGGGAACAACAACCTCCCAAGGATATATCCAACAACCCGCAAGTCATTGGGCACCTATCCAGGGGTCACCTACCCTTTTAGCCTTGTCACAACGGGCTATAGGCATCCCTACCCCCCGCCGGTTTTGAACCTGTGACCCCCTCGGAGATAACACAAGCTCTTAACCATTGGGCCCACTCAGGTGCCTTAACCCACCTCTTATTTGTTGATGATGTTATCTTATTAGGCACAGGTACTCTTCAGGAATGGATTGCCTTTGATGTTATTCTGGGTACCTTCTGCAAGGCCTCATGGATGATCATAAGTCTAGATAAATTGTGTCTTTTGTACAATAATATTGCAGATGACATGTTTGAGAACATTGCTAGGGCCATCCCTTACCAGAAGGAGCCCCTTGTTTCGGGTTTTAAATACCTTGGTTACTTCTTGAAACCATTGGGTTACAGGGTATGTGACTGGATGTGGCTGGTACAGAAATTCGAGAAAAGGATTTGTCATTGGTCTCATAAGTTACTCTCTTTGGGTGGCTGGCTGACATTGGTCCAAGCAGTGCTCTCCAGTATTCCGGTGTATTGGTTGGGATTAGCACCCATCCCATTATCCATTCTCCACAGGCTCAGAAGCATTATGTTTTCCTTTTTATGGGGCTCGACTGGAAATAACCGAAAATACCATTTGACTGATTGGCAAAGTATCTCCTAGCCAAAAGAACATGAGGGCTGGGGCATTAAAAATTTATACTGGTTCAACACTGCTCTTTGTTTGAGAAGAGAGACGAATGCCCATTAAAAGCCCATAAAAGAGTATCAGATTGAGAAGAGAGACGAATGCCACAGAGATCCAGTCCTCGTGTGTAGGCATCCCATACATCTTTCCAAGCACCATCAATACATAATTCATCGGCCGTGTACCAGTAACCATGAGAGTGTACCAGTAACCGCGAGTGATAAAAGTTTTCCTACGAAGCCAGTCAACCACCGAGAGACCTCTTAAATACTTGCTTGTAAGAACACGATTCCAGAGACTATTATTCATAAGTACCATCCACAGGTTCTTAAAACAAAGAGCAGTGTTGAACCAGTATAAATTTTTAATGCCCCAGCCCTCATGTTCTTTTGGCTAGGAGATACTTTGCCAATCAGTCAAATGGTATTTTCGGTTATTTCTAGTCGAGCCCCATAAAAAGGAAAACATAATTCTTCTGAGCCTGTGGAGAATGGATAATGGGATGGGTGCTAATCCCAACCAATACACCGGAATACTGGAGAGCACTGTTTGGACCAATGTCAGCCAGCCACCCAAAGAGAGTAACTTATGAGACCAATGACAAATCCTTTTCTCGAATTTCTGTACCAGCCACATCCAGTCACATACCCTGTAACCCAATGGTTTCAAGAAGTAACCAAGGTATTTAAAACCCGAAACAAGGGGCTCCTTCTGGTAAGGGATGGCCCTAGCAATGTTCTCAAACATGTCATCTGCAATATTATTGTACAAAAGACACAATTTATCTAGACTTATGATCATCCATGAGGCCTTGCAGAAGGTACCCAGAATAACATCAAAGGCAATCCATTCCTGAAGAGTACCTGTGCCTAATAAGATAACATCATCAACAAATAAGAGGTGGGTAAGTGTGAGTGAGGAAGTGATGGATATTACAGGTATATGCATGTATTCTTCACGTGATTGTAACCCATTACATGGATATGCACTTTTGATGCCCTTTGATTCTTAATAGAATATCAAGGACAGGCTTTTTTCTTCTTGAAAAAAAGTTATACACTTTCTCTCTTCTCCATAAACTTATTATTAATTATAAAAGCAGAAACTAGTTCTTGACCATAAATTAATGCATAGTAACATAATTTGATCCTATTGGAATATTAGGTATTAGGTCTAGGTGTAATACAAATATGGTTGGTAGTAACTAAAGACCAAATTTTGAAAAATACAATTTCAAAATTAATTTTGAAAAACTATAAAATATAAATACATTCAATTTTGATATTCCATAATTCATTGAAGCATTTATACATATTTATTTACTTCTTGATATTCCATAATTCATTAAGCATTTATAAATATTTATTTACTTTTAAATAGTAATTTTTGATATTTTGAAAAGAAAAACTTTTGTTGAATGGTTTATTGGGTGTTTAATGGTTTAATTATATTGTTTATTTGTTTAATGTTTAATGATTTATTATATAGATGTGGGTTAGGGTGAATACTTTTGTTGAATGGTTTATTGGATGTTAATGGTTTATTTATATTGCTTATTTGTTTAATGATTTATTATATAGATGTGGATTAGAGTGGGTATTTGATGGAAAGCCATACTATATAAAGAGGTGTATATTTTATGGTTTCTTATTATATAAGAAGTCTGCTTTCCTATTTTATTTCTATTAAATTTGTATAATTAAATTTTTATAATTTTTATTTTATTAAATTTTTATCATTAAAATTTTATAACTGTATTGGATTTTTTGTTTATTTGTATTGTATTGGATTGGATTTTTTGTTTATTTGTATTGTATTGGATTTTTTTTTTGTTTATTTGTATTGTATTGGATTGGATTTTTTGTTTATTTGTATTGTATTGGATTTTTTTGGGTATTTTATTGGTATTAAAATTTTATGTATCACATTTTTGTTTCTTGTACTATTAAAAATTTATAAATTGAATCTGCGTCCGTATTTTATTTGTATTAAATTTTTATAGTTAAAATTTTATAACAGCATAGGATTTTTTTGTTTATTTGTATTGTATTGGATTTTTTTATTTATTTGTATTGTATTGAAATTTTTGTAATATTTTATTTGTATTAAAATTTTATGTGTCACATTTTTGGTTATTTCCAATATGGAATCCTGAATCATATTGGAATTGGAGTTAACCATGCACCTTTTTATTTGCACTAAGAAAATTAAAAATAAATCTGAGTTCAACATATTTAGCCATTATTATACCTATGGTTGCAGAATGCGTACACGTACATGTACCGGAGTTCGACATATTAAGCCGTTACTATGCTATATTACACATTCTTCTCAGGATTACAAGTACTCACCCTCAACAATTAACCCGAAAGGAATTTACATTACGTTTCATCAGAGCAAACTAGGTGAATCCTCATGGCTCTAGGACGAATTTGCAATATATTTCAGCACCAAAGCCCAATTGGGTAGGAAGCCGGACAATGCAGAGTTGCTCTCTGGTTCCGACTTATTTCTGCCAGCCGAAGAGAATTAAACCAATGCCAATGGTGCGTGACTGAACCTAAAAAATAAATGCATTAATAGACATGAAAAGCTCTTCACTTTATTAAGAATTTTATCATGAAATATGATATATTATGATTTTGTTTTCCAAATCTCATTCAAATATTTGGGGAAATGTTTTATTTCAAAGCTAGTCTTTGCTGGACAAAGGCATTCTACCCAAGTTCAGATTTGAATTTCAGAGGACAAATCAGAAGAAATTGAGCAAGATAAGCTTTCAAAATACAGGAATTGCATTTTAGCATTCTACCCAAGTTTAGATTTGAATTCCAGAGGACAACTCAGAAGAAATTGAGCAATGGGAAAGTTAAATCAACAAACAGAAATTGCATTTAAATAAAGACTAAAACACACAGTATTACACGAGTGCTATAATCCTCGTCTGCCATTAACAGAAAGCTCGGTAGATGGCTTCATGAAGAAAATCTTTATTCACACGCCGGTTACATAGGTTGCACAGGGTGCTATAGTTTTCAAGCCTGACAACAAAAACATTCAAAATCTAGCTAGGGCACAGGCAACAAAACTCAAAATAATCGCTTCAGATTCGCTCTGCATACACAGCGTAGGGTTTATCCAATTTTAACTTCAATAGTCTTCCGCTTTTTCGGCTCGGGCGGGGCAAGCTTGGGAACGGTGACGCTCAGCACTCCATCCTGACACGCAGCAGAGATGGCCTCCAGGTTGCAGTCAGCAGGCAGGGTGAATTTCCTCATGAACTTTCCCACCCGGCGCTCCATGCGAATGTATTTAACCTCCCCTTCTTCTTCCTTTTCGTTCCTCTTTCGCTCGCCGCTAATGTTGAGAACATTATCGTCCTCCACTTGAACCTTTGCAGGACACAGCAGCACACATCTCAACAACACCGAAATGGCGAAAAAAAAAGAAACAAAATAGGAAAAATTCGACGATCCAGTAGGAGATTTAAACGCTTTGCGATACCTTGATGTCGTTGGATTTAAGGCCGGGCATATCGATTATAAAGACGTACGAGCTGGGGTATTATTTAACATCTGCAGGAGTAGAAGCCATGGCCTTGGTATCACGCACATAAGAGCGAGTCGGAGCATTGAGGAGCTTCTCCAGGTCATCGTCCGGCACGCCTAGTAGCTGCTGCACGGTGCTCAACAGAGGATCCATTGCTATCTTTCAAGTCTCGTGCCCTGCACCAGAAAATACACTTAATTTCCGCTAATCTTCACCGGCCGACTTTATATTGCGGGGAAATTTGCCAATAATGTCTAAAACTTACCAAAGAACTTACCGGATTTTGAAGAACACTGATTCTCACACAAATGCCAACCGGATTTTGAAGAACACTGATTCTCACACAAATTTGCGAACAAAGAATGAATACGAACTGCTCTGCCGAACTCGATGAGGAACGAAGAGAGTCGGAGAAAATAAAATAGAGGCTTTCGCACCTTCCAGGGGAGCGTCTGAACTGCGGCCAAAGATAAAAGAAATTCCAGAACTCCGAGGCAATAACCTGTAACCCCGGCAGTGAAGTTCTTAACAAGAGGAAATCAAGTCCTTGAATACCAATGACAATCTGAACTGCGGCCAAAGATAAATGAAATTCCAGAAACTCCGAGGCAAGAACATGTAACCCCTGGAGCGAAGACGTAACAACAGGAAATAATTAATGCAGGATGGGTTTGGTAGATAATTAATGCAGGACGCGGCGGGGTGGCAGCAGGACGACGGTGGCGGTGGCGAGACGGAGGCGCACGAGGCTGACGGATTATTTTAAAATTCCGTCAATGCACCAAGTTGACCGGCAGTAGGCCCAGGGCAGGGGGCTTATCAGCATGAACGTACATGCTGGATATGCATCAAGTTGACCGGCAGTAGGCCCAGGGCAGGTGGCTTATCAGCATGAACGTACATGCTGGATAAGCTCAGCCGGTTATCATAACTCATTATGTGCTCATTTTTGACAAAGACTTTGACTTAGCTGTTTCAAATAAAAGACTTTGACTAACATTACGAGTCAGCGTGCCCCTCGGAAGGAAGTGGTTGGCTTGAAAAATATGATATGTTTGAATCCTTGGGATGCCAGCATGATGATGGGTACCTGTTATTGAACAATAGAAAAGTTATGCGGAGTCTAGGATGTATTGCCCAGAAAAATCCTTAAGTTATGCGGAGTAGAGGATGTATTGCCCAGAAAAATCCTTAGGCTCGATGATTTCGTGTCACTATTGGTTTCGAACTCGGGACTGATGAAGGAGAACTGGCTGTGGTTGTGGTGGTGCCTTTGGGTTTGTTTTTGCTTTTCTTGCCTGGTTGAAGGCACTACGGATTCGAGCGATGCTCAGGTGATGGCTGAATTGGCGAAGAATCTGAACGGCGATAGCTCGTGGACAGGCAATGATCCGTGCGGCGGATGGAATGGCATTTCCTGCTCGAGCAGCGGGAAAATTACGGGGATCAACATTCAGGGAATGGGTTTAAAAGGGAGACTGCCGACGGATTTCAACAAGCTGAGTGCCCTAAGTAGTATTAGTATGGAGAAGAATTCGTTGTCAGGGCCATTGCCCAGTTTCAGCGGAATGGCGAATCTCCAATCAGTGTTTCTTGGGAACAATGCTTTTGAATCCATACCGACAGATTTCTTCGACGGGCTCACGACTCTGCAAACGTTTTCGATTGATGATAATGGCCTGCTGGCCCCGTGGTTGATCCCGGACGGGCTCGCGAGTGCCGTGTCTCTGACTTCGTTCAGTGCGAACAACGCCAGTATTGTCGGCGAGCTACCGGAGTTCTTGGGCAATGGGACATTAGCGGGGTTGCAGACGCTTCGGCTGGCTTATAATAATCTGAATGGGACGATTCCGGCATCGTTTAATGCCCCGGCGAGTTTCCAGGTTCTGTGGCTGAATAACCAGAACGGCAAGCTGCTCGGTGGATCCATTGAGCCCGTCGGTGCCATGAATCAGCTCACGCAGGTCTGGTTACATGTGAATGCCTTCACGGGACCGGTGCCCGATTTCAAGTCCGCGGCTCTGTTCGACGTGCAACTCCGAGACAATCAGCTCACGGGCCCAGTGCCCGAGTCATTGCTCTCCATTAGCTCACTGAACGTCAGCCTGAGAAACAACGATCTACAAGGGCCTTACCCCAATTTCAATTCCGAAACCCAGCCCGACACAACGGGCAATAATTTCTGCACTTCAGTCGCGGGGAGTCCTGTGATGCCAGAATAAATGCCCTTTTGTCGTTCGCGGGGGCTATCGGGTACCCGTCTGCTCTCGCCAAGGCCTGGACGGGCAACGATCCGTGTCCCAATTGGCTATTCGTGACTTGCACTGGGAGCAACGTAAGCGTTCTCAGTGCCGTAAACCGGCGACTCACGGGTACCATATCTCCGGCGTTGTCGAGCCTCACATCGATCACGCAGATCATACTCAGCCGAAACAGTCTCACGGGTTCAATCCCCGCCGAGCTTACCGAGTTGCCGAATTTGAAGAAGCTGGACGTGAGAAACAATCAGCTGTGGGGTACAATCCCGACATTCGGCTCCGGCGTGATGGTTCTCACAGACGGGAATCCGCTGTTCGGGAAATCCCCGGCGCCTGGCTCGTCGCCAACCGGGACTTCACAGGGCTCATCGGGTAGCACCGATAAGTCGAACAGCACCAATGTCGGTGGCGGAGGCGGAAGCAAATCCTGGATAGTGGGGCCGGTTGTCGGTATCGTGGCTCTGGTTCTCGTTGCGGGGTTGTGCTACTGCTATATATCGAGGAAGCGTCAGAGGTCGACACGGGTGCAGAGTCCGACTACGGTGGCGAATAATTCGCACCGTCGCGACGTATCGTCGTTGTCTGATCGAGAGCTGCGGAAGATCTCAATCGGGCCGCCGATGTCTGGCACTGCGCATGGCATGAACAACGGTGCCCCTTGCGACGGTCACGTTTTTGATCCAGCCGGCAGCAATATGTTTATACCAATCCAGTTGCTCCGCGAGGGGACCGACAATTTCAACGAAGAGAAAATATTGGGGCAAGGTGGGTTCGGGGTGGTCTACGGTGGGAAGCTGCCAGACGGTACTAAGATCGCCGTGAAGAGAATGGAGGTCACGAAGGCGGGCAGCAAGGGACTGACGGGGTTCCAGGCAGAGATCACTGCCCTTACCAAGGTTCGACACCACCATCTCGTGTCTCTTCTCGGTTACTGTACCGACGGCGGGGAGAAAATGCTGGTGTACGAGTATATGCCCCATGGGCCGCTGAGCCAGCATCTGTTTGAATGGGAGAAGGCCGGGCTGAGGCCACTGGATTGGAAGCAGAGGCTCATCATTGCCCTTGATGTCGCCCACGGGGTTCAGTATCTGCACAACCTTGCACAGGAGAGCTTCATTCACAGAGATCTGAAGCCCTCCAATGTCCTCCTTGGTGACGACATGCGGGCCAAGATCTCAGACTTCGGTTTGGTCAAGCTTGCGCGTGATGGAAATTTTTCTGTTGAGAGCAAGATTGCCGGCACGATTGGCTACCTGGCCCCTGAGTGCGCAGGTAACAGTTGAATTACTCTTAGTTAATTCCATCAGCATTTTTTTCTTTCAAATTGGACTAAGTTATCTATTCGATGATTTGCATCGGAGCTTGTTTAGAGTGATATCTTACTCCATTATCTTCCATCAAACCGAGACCACCCGATTCCGCCATCTCTTGTGATGTTAACATCGTTATAAAAATTTAGAGTCAGCATCCCGGACCCCATTTTCTACAGCCACAAATCGGGTGCCTGCTCTCTAATAAGCAATGCAATGACAACCCCATAGCGAAATCCATTTTGGGTCCCCTTTGTGCGTGGAATGAGAACCTTTGGTTGAATATATTAAACTTTTCATCCTTTTGGAAATATGAGCAGACCAGTTTGTGACTTTTTTCTCTATGCCTTGTTCAATGGCATCAAGAAATCGATAGTTGCAATGACAAACGATAGGCAATCCAGAGAGATGCTGCTCCATAACCAGAGAGGCCACATAACTTGTAGCGCGGTTCTTGATCATATCCACAGGGATTTTGTCTCAACTCCACACAATCGTTTCAATCTCATCGCATGTTTCAATGCCATCGCATGCATGTCATCGCATGCTTTGCATCCCAAACCTTCTTTCCAATTTGCTCGATGATTGAATTCTTGTTTTCAAACCAGTAACCCACCATGCAGTCTTTGTTTGACAGTCCCGTTGCCCTGAAAATATCTTCTTGTTTCACTGCTATTCTGTGACCCAAAACTATAGAACACCCGAATTGGAAATTTTCCAGAACTCCTCAATGAGATGCCCAATTAGGATCACTAATGGTTTGATGGATTCTGCTTTTACAATGTACGTACGAATGGTTTGATGGATTCTGCTTTTACAATGTACGTCCTCGGTCCAGATTTGTCCCGTTCTTGGAGCTTGTCTGGAATATCAGTTTCCAGCCACCTTGAGTGTAGTTGAAGCTGTAATTCCTCTATCTCTGGACTCTCAAAAGGCTCAGGACAAGCAAAATTCGAATGAAAATGCTGAATGTATGGATTTTTATCTCAATTCGATCACAAAAAGGCTTCATGATTTTGATTTTGAATAGGAAGTTGGAAATATAATGATGGCCCCATCATCTAAAATGGATAAACAGTTTAATACAAAAATGTTGACATCATGGGGGAGATGGTCGAGCTAAAATCCAGTCTAAAATGGATAGACAATTTAATACAACGATGTTGACATCATGGGGTGATGGTCGAGCTAAAATCCAACAATTACAGCTCACTCTCGATCCAACTTCAGATAATACTTGTTCAGTTGGGCAAACTTCAAAGAAGTCTCACCGAAGGGTAAGTGAGTAAGTTATCACTAGACGACATCCCATGGCCTCGGTGCAAATTCTCACCGAAGGGTAAGTGAGTAAGTTATCACTAGACGACATCCGTGTGGCCCCGGTGCAAATCCTCCCATAGATAGCTTACTCTGTTTAAATTTACTAAAACCAATCCAGGCTAATCCAAGAGTCTAAAAATTTAAAGATTTTAATTTTGACTGTTTTTAAAGGCTTGAGATTTTGCTGAACCCATTTTTATCATCAAAATAGTGATTAAAACCAATTATAATTGTTATTTTACAAAATCTAAAAACACCAAATTCCAAAAAAATATATATATAATTTTTGGAAACTTGTCCATATTAACCCTTCCAAAAATAATACTTCCCAGAGGCATGGCATCATTAATTTTTGGTTAAATCGGAGCTGTTGATGAATCCACGACGACAATCTTATCGTTGGAGTCAAACAGCTACTACATTCTCATGCCAATTCATTACTAATTGGCCCTTTGCTGGTTCCTTCAGCCTACACCATTGGTCAAATACAACTTAGTATATTGGTGGGGCATTATGTCATATAAATGAATGAATGATTTTAATAACGTTTAAGAGGTTGGTCCATTTAAAGGACAAAAAAATCATAACTCCAACTCTTTTTTTGGTGTCAACTCTTTTTTGGTGTCGTACATCTTTTGCTATGTAAATTTTGGCTTAAAGAAAACTTGCAATCTTGTTACTGAAAATCCATACTTTGTCAATTGCATGGAAACTTCAAACATGTTTTTCAGCCATTATTTAAACTTCATTTCTTCAAAATTTCTTTCCCTCTATTAATTAAATTCAGTTCCTTCTCACTTGGATTGGATTGTCACACTGGCCTATTACATGGACTATATTGCAGTCAGGAAAATCATAACAGTTCTGCCATTGTTGTTGTGTTGCAGGGACAGGCACGGTGACAACCAAGGTGGACGTGTACAGCTTCGGTGTGGTGCTGATGCAACTGATAACTAGGCGTAGCACGCTGGATACAACCCAACCAGAGGAGTTCATGCACTTAGCCCCATGGTTCCGACGCGTGATCGTGAGCGGTGAGAGCTTCCGCAATGTTGTTGACCCTGTCCTCGACATGGCCGACGATACCTTCCAAAGCATTTGCACAGTAGCGAAGCTGGCTGTGCACTGCACCGCCCAGCATTCCAGCCAGCGTCCCGATATGGGCCACGCAGTGAATGTGCTCTCCTCTCTCGTTGAGCAGTGGAAGCCTGCCAACATGCAGGATGCTGAGGACTGCAACAGCATTGACCTCGACATGGCACTCTCTGAGGCACTCAAGCGATGGCAGGCCGTTGGAGGAGAAGCATCATCGTCAGAGGCGAGGACTAGTCATTCAGGAGTTTGGGAATTACTTGGACAAACATTCCCAGGAGCGCGAAACTTATTTAACCATCGGACTTCTCGTCGCAAGTCCCGGCGTCGGATGGAAGCAGGCTTACCCGAAATAAGCAAGGATTCTGATGACTCCTTTCAATAGCTGAATGCCGATGATAAATCACCAACAGATATCAGAAAAACAAAAAATGCTGGGATATAATATTTATTTTTAAAAAATGTCAATGAAAACTTGAATCTTGTTAAAAGCTATTTATTGAGCTGGAAAGCATTTAATGTGCCTGTAATAAGCTTGATGATCGTTGGATCTTGAGATCTAACGGTAATCAAGCCTGGTGGAACTCAATGGATAGTTCTTGAATCTTTACTTATTTTACATAATAATATTTATTTAAAAAAAATGCAAATAAAAACTTGAATATGTACTTGTTTAAAAAAAATAAATTAATTTCCAATCTATAATATATTAAAATAAATGCATTAAATTAATGATTGGAAACTCGTGCTATGTTTAATTGTCACATATATATATTAAATTTATTGTTTTCTCAATTTTATATTTTTAATTAATTTTAATAATTTAATAATACTTTAATTTTATAATTTAATAAAAAAAAATTGTCAAATAATTAATTTAATTTTGAAAAATTGTCAATATATTTTTAATATTAAATAATAGCAAAAAATTGTGACTAGATTTAAAACAAAACCACATGCATATAAACATAGTACAAAAGGAAGAATACCAAAAGACCCTAGAGACCCTCGCTAGTGATCACAATATATGAATACTTATGAGGTACACAATATATCTACTATATTGTTTGCAATTGTTTTGTAAATGTAGCCATGCAACTTTTTATGCTAACCAATTTAAACTAGCAATTGTACCCAGGGTCCAATAACAACTTCATGTTGTAAGCTAAGCTAAGCTAGATTTACCACCGAGTTTCAATGTCCAAAATGTATGATAAGGGTTTTATCATACCATTATCATAAGATTAAAATTATAAACAATAATCAATAATCTTATTATCACAACGTTGTAAACAATTATAAAGGCTCGTTCACGGGGGACATCAGTAGCAGGATAAAGCCATGATTGTGTTCGCCCAACCCTGGTCAGTCAAACAAATATAGCTAACCGCTAGCATAACCCCCGTGCAGTGGCTTATAAGTGTATATCAAATCTGAATCCCCTTGACACCATAATATAATTTTTCAGGATGGTATAAAATACCTAGGCTTTATGTTAAAGGCGCTGAGATGTGAAGTTGCTGCTCAACAACTGCTCCAACAACGGCTACTGGATCTACTGCTAGGTATCGATCTGGCAATGAAACTGCTGGCGGCTCATAAAATATTTGACACTTATGACAAGAACAGTGACCAGAAGTGTGGAATGGCAAACCAACAACCCAATAACTTTATTTGAAATCAGCTCTCTGAGAATTATAGCAAAGTTTATTTAAATATGCTCAGTATCTGAATAGAATTGAACATAGACATTGATATCATGCCACTAACACAACTGCTAAGGAGCAATCGAGAAAGGAGTTAGGCTCTCACCAAACGCTCTTGCTCAGATGGCTTTCCCATAAAGCAACTATTCTTTATTTGTTTGATTGCAACATCTGTTCCCCTCCATTTGCCATGATATACAGTCCCAAAGGTGCTAGAGCCAAGCTCTCTCAACTCTTCAAGGTCAGCATTTTTTGTTGTCTGCTAAAAAGCGTGCAAAGATGAAGGAATGCTCAATGCCAAACTCAAGTGAAATTCAGAAAAAACCACGTGCCAATGCAAACACACATGAAAAGTTAATAAGATTTCAAAGTAATAAAAATAAATCTCTGGACCTGCATGTTGGATAAAAAGTCGGTGTTGATAGTTGCAACCGGCCAACCATCATCCGCATCCTCAGTATTAGGTTCCTGGAAATTTATTATAACTTAGAAAGAATAAAGATGCTTACAGCCATGACTAGTGGAAGAAAATAATTTGTAGGGAGAAACAATGAAAATAACATTAATACCTCAGAGTTCAAATCTATAGCTTCCTCCTCTGTTCCTTTTAGCAATGTTTCTGGTATACTGTTTTCGTGAACCTTTCCATCCTCAGTAACCTAGTCCCATTCATGCGTTGAGAGCATTGTAGGAGGACAAAGGGGTGGCCGAAGAGCTGTAATAGCAACTTCCTTAATAACAATCTCTCTCTTTCCTTCCACACTATCATCTAGAGAATCGCATAGAATTAAAAGTTAAAACAGCGCTTAATGTCTTTGAAATACGAATAATAGTAAATAAATGAGGTAAAAGCACCAATACATTGAAAGATATAGTAAACACTAAAACCTGTACAAGAGAACTTCTCCGTACCTTCCACTTTGAGATCTGAAAAAGGCAATGTTGGTGAAGGTAGTCCTGCACTAAGGTCATTCGTTGTAGAATTCAATTCCTGGTAGGTTTCCACTCCTTTTGCAAGAAGGCTAGTCGAAGCAGTATTGTTGTTGGTTGGTGACAAATTGTTAGTGGCAAGAGATTCTGTCCAGGAAGAAACTTCCAACACCTTGCCAGTTGCTGCGTAAGTGTCTTTTAAGTATTCACTGAACGAATCAGATCCACCTTTACTGTGCTGTAATGTTACAGCTGCAGAGTCAGAAACTCCACCTTTGACTTCAAAAGAGGGACCTGTATTGGACTGGATATTGGAATGCACATTATCATCATCGCTTATGCTCTTCACTAGAAGTTGCATAGAGTGCTGCTCAAGTATGCTCTCTGGCAAGGTGACAGCTACAGAGTTAAAACCACATTCAATGATTTTATCAATGGATCTAGCATTTGAAAGATCATCCATAAGCAGAAAGGACAGATGCTCACTACCATCAAAAGATGCATTCTCCGCAAGTGACTGTGCAGGAGGCTGTTCATCTGCACGAGTCAATATGCTTGGGTTTTCATTCTGAGCAATGATTTCATGGCTAGAACCAAGGCTACCCCCTTCATTTATACCAATCAAAGGTGGATCCATATTTCCTTCCTGATGAGCCATGGCCTGCTCCTGCAGAGGATGTGAAACTCTTACTTCCTCAACACTGAATCCAGAACTTGGCACTGCCACTTCATTTTTTATTCTAGTCAGTTTGGTTGTTTGGAATACATCAGGAATGATTCCCATTGTTCCCACATCGCCTGCATTGATAGCCTTCTTGAACTGATATGATGTTGGTACAAAGGATTCAAACATCTCAGTTTGTTTATAATTTTGATAAGGATCACTCAAACCTGAACTCGATAAAGCATGTATGTCTTCTGAAAGAACAGTCCAACTGGAGGCTAAAGAAGGTTCAGCAGGGCCTCCTGACAATTCAACACTTTGTTCTTCATTTTCTTCAGATTGAGACATCCTCAAACCTGAAGGAACATCCACTTCCTTGATGGCTTTGAGAGCCTCCACATCTCCAGGCACTAGGAGCGCTACTCCAAACTGGGCTAAATGTAGCAACTGCAAAAGAAAGAGAGCAAGAATAAGCGCAGAGCTGCCTGTGGCGGCCATGGCTCTTCCCATCTTCAAGTTCTGCAACATCTTCGATCGCTTTTCCTGCAAAAACCCAACCTGTAGTTAAAAGGAAATGTAAAACCTCACCTCCTCGCTTATTTTGAACTTTCAAGTCTAAAAACAAGAAATAAATAATGTGGCATTGTAGTGGTAAGTTTGAATGTGGATCCAAGGACTGAGAATTGAGTGGAGCATTCAGGCTGAGTGGAGCGAAATAGCCATCCACTTAGCATGCCAGTTGGAAAATGAAAAAAAAAACCAGATGAATTCAAACTCGCATCTCAATCCACAGGTGAAACGCTCGCCAAAGGCATTCCAGGAGCTGAGACACGATCCGGCCTTGATAGAATTCGCATCCACCGAATCCTTGATGGCTTTGAGAGCCTCCATATCTCCAGGCACTGTGAGCGCTACTCCATACTGGGCTAAATGTAGCAACTGCAAAAGAAAGAGAGCAAGAATAAGCGCAGAGCTGCCTGTGGTGGCCATGGCTCTTCCCATCTTCAAGTTCTGCAACATCTTCGATCGCTTTTCCTGCAAAAACCCAACTTGCAGTTAAAAGGAAATGTAAAACCTCACCTCCTCGCTTACTCTGAACTTTCAAGTCTAAAAACAAGAAATAAATAATGTGGCGTTGTAGTGGTAAGTTTGAATGTGGATCCGAGGACTGAGAATTGACCCACTGATTTAACCCAACAACCACCAACAAAATAAAAAAAAACCTAATCAACGATGTAGATTACTCGAATCGTCAGACGAAAACATCTGACGGATGAAGAAAAAAAACGCATTAATTTCGGGGAGTAGAGTCCCACTTGTTGAATGCCTTACGACGTAATTAGTTCAAATTTTAAAATATTATGTTATTTGATAAATAAATAGTATATCTACGTTTAAGGCGTTTTCTCTATGACGACATAGTCTTAAAATATTACTCATCACCCTGGCCACTAACATTTGGACATGTATCCCTTGGTGATTGGTAAGTTTAGGTAATGCTCAGGCTTTATTCTGTCTATGATGATTAGCGAGTTTAGGTACACGTTTTGAAAACGCTCATGCTTTATTCTGTCTGTACGTATTCTTTCCCCGTAACTTCCTACTTAGCCAAGTGGATCCTTATTTTAAACTTGATATGCGTTCTTTTTCATGGGTCCTTCAGTTAAACAGTCTTAAAGTAGCTACAGGTATTTGGAAACATCCATGCTCTTGAAAAGTCAAAACTGTTGCTGAAGAATCTTCTCATTATTGCAGTGGATCACAAAGCACTCGATTTCTGCAGGCAAATTCACTAGTATTGTTATCTGATGAAAACCGAGGGGGTGGATTTTTCATCCAAGAAATACTCTATGGGTGATGACTACGTGAAGATGATGAGGACAAGGCTGCGCTTCTTCGGCCAGGTGTTGGAGGCTGGATACAATTTCATTTTCTGAGTTAAGTATTAATATTATCATTTTGAATTGGAAGTACTCATGAATTTTAGTATTTGACTGGAGTTTTTATCATCTTGGAGATTATAAATTTTTGTTTCACTAAATTTTAAGAGAGAAAGCAAATGATCAATTTTGACTGGACATTCAATCTCTTCCCTTCCCCATTTCTTAATCAAATCCATGGTAGCTCTCAAATGATGTACTACTGCTTTTTCCTTGTGCAATTGTACTGTAATGGTTAACTTTCAAATGGTATTTTTTTTCTTGTCACAAACAATGTTTTGTAATCATGTTTTAGTTACCACTTAACGGTGCTTTTTACCCATCATTCCGATCCATAGGATTTAGACTGCTTGTGTCCAATGCTTCATTAACATAAATAGATGCGGTGGACTGAAGATGTAAAAGAGCAAATAAAACCCCTCCAAATTTTAGAATATTGTTTCAAGTATTTATCCGGGTGGTCTATGAAAACAACTATATGATCTATATGTAATCGATAGACCGTTAGATCCTAAACATGCACATAATAAAATATGCTTATAAAAAAATTCTAATGAAAACTTATTCTTAAGAAAGTAAAAACATTAAATAAATACCAAGAACCTAAATTCATAAACTAATTATATTTTTGTTTGGAATGCTAAACGAATAAGCTTTGGCACTCTCCATGCTTTTCATAATTTTAAAAACAGCTATATGATCTATTTGTAATCCATAGAACATTAGATCCTAAACCTGCACATAATAAAATATGCTTGTTAAAAAATTCTAATGAAAACTTTGTTGAATAATCTTTCGGGATTACATTGTAAATAATATTTATAGTTACTAGTTAGTAAAATTTAGTTAATAATCTCGTTATCTAACTGTAGATAACGGTTTTGATCTCCTTTATATGTAGCACTCATTCACATAATAAGATATTGATTTGTTGAGGTTCTTCACAGCTTGTGTCAGTGGTATCAGAGCAAAGGCAGCGAAGCATTGGTGAGAAAGAAGGAGCCCGTGAAGGAGGAGCCAGCAAAGGAGCTATCACCAAGAAAGGAAGAAAGGAGAGCTGCTTAGTAAAGATTGTGGAAGAAAGACAAAGACTTAATAGGAGACTGCACGTAAATTGTTCCAGTAATTGTTTTGAAGAATTTTTATTTTTATTTTTTTTTAAAAGAAAAAAGAAGAGAGCTGCCATTTATATTTTCGTGCAATGGTTTCTTTAAATTAATTATCAAATCACTCGGGAGTTTTTTTATGAAAATAAAAGTTTTTTAAGCAACCATTTATATTTGAGTGCAAGGTTTTTTAAATTGAAATATTAAACCTTTCGGGAAATCTTTTTAGAAGATAAAAAGATTTTAAAGAACATTGGCTAAAAGGAAAAGAATATATCAGACTGTATTTTGTACACAAAAATTTACTACACAGTAAATTTCAATGAATTCTTTAATTTCAATTGTTGGAGTTATTTTATTTGGAAAAGAAAATTATCAGGAATGGTTTCTTAAAGTTAAAAATACCCTTATTTTTAATGATATGTGGGATGGAATTTGTGAAAATGAGAATTTAGAAGATAAGGAAGATGGAGAAGCGATAAATGAAGTGGATAAAAGTGCACCAGTGCCACCTACTAATGCCAAAGAGTTAGCATTATGGAAAAGCAAGGACAAGAAGGCTTATCCCTTGATTATTGCCTCTGTAAGTGAAGAAGTAAGTAGACATTTAGTTTTTAGCAAAAATGCTTGGGAAGCATTAAAGAAACTAAAAGATTTGTATGATTCGCATTTTGAGCTTGAAATCATACAATTGTTAGTGAAGTTATTTAACTTAGAGTTAAAAGATAATGATCCAATGAAACTTGCTTCTGAAATTAGAACCATTTTCCATGATATTGATGCAACTGGTGTAAAAGTTGGCATTCAACTTACCGCATTTATTAAAGCTCTTTATCCTACATATACTCATTATTTAGAATCACTTCAAGCTAGTGGCCAAATGAAAGCTATGACCTTTTAAACACTTGTTGAGAAAATTGCAGAAAGAGAAAAAGCATTTGGGAAGAAGGAGTCTAAACCCAATGAAGAAACTTTGTGTCTTGCATAGAAATGACACAAATCAAAAGAAGAATTTGCAAAGGATGAAAATAGAAGCAGAGGTCGAGGTAGAGGACAAAAAGGATAGTACAGAGGAAGGGGGGAAGATTAAATCAAGGAGAGAAACAATGTTATAGATGTGGAAAAACTAGTCATACTGCTAGTTATTGTAGAACTTCTTGGGATAAAATTGTTAACAAGAAAGAGCAAGTAGAAGATAAAGGTAACCCTCCTAAATCTGCACATTATGTTGTTGCACATTGTAATTTAGGAATTGAAGAAGCTTTCAGTACTTCGTTTTCATGGAATGATACTTGGTTATTAGACACCGGAGCCACATGTCATATGACATTTAGAAAAGATTTCTTTGAAAATTTTGGTGATCAAATTGATGGGGTAGTACATTTGGCAGATAAGTCTCAGTTAAAACCTTCAGGAATTGGTTCTGTTAGATTGAAATGATCAGGACTTGCTGATTATATACTTTCTGACGTGCTTTATGTTCCACAATTGAAGAGAAATATAATATCTCTTGTGCAAATTAGACAACAAAATCATTCGATACATATGTTTGATGGTATCATTGAAATTAGAAGAGCTTATGATAATGTGGTTGTAATGAATGGAGTGGAAGATAACAAACTTTTAAAGTTGAATGGTACATCATCCAATTCACAGAATTCTACAAATTTGGTTCAGCATAATAGTAATTTATTTTCTAGCTTATTGTGGCATGCTAGATTTGGTCATATTAGTTATGACAGTCTCAGGATTATGAAACAGAAAGGAGTTCAAGGGATTCCTACTATTCCAAGACAACTTTCCCCATGTGATGCTTGTATCTTAGGCAAGCACAGTAAACAACCTTTTAATGATTCTATGTTTCGAGCTTCAAGAAAGCTTGGTCTTGTTCACTCAGATTTATGTGGGCCCATGCTCGTTCCATCAGCAAATGGTAACAAATATATCATGACTTTCATTGATGACTTTACGAGGATGTGTTGGGTTTATTTATTAAAATCAAAATCTCAAGCTTTTGATACATTCAGAAATTTTCACTTATGGAGTAAAAATGAAACTCAACTTACTATTGGAACCCTTCGAACTGATAAAGGTGGTGAATATACATCTCAAGAGTTTGAAAAATATTTGCAGGAGAATGGTATTAAACATCAAACAATTGTTCCTTATAATCCACATCAAAATGGTGTGGCAGAACGTATGAATAGGACACTCTTGAATATGGTAAGATCAATGATGTTTTTTAAAAATGTCAAGTTAATGTTTTGGGGAGAGCTAGTTCTTTGTGCTATCTACATTAAGAATAGATGTCCTTCTGTTGCACTACAAAACAAAACACCTTATGAAACGTGGCATGATAATCTTCTAGCTGTCAAGCATTTTAGAATTTTCGGTTCCACTTGTTATGCTTTGATTCCTAAGCAACAAAGACATAAATTGGGAGCAAGAAGTCGAAAGTGTATTTTTTGGGGATATTCTAATACTTCTAAAGCTTATGGGTTGTATGATGAAGATAACAGGAAGTTTATTATTTCTAGAGATGTTATATTTCTTGAGTTTGAGAAAGATGCACTCACTATTGATAAACAACTTGCTCAGCTTGATAGATTTCATTCTAAAAAAATCTATCATGAAATGGATAATGAACTTCCAAATCTTGAAGGGGGGATTCCTGTTCTAAGTCAAGGTCAAGTTTTGGAATTTCCTTCTAATACACAAGTTGATGATTCTAATGCACAAGTTGATGAAATAGAAGATGAGACAGTTGATGATATTGTTAATGGAATGGATAAACTAAGTATCATGGATAATGCAGAACCTGCTCTTAAAGAAGAAATAGAGCAAACACCACAACAAGAAGAAATTCCTAGATCAATACGAACTAAGACATTTCCTAAAAGGTATGATTATTTTGTAACATTAGATTGTGAATTAAACTTTCATGCATTTGATGAACCTGCATCTTTTCAAGAAGCAGTAAATAGTGATGTATGGAAAAGTTCCATGCAAAGAGAATATGATGCTCTCATAAAAAATGGAACTTGGAGGTTGGTGAACCCTCCAATTGGAACCAAACCGAGTGGATGCAAGTGGACATATAAAAATAAGTATAAAGCAGATGGTTCACTTGACAAACACAAAGCGATACTTGTAGAAAAAGGGTATGCACAGAAAGAAAGTGTTGATTACACAGAAACATTTGCTCCTACAACTAAATGGGGCATCATTCAAACTTTGTTTTCATTAGCAGCACAAAAAGGATGGAAGATACATCACATGGATGTTAAAACTGCATTTTTGAATGGAGACTTAAAAGAAGATGTGTATATGGATCAGCCTGAAGGATTTTCTATCAAAGGTCAAGAATAAAGGTATGCAAATTAGTCAAAACTTTATATGGTTTAAAGCAAGCACCCCGAGCTTGGTATGAAAAGTTGATTGAGCATCTTCTCAAATTGAATTATAAGCACTTCAATCTAGATGATGCAACTTTATTTGTCAAGAAAGTTGGAAGATCGGTTGTATATCTAGTTGTCTATGTGGATGATTTGCTTATCACAGAAAATAATGACGATTATATAGTATCTATCAAAAGAGAGTTGAAAAAAGCTTTTGGTATGACAGATTTGGGATTATTACATTATTATTTAGGAATTGAAGTAGATCAAAAACCAAAGCACATTTTGATTTCTCAGAAAAATATGTTGGAGAGTTATTAAACAAATTTGGTATGTAGGATTGTAATCATGTTTCAACACCAATGGAGCAAAATCTAAAGCTTACTTCAAATGAAGGTAGCACATTTGAAGATCCAACAAAGTACATGCAGCTTGTTGGAAGTTTAATTTATTTTACTACTACTCGTCCTGACATAACTTTTGTTGTAGGAATACTTTCCAGGTTTATGCATCATCCCTGTGAAGGTCATTGGAATGCAGCAAAGTGACTGCTCAAATATTTAAAAGGCACTCAATCTTATGGCATCAAATATTCTAAAGTTTCAGACTTTCATCTCACTGGTTATTCAGATTCTGATTTTGATGGAGATAAAGAGCATGGGGTCTCTACTTCAGGTTATTTGATGAACATTGAATCGGCAGCTATCACATGGAGATCACGAAAGCAATCTGTTCCTGTTGATTCTACAACTGAAGTCGAATATGTTGCAGCAGCTCAAGCCACAAAAGAAATCATTTGGCTTCGTAAAATACTTGAAGACTTGTAGGAGAAACAAATGACTTCAACGCCTCTCTTTGTTGAGAACACTTCTGCAATTCAATTGGCCAAGAATCCAAAATTCCATGATCGAACCAAACATATCAACACCAAATATCACTTGATTCGACATCATGTTGAGGCCAAAACCATTCATCTGACACATTGTCCTACTTTAGAGCAAATTGCAGATATCTTTATTAAAGCATTGAGCCGTGAAAAGTTTGAAAAATTTAGAATGCAGCTTGGCATGTTAGATGTCCCTTCGGATTAAGGGGAGAATGTTGAATAATCCTTCGAGATTACATTGTAAATAATATTTCAGTTATTAGTTAGTAAAATCTAGTTAATAATCTCGTTATCTAACTGTAGATAACAGTTTTCATCTCCTTTATATGTAACATTCATTCACGTAATAAGATATTGATTTGCTGAGGTTCTTCATGGCCATTGTCAAACTTATTCTTAAGAAAGTAAAAACATTGAACATAAAAAATGGATGCTGTAAATAAATACCAAGAACCCAAATTCACTAATTATATTTTTATTTGGAATGTTAAACGAATAAGCTTTGCCACTCTCCATGCTTTTCATAATTTTAAATCCATAAGACAGTAGATAGACCAAACTACATCTCCTCACATTCCTTTCCTAGAGGTGAATAACCTGTATATAATCAAAATTATGAAATGAACAGTGGCATGAAGATTTAATTTTATTAAAAATCCACTGTAATTCCCATTTACACATAGCATGAACAACCACATGGGAAATTTGCACAGTTCGTAGGTAGTTATGTTATGTAGAAATGCACCATGGCATTGACAAACCCACAGGGAATTTGCGTAGAAGAAACACTACTACATATGCACACTTATAACAATGTGTGGTTGCAGCAGTGAACAACCTGTACAGTAGGCTGCTATTCATGGCACAAAAGAGATAGAGAGGAAAACAAGAGAAAATGCCCAAAATGAAAACACCTAGAGAGTTAGCCAAGCTATTATACAATAGATACAACTATTGGGAAAAGAGACCAAAGGGAAAGGAAAAAGGATTTCGAAAAGAAGGTTATTAGTTGGACTGAATGAAATTATCTTCCAAGACAAGGTAAGGATTCGTGTTTCAGAAACTTTCCATTGATTTCTCCAACTATGGATTTTTAGTTTGGAGATTTCTTGTATAAAATAATTATATGAAAAGGGTGACCTTTCCTCTAATGTTTGACGCCCAACTGAGTGTTTTGTTTTTTCTGGGTTATGTTGGCTCTATTACGTTCTGTTTCCTGTGGTGTGCATGGGCAATGTTAAAAGCAGTAGTATGGATTTTAGGAAATTGGATTTACTGGGCGGCAATGGGAAAATAGTTTTCCATATTCCCAGGTTATTTGATATATGAGTGTGCTTTTCTAGTATACGAGTGTTGCCTTGGGTTCTCTATAAAAGTTTTATGGATGAGAAAGTTCTATGAGGCTGGATTGCATTGCAATCCCAGGCTATTGCATGAAGCACGCCCATGGTTCCACTCTATCAAAAAGCAAGAGTTAGATATCCAAGTTGTTATATTAAATGTGTTTTTGATAGTGTAAAGAGCTTCAGTTATATATTAAGAATGATAAGGTTACATATTCATCTATTTGATTAAATATTATTTGAAAAAATATTGTGTAGCGAAATTTTGATGACTATAATCCCAAAATAAAGTCCAATCATACTCTACTGTCTATTTTAAACATCTAGGGAAGGTACTTACTATCTCCGAGATATGTTGCCGCTTGAGCATCATACACGCTATAATACTCTAAAGCGTGATTATAGAACCCTCAGAGCTTAGTCAGATTATTCAAATTAGAATTTTGATCAGCAATAGTTGATATCTTTTGAAGCAACAATCCATGTAATAGTTTTTGGCTTTGAAAGCATAACAAGAAGTAGGTTTTTTTTCTTTCTTTATTTCTGTCAGAGAGATTCTCTCTTTTTTGTGTTATCAATGGGTTATAGATTTAGGCAGACTTAAACTGTAAGGGAATTGGGTCTATTATGTGCAGGGATATGTGACCCAGAAAATATACTAGGCACTCAAACGGTGAGAGAAACGATTCAGTACTCTGCTAATCCGAGGCTCCCAGAAATTTTATCTAGGGAGGAAAAAGAAGCCATAGTTGATGGCTCTATCTTAGAGATGGGGCTGCAAGAATGTGCAAATCGGCCTATTGGAAACTAGCATCTGAGAGGCATAAGTGGAGGAGAGAAACAAAGGGTCAGCATTGCCACGGGAATTCTAATGTGTCCTCGCCTCTTGTTTCTTAACGAGCCCACCAGTTCATTCCAACTGAAAATTAGACTGTTGCTTCGCTAAAGACACAAGTTCTTGATTTTCTCAAGCTCTTCACAGAACGAGTGATGATGGAAACGAATATGTTTCATCCATTTCCAAATAAAACCAAGATATATAGTGCCACCATCTGGCAAAGAATAGCGAAGATCTAGGAAATGCTGAACGTTCTTCATTGTGGCTTCAAGTTCTGAGTAGGCCAATTACTCATGGTAATAAATCCGTGTCGTGCCCCTTCTATTTCAAGTGGATTCGCCAGGACTTGAAGCCCTGGTCCAAGACCGGAATTACGTTGGACATGGTTGAAGCATCCAAGAAATCTGAGTATTTTAGGCTGACGATTGTTAATGGTAGGTTGTATGTGGAATCCTATAAAAAGTCTTATGTAATGACCAAAGAATGTTACCTCATTTCTCGAAAGGTTCGATTTTGCAACTGAATGCCAGGACAAGAATAGCCCTTGCCATCCTTAAGCTTCTTTCGTTCACCATAAGCTCCCGTTTTCGAATCACAAACAACTATCTTTGAGGAGTGCACATTTTTAGTACAATCATCCTTGTCTCAAGAAGATAGTATTACCACTTGACGGGGCCTTTTACCCATCATTCCAATTCATAGGATTTATACTACTTGTGTCCAATGCTTCATTAACATAAATAGACGCAGTGGATTGAAGATGTAAAAGAGCAAATAAAACCCCTCCAAATTTTAGAATGTTGTTTCAAGTATTTATCTCGGTGGTCTATAAAAACAACTATATGATCTATTTGTAATCCATAGACCATTAGATCCTAAACCTGCACATAATAAAATATGTTTGTTAAAAAATTCTAATAAAAACTTATTCTTAAGAAAGTAAAAACATTTGATTTGTTTTTTCATCTTCCAGCAACCCGCATCCCGATCTTTGATTTGTTTTTTCATCTTCCAGCAACCCGCATCCCGATCTTTGATTTGTTTTTTCATCTTCCAGCAACCCGCATCCCGATCTTTGATTTGTTTTTTCATCCACTTTCCGTAAATACATTTGAAAGATATTTGATAGATTTATTTTGTTGTGTGGTCCCTCAAACTTTTATATTTTTTTTTCAAAATTTTTGGCCAATTAAATAATAAATTAACAATATTTTTTGTTTTTTTACATTTGAAATTGAGATAATTTTGTTTTATTTTACATTTGAAATTAAAATTAGTGATGAAAACCTAATTTTAGTTATTTTACATTTGAGATCATAAGTCAATTTGCATTGGCTAACCTAAAACTAGTGATGAGAACGAATAGGTTTTCCCCTTGGACCAAAACACAAAGCAGAAATATTCATTTAATAATAAATTCTTAATCAGATACACAAAACATAACAATTTTAGGATTCTAATCGACAAAAGAGGATAATCAAAGTTACATCATTCTTTTTAATAGAAAAAAAAATCTTTTGATGTTGTAATAATGTATTTATCTATTTAAAAAAAACAATCTTCCAAACATAAATAGAGTTTTAGAGCTATCCAATGGATATTTCGATTCTTTACTTATTTCCAAGTAGCTAGATTTAGTTTATGTTAATGAATTAACTCTCCCTCTAACATTTTTCAGTACTTGGCATAGGCTTTAAATTACTATTGAGCTATGTTTTGTTGTCTTTTCGAGCAGAAGCAGTTTCATACATTCACAGTTGCATGCGATCAATATTGAAGTGTATGTTGACCGATATTTTTCCTTTAATTTACAAAGAGAGATGAGAATAAAAGCGGATCTTCAAAGATGGATCTTGAGGTAAAACCTCAGTTGTAACTCGGGTCAGTAGTACCCACAAAAGTATTATTAACATGTAATTTTCCAGTCTCCCAAGGTAAGTCATAAAGGTTCACTTGCAGAAACACTCAATATTTTTACACTCTCGGCATTCCTTTGCATCTCTTGGTGCAAATGCTAGTTATCATACCTTTTGGAAGGAGTCATTTCTTTTATTATGTCTTAGGGGTGATTCTATGAAGGTGGGTAATATTTTTTGGCCAAATTTGGTGATGAAGACATGATTTTTTACTCATGTGCTAGATAGAATCTCTCCAAAGGCATATATGCCATGTAAATTTCGACTTGCAGTTAAAAAACAAATTGTAGAATATTATGTTGCCTTCCCAACGATATTCTAAAAAAATACTTCGATGTCATTTAATGTGTGAAATTTTGCATTTAATGAAGTGTGTGACCTTAAAAATTGGAAGAAGTTAATAAGTGGATCGTGCCCAACCCCAATAATTCAATCTTACATTAATAATTTTAAAAAAAAGGAGCATGATCTACAAAAAAATGCACTATGGTCTGCATATATTTTTGTTAATTTATTTCGCAATATATAATTATTTATTATTTTTCAAAAGTGACCACATCTGATTTCAGCATCATTTTATACACATGTGTGTCCATCCCAGCTTGTTTTTCATTGTTTTCAAAAATTGAAAAACAAAGATACCCTTTTGAATAGGACACGTCGATGTGTGGGTTGTGCATTTTTAAGAAATTTTTGGATGTGTATATTTTAGGACATCAGAGAGAAGGTGATAGAGTATTGGGACAACCATTCTCGTGCTATACCAGATCGAAAACATGTCTTGCGACAACGTTCTAGCAGAGGCATTTATAAGGAGCATTGCAAGCATGTTATGGAGATGACAAGAGTTGCTTTGTTCGAGGAATTCAAAGAATAAAATCCTAGTGTTCAGATCTCATTTACCACGTTCAGTAAGTTGAAACCGTGGTATATTAGGCCGAATACAATTCGGGACAGTTGTTGTTGTCGATACCATGTTGAATTCTAGTTATACTATGACACATTTGTGGATTTTTGTAAAAAACATTGGGATGATGAACCAGCTCCTCACACAGCGCGGGATTTTATTTCTATGATACTATGCAATAGGAATCCTAAAAATGTATTTTTCATTAATAGGTGTGTAGGTGGGAGAAGATGCCATGAATGTGGTGATTTGGCATTGTTCCACAGGAAGTTTCCTATTGATCCAACACACCTTGGATTGTCAGATATCACAGTTAAGTGGAAGAGATATGAGTTTGTCTCCATGAATCCATCATCTTTTTCACATGCTCCATCTAAGAGGATCGACTTGCTCAAGGATGATATTCCTATTTCAGACTTCATGGACAAGTTTCAAAGTCAGATTTACAAATACATTAAACACTCCCACAGGTTTAGGTGGCAAGCTTTATAATTTAAGAATTATTGTGAGGTTTTTGAGCCAAGCACAATCCTATCGGTGGTAGACTTTGTTGAAAATTACACATTTGCTCCTCAAAGAGAGATACGAAGTGAGTATTATCACTCCGACTAGCTGTCCATCTTCGTGCATGTATTGCATAGACATGCTTAGGCGAGCATTGATGGTAGGGATAGCACTCCTTAGTCATGCGATGTGATCAAGGAATACCATTTTTATGTTAGTGATGATCGTGAGCATGAAACGTTGTTTGTTCAACACTGCTTTGGGTTGATTTATGATTCACTCAAAAAGAATGGGATGTTATTTACAGAACACTGGATTTGGTCATATGGGTGTGCATGGCAATTCAAATTGACATGCTCCTTTTATTGATTGAGTCGTCTTCACAAAGAGATAGGGCACGAAAAGGGTGAACATGATGGTGCACGTGCATGCATGAAATGAGAACTTCGGAGGTACCAAATGAGTCATAATGCATCTCAACTCAAGTGCTCAGCAGAAGTAGTTGATTGGTGCACACAAAAGTTGGGTCACCAAGGTCATGAACAAGCAAGTCCAGTGCACAGGTAGGAATAACAACTTAATTGGAATTTAATAAATGTGTTTGTATATATGTGTGTGTGTGTGTGATGTTTTTCATTCGATGCAGGTTTTTTTGGGATGTTTCCCTTGGCGATATGAATAGATCCATGCCATGGTATTGTGAGACCAAACCTGGTACGAGAGAACTACTTTTAGTTCGTAGTAAAGACATGGGCGACATATTTTCG
The DNA here is from genome assembly GCA_001517045.1 of Pseudotsuga menziesii. Lineage (NCBI taxonomy): Eukaryota > Viridiplantae > Streptophyta > Pinopsida > Pinales > Pinaceae > Pseudotsuga > Pseudotsuga menziesii. Next base: position 16,521 of record LPNX010556147.1, on the reverse strand, counting down.
TTTGAAACAAGGAAGTATGTATGTTTCTATGAGTTCTATATTGACGCCAATGGACTGGGGGTTGATCATTACGTGAACGATGCATATGTCAAACAATGGAAATATGTCCCTCTTAATCCAAAGAGGCCACATTCAATTCCGACGTGGCAAGAGATGCACACTGACGAGGCAATGGTTTCACTAGATCATGATCGAGTTTCTGATTTAGTTAAGCAAGGTACATTATAGTTGATTGAATGTTTAAACCTTTAGTCTTGTACACATGCATATATATAAGATTTGTTTAATATTTGAAAATCTTGATACAGGTGATGTATTTGTTGTAATTGCACCTGCGGGAAATGACGAGCATGTGGCATACTTTTTGATGCTATGTACACAAATCAAAGCAGGTTGGTGCAGCCCTATGTCGATGGAGAGTCCACGTACCAAGTTGGTGACCTAGATGTGATGGGCCACTTTTTTTTAAAAGTGAGAAGACAAGGTGACTATATTATTTATAGATATTTCATGCCTAAATATATATCTTGTCAGTACAATCATTTGGTGGTGGCAGCTTAGATACATCTCATTGAAATCAAGGTGAAGAGGGGTGAACCAAAGAGATGGAAGATGTCAGTATTTGACCATGATCGTGTTATGGAGACGTGCATTCCTATAACCAATTGGTTGAATGAATGAAAGCTATACATGCCACTTTTGATACATTGACATAGTTGACATGTTTTTGAAATGTAGCATTCTTCTAAAATATGAAATCAATTTTTACATTGCAGTTGTNATTGTAAAGTTGTAAATTTTGTAACATTATAATTGTAAGTTATGTTAAAAATTGTAAGTTGCGTTCGATTGACAATTTTGCAAACATGTAAACTTGTAAATTTTGTAAACTTGTAATTTATTAAATCAAAAAATTGTACAATTTCATAAGATTGTAAAACATTAATGATTATTAAATAACATTAAGATTGTAAAACATAAATAACTTTAAACTATAACTGCAAATAATTAAAACATTTAACAGAATATCATGTTCAAAAAAAAGTCCATATATATATATATAATCATAAAGTACAAAATAATAAAGTCCAAATAATAACATCCACAAATAACAGTCTACAAATCACTCCCATGCCATTGATCGAGAGATCGACCATCATGGATACTACCGCCAGCTGCACTATGCCCCTGGCCTTGCTCATGCACATCACAAAGAAAATTTCCCAGGTATGAGAACTGGAGAAGTTAAAACCGTGAACTCTGCAAGTCAGTTACATACCACATATTTAAATTAAATGTAGAATGTGACAAAAAATTAAATATATATATGAAACACAGATCTATGAACTCACCTCGCTCGATCAAAAACCTTCCATGCTCTATTGCTTCTCCAATTAGAGATGGATGGTTTGTCCAACTAAAGGTTCAAGGTCAACCCAATCTAAGCCCTTTCCACTAACTAGGATCTTTCTCTAGGTAAAGATCCAAAGTCAGAAGAACTATGAAAGATACAGGTCCAGTTCACTGAGATGATGAACAACCATGACCCATTTAAGATGCTTGAATTGTCATTTAATACTTTAACTAATCTCTAACTTCTTCAACTTCCACATGAAGAAGTTAGGAGACACAGGTGCTTTTATCCTTTCATCTGGAGCTTCAAAAACCTACCTCTCTCTATATATAATTACCAACATGGATATGTACCCCAATCAACAATGAATACGATGAAATTTGAGGCCTAGAACATAACATGGGTCTCAATCAATGGAGTTCTCTAGTACAGTACAGGGATCATGTGATCATTCCCCTGTACAATACAGGGCACGTTAACAATTATCAATCAACCGCTCTGGTTCTCTGGAATGGCATGGAATCCACAAAGTAGGCATTGTTATGTTCTTTATCGAGTTGAATGGTGAGATATGCATCCACACATCACATAAATTTTTGAAAGAAATCCAAGGCATGACTGATAGTGATAGTTTCTTTTTCAACGGAGGAATACCAAATGATACTCAAGAGAATCAAGGTATGGTTGGAAATACATAATCTAGTTAAGTAGTTAGTACTACAATATATAGTCAAATTCTAAATTTGAACCTAGATGAAGAAGATAATGACATTCCTCCCAACCACCCAAACCACTTGATCTATGGCTCAATTGACAACTTACCATGATAGTTATGACGACCTGTAGCTTTATCGAATTTTCGGATTGATTATTATTTTCAGATCTTTTGAATTGTTCTCGGGATGGCGCCATACAAACAGATTGAGACTTTTGATGGGTAGGATTTAAATGAAAAAGAGTGTATTGGACATCCATGATTTTCAATGGAACAGAAAATCAATTGTTTTATATGTGTGTTCTGCAAACGACACCATGAATACAACATGCCTTCGACTATGCTTAGGTTGGTTATGTTTTAGATGCTTAACCTGCTAAGCCCCCAAATGATGATTTCTGGTCACATTGACGTTGAAAGCCCTACATCTTGGCCAACTACAAACCAATAAGCTCTATAAGTCATGAAACTGAAATCATTGACTAGGTTTTGCTACTACATTAATACAAGAGTGAGGATGGATGAAATAAGGATAAACTTTCATTACGAATGTAACCTCCAAAAATGCTTAGTAAAATGAAGTCTTTGTTTTATAGCAAAGTAAGATATTGGTTTCACTTAAAATGTCTACTAAATTTGATAAAAGTAAGTGTGCTTTGTAAACATCCTTGTGGTTTAAGATCTATTTCCAAAAGATAAAGTTCAATAGTTTGTTCTCACAAAAAAATGTTAAAAATGTTATGTGTAACGATAGCCAACTAGTTAGGATTGGACATGGAGAGGTGTTGCTTATAAGTTCTTATTTTATTTAAATATTGATCAATTTAATATAGAAAATGAGTTAATGGTAAATTATTGGTTCAATAAAAGCAAGCCATAGTTATGTTATTATTAGGATTCAAGTCTCACTAAGCCGATTGTGCGCTGCATCGCCTTGCATTCCAATTAGCGCCCCGACATGGGCCACGGAGTAAATATGTTCTCCCCTCTCTCAAGAGTTGAATGTCGATGATAAATCACCAACAACAAGCTAAATGTCAATGATAAATCACCAATAGAGAATGCATAAAAAAATTTACATAATAATAATTTGGAACAAGGAAAATAGCTGCAAAACAACTAATCTTTACTTTAAATTTAAAAAGATTATAATTGACATGTAATATATGTTTACTGAAAACAAATATTAAAATATTTTTATTTATTATTGAAAATATTTGTAAGAAAAATTAATAAAAATTAGTTATACTTTTAGTTTTAATAGAATTAGTCACTTAGGCTTCACAATATAGTTTGTATTTATTTTCATATCAAAATAATATTTATATCTAATATATATAGAATTCAATTATATTTTATATGTTAATTAAAAAAAATAATTATTACTTTTTGGATTTTTACTTGCTTAATAATGTCTTATAAAAAAATATTGTTTTAAAAACCATCATAATAATAAGTGATATAATGTAATTTTGTTAAGAGTTAAATATTTAAAACCCCATGAGAATGAGCAATATAACACTTTTTTTTTTTTAAGGTTTGACTTTGGTGTTCCAAGAAGAGAAAGCTTGAAGCTCTCGGCCTTCTTGGATATTGCAAGTTTTTTGCTTTGGTTTGCAGGTTTGATTCGGATTGTTGGTGAAAGAGCCCTTCTGGATCATGGATCGCATGCTGTGTTCTTCCTTTTTGTGGAGTCTGTTGGTAGCTAAATTGCCCCTAGCTCGGTTTGCTGGTTGAGTGCCTGGGGTTTGTATCTCTTTGATTTTTTTATTCTTCCCTGGATTTGCTACCACTTTGTGAGAGTTCCTCTCTAATCCCATGGCCTTTGGAGGCCACCCCCCCTCCTTGTCCTCCAAAGATTAAAACTTTTAAACGACTCATTGCTTCTTCTAGGAAGAGAAAGGGAAGTCCATTGGTTCAGACTTTTGTGAAGAAAACATAAATCCCCCATGTTGATCTTCTGACAGAACGTCCTTGTCAGATAGCCTTGAATCTAGTTGAGATGGGGCTCATTGGTCAATTCACTGGTTTATGGCCATCCCCGAAGGCAATTGATAACTGGGTTTTGCAAAACTGGAGGCCCCTGATTTCTGAAGGTATTTGTAGCCATCTCGTTGGCAGAGGCTATTACGTCTTTTGTTTTTTATTCTGCAGGAAATAGAGACCTTATTTTTCGGAATGGTCCATATTTTATGGGTCCTTAGAGGCTCTATCTGAATAAATGGACCCTTGACTTCGACCCTACCCAAGATGTTCCTTCATTCGTTCCTGTGTGGGTTAGGCTCCCTCATCTTCCCCTCCACTGTTGGAACTCATAATCATTGGAAACCGATGGGAATCAACTCGGAAAATACATTGATAGGGCAGAAAGGAAAGACCAATACTCGTGTGCCTGAATTTGTGTTGAAGTGGATTTAGAGATTGGGTTGCCAGAGGCAATCAAGTTAAATGTTGCGGATTGGTCTTATATTCAGAAACTTGATTATGAACAACTTCCGTTTAAGTGTCATCACTGCCATGGTTATGGTCACTTTGCCCGCAATTGCAAGAAGAAATCAGAAGTAGAGTTGGGTAAAGAGGTCACAAACCAATGGACCCAAGTTCAGAAAGCAGGTTCAGCTAAATAGGGGAAAAGTAAAGGAGGCAACGCTGGGAATGGTTCTCTACCTATTGAGGAAAAATCTTTAAATCCTTAGCTTGAAGGAATTGTTACTTCTTCTTCTAATCCCTTTTTGGTATTAAGTCCCTCTGTGGATCGAATCTCTCCTATACTCGAAGAAGGCGAGTTGCAACAAGCTTAAGTTCACAAAGAGAATGGTAAAGTCAATAGAGGGTCTCAGGAAAATGTTCCAGTTCTCTTGGAATCTCCACAAGTTGATGTTAACATGCAGGATTTCCATAAACATCCTATAGAATCTACCTCCTCTCCCTCCTATGCAGATACTCTAAAGAAGAAAGTTGTTGAATCATCTAGTTCCTCGGATGATGATGAACAATTCACTAAAAAGGCAGGTAGAAAATCTAAAAAGGAAATCAGAGAGGAAAAAAGATGAAAGGATTAAGACGCAGGGAAGCCAGGCAACAATTGAAATGTCATATGGAAGAATCAAGTGGAATAGGCCCCAAAAGGGCGGGTCTACTCCCTTCTCCTCGAGTAAATAATGCTGATTATTTCTTGGAATTGCAGGGGGGCAGGGAATCCAGTGAGCGTTGAGGCAGTTAAAAATCTTTTAAAAATGGAACCAGCTGATATCCTCTTGCTCCAAGAAACTAAGATACAAGAGAATTCTCTTTTATATATCAGCATATCAAAATGGAATAAGAACGCAGGCGTCGCTGTTAGTGCTAGGGGCACATCAGGAGGTCTTGCAACTTTATGGTCTGATGATAAATTCTCTCTTAAATCATTGTATGCTACTCATAATTGGATCTATATTGAATTACGACATTTGTCTAGACTATGATTTCTCTCTTCAATTTATATGTCCCTGTATATTTTCTTGAGAAAAAATCTTGCTGGAAATCTTTGACATAATTCATAGATCTCCATTCTCACTTAAATATAACTGTGGCAGGGGATCTTAATCTCATTTTAGATCCTAAGGAGAAACATGGTGGAACAAGAGGTAAGGATCCATTCCAGGAAGTCATGGAATTATTGATTCATGATAGAGATCTTCTCGATTTTTCACCCAAGAAAGGTTGTTTTACCTGGACTAATAACAGAGTGGGAGAAGCTCGAATATCTGCGCGTTTGGACAAATTTATAGTTCAAAGCACGTTGATGGATGGAAACGTTCTAATTTCTTCCAAAGCTTTCGTCTGACCATCATCATATTTCTCTTTCATTGGAAGAAAAAGAGAACCTTGGGCCTATCCCATTCTAGTTTAATCCTCTTTGGATTGAGCGGGAGGGTTTTTGGAAAATAATTACCCAAGTATGGTCGCAATTCGTTGTGGGCTCTCCCATCTTTGGTTGGGAACAAAAGATCAAGCTCACTAAAATTGCCTTGAAAAATTGGATAAAAACTCCTCTCTCAAATCCATCGAGTAGAAGGGCTGAGACTATGCAGCCTTTAGGCGAGATAAAATTGCGTATGGAGAATGTAGAAGTCTCTAATTCACAGTTGGTGATTGAGAAGGCAGCCCAAGATAAGTCATCTCTTGCATTTCTCCAGGAGTAAGAACAATTGCATCTCAAATCCTGTAGCCTCTGGCTACTAGTTGGGGATAAAAACTCTTCATTTTTTCATCGACAGTGCCAAGCCAGACTGTCTCATAATTTTATCTCAGAAATTTGTAACAATGAAGGTGAAACTATTAAAGTACAAAAGCATATAAAACAGGTTGCTTATTTTCATTTCCAGGGTTTATTCCATGAGGATGGAATTTCTAATGAAAATGTGTATGCTGATTTTTTATCTAACATACCTTTCTTGGTCAATCATGAGGACAATATGGGTCTCTTGAAACCATTTTTTGAAAAAGAAGTAGTTGATGTCATGTGGGCTATGGAGCAGGACAAAGCTCTGAGTCTGGATGGATTCTCCATCCATTTTTTCATATTTTGCTGGAATCTCATAAAATTTGACCATCTCCGTATGATCTCAGCCTTCCATAAAAAACCCAAAGTGGGAGGGAGCACAAATTCTACCTTTCTAGCATTAATTTTGAAGGATGTTAACCTAGCCTCTTTTGAGAGATTTCATCCTATCTCGCTATGTAATGCCTCCTACAAAATTCTATCCAAACTCTTATCCAATAGATTGAAACCTCTGTTAGGAACTTTAATTTCCCCTCTCCAGGGGGGGTTTGTCAAAGGAAAACATTTGATAGATAACGTGATCCAAGTCCAGGAAGCTCTTCATTCCAGCTCACAATGGAAGGAGAAAGGCATGCCCATCAAACTAGACATGAAAAATGCCTTTGACTGGGTCAAGCTTCCCTTTCTTTATCGGGTTCTCAGCTCTTTTGGTTTTAGTGCAGACTTTGTTTCGCTTGCAAAGAAAGGCCTTGGATAGTGCCTCTTGTTAATGGCAGACCAACTGAATTCTTTTAAGCTACAAGAGGTCTCCGTTAAGGATGCCCCTTGTCTCCTTTTCTTTATATATTGATGGTGGAATCTTTAAGTAGGAAGTTTTCAGATAAACTGGCTATAGGTTCTCTTCCGGGCATCAAGATTGCTAGTGGAGTGAATTCTATTAATCACGCCCTTTTTGTTGATGATTCTTTATTATTGGGAGAAGCGTCCATATCCATTGCTCGGACCTTCAAGGAAAATTTTCTAAATTTTTTCTAATTTCAGAAGCTTTAATTAACAAAAATAAGAGTGCAGTCTATGGCTGGAATATGGATCAATGGTCTTTTCTTAGAATTGCTCACTCCCTGGGATTTCCTGGTTTTTCTAAGTGGGAAAAGATCACTTATTTGGGTCTTCCTTTAACCTTGGGACCAATCCATCTTTGCTATGGTTGGAAGTGATTTGTAAATTGAAAGCAAAAATTGTATCTCGGGGCGGTCAATGGTTGACAAAGGTTGGTAAAATGATTTTGATCAAGGATGTCTTATCAGCCCTTCCTATATTTCAGTTCTCTGTGCTTCTTTTCCCAAGTACATCTTGGCTCATATCTCCAAACTTCTTTGAGATTTTCTTTAGGAGGGTGGCAAAGGACATTAGAAAAAGCTGCATTTGGTAAATTGGGATATTCTCAAAAGGCCCATTGTGGAGGGTGGTTTTCAAATCAGAGATCCAATTGGAAAATTTAGCATTGGGAGGAAAGCTCATCTGGTAGTTGTACTCAAAAAAGAACCATTCGGTAAGTAAGATCTTTCGGTAAAAACATCTAAAGGGTGATATAGAAAATAGAACGAACATTGATTCGTGATATGGGAAAGGTAAAGACCATTTGAAGAAGCAATAAAAGTATCGTGAATAACAAGATTCTAATGTAACGTACGGAAGGATTAGAAAATGTCCCCTTTGGGGAGGGGAAAAAGAAGGGACAAGAACATAATTTTCAGATGTCCATCAACCCAACCCAACCCCTCCTTTTCATTTCATTCTTGATTCAAGCTTGACGAGAATAATACTCTACGACCACCAATTCATTAATCTTCAAACTGATCCATTTACTATCTATTATTTGAAGTTGTACTCAAAAAAGAACCATTAGGTAAGTAAGATCTTTCGGTAAAAACATCTAAAGGGCAGTTCTCTGACAAACTTAAATTCTTCTAATATCCCTACAGGCACTGCGATTTGAAATTCATCCAGAAGAGGAATAGACAAATTTCAAAATCAGATTTATAGAGTCCTTGGTAACGGGAAAAGGATTTTATTGTGGGATGATAAAATCTTAGGAAACTTGCCTCTGTCCTCTATTATTTCGCTGAATGAGATCAAGTCTTGGTTAATTAACAAAGGTATTCTAAAGCTAGCAGATATTTGTTCTTGGGACAGAGCTGGAAAGTGGGTAGGCTGGTCTTTTCCCAAGATTCCGGAGTATATTCTTCACCAACAGGAATTGATGATTTTTTCCTTATCAAGATGAGCACCAGTTTGCTGCTCCTCTAAAGATGAATGGGATTGGGGTCCCTCTAGAAATTATTCTCTTCTCTAGTATTGTTTTATCTCTCAATTTCATAGTAATCTCTGGGCTAAGAGACTGTTGTGGACTCTTTAGTTTTGGAGATTTGAATATGGTGCCTCCTATCGATGAAGTGTGGGGAGAATTGGGCGTAGAAAGATTGTCTTCTCTGAAAAAAATCGCCTTGGTCGTGTGGAGATTCGAACCCTATTCGATCTCATACGATGAATCAAAGCAGGGAAGGTGGATAGCCCAATCGTGGCAGCAACATGAGATGGTTCCCCTGACGTTGGCTCTGCAAATAGATTTGGACTCTTCTTCCACCGAAAATAACATGAACAAGAAGATGCTTAAGGTTTTTCGACTCCTTGATGGCGTCGTTGGGATGGAGTCCAATGCTTTGCAGAATCTGAATTCTTGTTCTTCCTGCTCACGACATCTTGATGTCGTCATGAGGTCTATGGGGGACACCACCCAGTCAATATCCCATCTCGTTGCTCGTCATGGAAGCAACAATGTTTATGGGATTGTCAACATTGGCAATCAGTAGTCTAGCAAGGCATTGCTGGCGACGGTGGGAAACAAGAGTCATCCGTTGGGTTCCATCAACGACAAGAAGGTGAGCTAGCCTATACGTTCCAAGGCATCGAGCAAGTCTTCAATAACGTTTTTGTCTGCGGATCCCGCAAACTTCAAAGCCATGGTTCAGCACGTCCCATAAATCGTCGATGTTTGTTGTAGTAGATGGAAACGTGATTGCAGGGTTACATGGTACCAATATGACACATCGTCAATGTTTTGACTATTAGTTTGTCTTCCTTTGTCATTTCAGAAGTTGGTATTGAAATTGACAAATTCACATATATAAGGGTTCGTTCTGTCTTCCTTTGTCATTTCAGAAGTTGGTATTGAAATTGACAAATTCACATATATAAGGGTTCGTTCTATATCCCTGTCTAAAAGCAACGTTCGGTTCGGGGCGCGTAGATGAAACAACTATTCTCAATCATAATACCCCGTCCTTGCTAGCGGAATAAAACGTCTCGCCGAGCGAAGAAGAAACAATGATATCTGAAATGCATCGTATCTCTCCTGGGTGGAATATAAAAGAAAGATTGGTCATGGATTCTGCATCTAGAAATTTGGGTGATTTAAAATAGTTAAATTGATGATTTTAAAGTTTCGTTAGTTTTGTAGGGCCTTTCCCTTCTGTCCTTTTCGTCATTCAGAAGTTTTGTTGTGATAATACTGGCACGAATCAGTGGGACAATTCATTTTAAGGTCTCAGAATATTCCTTCAGGTTCTGGACTATTTCTTCCTGGTCGCATCTCTTCAACCATAGACAATTCCTGTATGGTCTTGGACTATTCCTTCCAGTCCTGAATAATTTCTTCCCTCCAGGTCGCGGCTCTTTGACCCCGAGCAATTTCTTTTCATTCCCAGGCTATTTACTTCTGGTCTTGAACTTACACCTTTAAGTGCTTTCAGGCTTCCTCGTTCCCAGAATGATCCTCTTGCAACATATGGCCTTCTGTGTAATTAAAACTACATTTACATTATATTTATTGCCAGTATAGTGAACCGTTTTTTCAAAACATTCTACTCCTATTTTTTTACTAGACGTGGTCTTTATGAGTGGCCCAAAGGATACAGATGTTTCCATACTTGCAGTTTGGTGGATGTATTGTTGGCCAAGCCAAAGAGAAGCTCACTTGATCAAAGTAGTAATAACAGAGACAAACTCTGTATTTCCTTCTTCCTTAACAATTTTTGGCCTAGAGTTTCATTGCAGTGTTGTATTCCCCCAATGGGCAGCATTGATTTTTCCTTCTTAGTTTGCAGAGTGTTTATTAATTTTTAACAATGCTCTATCCAACCACTCTTCATACCTGTCTATGCGTGAGTTTTCTAGGTGTAATGTATTCAAGGAGTAATGTATTAATATATTTATAAATTGATATGATGTTGTTTTGTACACAAGGACGTTTGTTATAAAATTTTCGCGAGGACTTCTTTTTCTTTTTACTTGTTGAGACAAGTCTATCAATCTGATCATACTTCTCGACCTGACTCTTTTACCTTGACAAGTTCTTACTTGTCAGTTTTACCGACAGGTTTTACTTCGAAAACTTTTTACAACTTCTACAAGTTTACTTTGACAACTTGTCAGTCATTTTTACTTCCACTCATTTGATTGACTGGTTTGTTTTTAGTCGAAAAATACAAAGGATATTTCTTAGTCTAAAAGACCTAAGAAATTACAAATGTATTTCACCCACCAATAATATAAGTAAAAACAGACACAATCAACAATTTAACAGAATTATAAAACATATAACCAAACATACTCTGTTGTAAAACCATGAACTTTTGCTGGGTGAAATGTTTATGGATTCCTTGATCTTTCACTCAAACCGTAAATGTTAACAACATTTACTCAATTAATTCTGGAGAGAAACTGTAGCTAAATAAACATGCATTCAACCATAAACTATTTGATTTATATAACTTGTCGGAACAAAAAAAAAAGAACTATATTGCCGTAAATTTACAGAGAGCTTATGCTCTTAACATCTTCAAACACACAAAAGCTTGAGCTTCAACACAATTCTTTCTTCACTCTCTGCTATCCTTTAAGTTCTCTCTCGCTCTCTTTGCTTGTCAATTGTGTCTTTTTTAATTTACAATCTTCTTCTTCTATTTATAGGCAAACTAGAATTTTCTTCTCCTTGAATCTACTGACTTACCATTAAAGAAGTCTGTAATAACTATCTACCTAACAACTTAGCTCCAGAAATTTAATTCGGCTGGTTTACATTGCCGAATCATGAACACTTCATTCTTGTCAAACTGTCCAACAAGATTTGAACTGATACAGACTCTCGCAGAGTCGATTGAGATCCGGTATGGATTCTACAAGTAATTAATATTTCCAACACTCCCCCTTAATTATGAGCAGATAGAGATTTTGTTTTTTTTTAAACAAAATTTAACAAAATGTTTCAGAGCTTAGACTTGCTCTGTGCATGACAGAGTTCACTGTGTAGAACTTGTCATTCCAAGATAACTACGCAGATATTGGAATGTATCCTTTGCCAAAGGTTTTGTAAAGATGTCTGCAAGTTGATCTTCAGACCTACAAAATTCTAAACAGATTTCTTTGTTGTTCACCAACTCTCTTATGAAATGAAACATTTTTTCGATGTGCTTGGTTCTCTTGTGGAACACATTATTTTTTGATAATGAAATGGTTCAATTGTTGTCACAGAAGACGATTGTTGGTTCTTGATGGTTCTGTGACAGATCTTTTAACACTCTTCGCATCCAAAGAGCTTGACATGCAGCGCTTGTAGTTGCAACATACTCGGATTCTGTTGAAGACAGAGTTACGATGGGGTGTTTCTTTGAAGCCCATGAAACAACACCTGTGCCAAAATGAATTGTGTACCCAGATGTGCTCTTCTTGTCATCTATGCTGCCTCCATTTTCATTGTCAGTGTATTCAATAAGTTTAAAATTTTATGAGGTTGAATACATAATGCCAAGGTCGTTTGTGTCACTTACATACCTCATAATGTTTTTACCTACTTTCCAATGTGAGTGTTTTGGTGACTCCATGAATATTGAGAGCATACTTACTCCATACATGATGTCTTGTCTTGTCGTTGTTAAATACATAAGGCTGCCAACCAGCCTTTTAAACAGCGTAGGATCTTCAGTTGATCCATCATCATCCTTGCTCAATTTTAAACCTGTTATTATTGGTGTTGGGGCTGTCCTGCAATTAGACATGTTAAATATTTTCAAAACTTCACTTGCATATTTAGACTGTGATATAAATATACCACTTTCATACTGCTGGACTTCAATTCCCAGAAGAAGAAAAAATTCATAAGCCCCAGATCAGTCATTTCAAATTCACTTTCCATGACTACTTTAAATTCTCCTATGCCAAAGTCACCAGTAACTATTAAATCATCTACATACAGGTAGACAATTAACATCTTACCTTGCTCATCAACTTTGGTGTACAAAATCGGTTCACTTTCACTTCTATGAAATCCATTTTTAGTGAGATAGGAATTAATCCAACTGTACCAAACTCTAGGAGCTTGCTTCAAACCATAGAGTGTTGTTTTCAGTCTGTACACTTTATGCTCTTGACCTGGAACTTCATAGCCTTGTGGTTGTTCCACATATACTTCCTCTTCTAGATAGCCATTCAAGAATGCTAACTTAACATCCATTTGATAAACATGTCATTTGTTTTGTGCAGCAATGACCAATACTGTTTTGATTGTATCCATGCATGCAACAGGTACAAACGTTTCATTGAAGTCTATGCCAGGCTGCTGTGTGAACCCTCTTGAAAACCATTCTTTCTTTGTGCTTCTGCAAATTCCCATCAACATCTTGCTTGGTCTTGTAAATCCATTTGATGTTGATTACATCTTTGTCTTTTGGTACATCTACCAGCTCCCATGTTTGATTCTTCTCAATGCATTCTATTTCTCCATCCATGGCTTATACCCATACTTCTTCTTCGACAACTTCTTCAAATGTTAGCGGATCATATATAGGAGAAAATAATGCAAAGAGAGAGAATGAATTTGGTGTACCATATTCATATATTTCATGCAAACTTCTTGTCTTCACTAGTTCTGTCGATGTCAACCTCGATGAAATACTTGATGGAGTATGTTGTCCTCTTGGTGTACTTGTCGGTGTAGCTTGAGTTGCAACTTGTGTCGATGGTCCTTGTGCTTAAACATGTCGGGGTGTCATGGGTGAATCCACGGACCTGGGTAACACTTTTTGGCAAGCGCATCTTGCCAAAAACAAAAAAACGTACCTCGGTCGAGGGCTTGTTAAACCCTCGACCAAGGTTTTATAAAGCCCTCGACCGAGGTTTTGTTCAGCCCTCGGTCGAGGGCTTTATAATAAATGGGCGGATCCTTTAGTCTAACAAGACAAAACACTATGATGGACACAAATGCTAGGGAAAGCAAAGAAACATTAAGAAATACGGATTTACAATTTAACCATGAATGTATGTACATAGGAATTACCAGAATTGAACTTTGAACTTGGCGTTGGCACAGCTACCGAAATATATGAGCAATTTAAGCTCGATTGCTGAGGAGATTTAACAGAAAATATAAAATATCATTCTCCATACAGGAAATGTTGATATTAACATTAGAGTGAAAAGAAAACACAAAAATACAACAGTAAAGTGGAAAGAAAACACAAATAAAATGAGAATTTAAAATTTGAATGGTCTACATCTTCCAAAATCAAATTAATATGAAGTGCGGAATACCAAAGCAAAACCGAGAAAGAAACATACATCCTGGAGTATTGTGTAAAGAAAACACCCAAAAAAATGAGAATTAGAATGGTCTATATCTACCATGATTGAATAAGTATAAAATGCGGAATACCAAAGCCAAAATAAGAAAGAAACGTACACCCCTGGACTCTTCATTAAATAAACAGATCAGTTGCAGAAATTCTATTGTGTTTAAGCCAAAAAAAACAATCAGTCATAAATACCCGTAAACAAAGGGCGATGAGCGAAGCCATGGGCTGTGCATCCAAGAAAACATCAATTCCTCCCGTCCTTCCATCGATTCAGCTTCAAGGGCAAATTTGCAACATTCAGAGATTGAGGATTGATTTATGTCTGCGCTCAGTAAGACAAAGGACGTCATAAAGCCAGAACGACTCGGAGTTCCGAACGAGTACCGAGAGTACTACCGATGGATCAACGTACGCCGACGATGATAGGTGACTTTAATCAACATTGTCATCGTGTTCTTTTAATCTTTGATTAAAGATGATCAAGTGATTCATGATTTTAATCAACATTGGCATTGCGCTGTTGCCTTCTGTTAATCCTTGATTAAGGATGGATGGTCAAAACCCAATCAAAGAGCATATACCTTAACAAAATTAGTCATCCATACCGCCATATATAGAGCTAAAGTTTCAAGAAATTCATCTTGCCAAGAAGCATATCAAACCATCAAATTCCACAATACTATGACAGCTTAACACGTGATACCTATCATTATCAACATTATTCATCCACAAGAAAAACAGTTCAAACGATCAAATTCCACAAGAGTATGACGGATGAACATGTGATTCCTGTCGGCGTTGTTCATCCGCCAAAGTGTTGCGGATGTGCGACGCATGTCCCTCAGAGATTTCATGTCAGAAAATATTCCGCTAACTTGTGTGAAACGATCCTATACGGTGGAAATCCCTAGATGGTGATTTTTTCTGCATTATCTGATTTTTACGTACGTACCACGTCATCGAAGCAAAATTAGGGTTCAAAGCATAAGTTAAAAAGCCTTTTCCCCAAATTGCCAATTATAATTTTGTTGCTGCTGCATCTTTTGGAAATAGTATAAATTCTATTTCTATGCCTTTGCTGGAACATATTCAAGCTTAATTTTTATCATGTCAAATTCTTTTAGAATTTCATTTTTATATTATTTATTTTTATTTTTATTTATCATTTCTTAAAACTTTAAATGTCATCAAATATGTTTTATGTTTAATTATTATTTTAATGAGATTATTTTATCTGAAGTATTTAAAAAATTTAAAATAGAAAATTAATATTTTGTTTAATTATTAATATATTCAATTTTAATTGAGATCAATAAGCTTTTAATCTTTGAAATGAAACCCTACAAGTTTACTCTGAGAGTCCTAGCTATGTAATATGTCAACAAAAGACTTGTATTTGATGAATTACCTTTCAAGAGTTTTATACAACATAGAACATTTTATATCCCTAAATTTGTTGTCCCTTCTTAGGTGAAATACTTAATTTCTCTAAACTATATCGAATAGTTTCTAGAGAAACTAAATTTGGGAAAAGCAGAAGTTGCATCTTATGACCCACACAAGGTCATCTCAAAGCAGAGGCTAGAAAACAAGAATGTTGTGTATGATTTCCAACCCATACAAGAATGGGAGAAAGTGGCCAATAAGGAGAGTTGGAATGAAATTGAATAAGTTCAAAAGATATCAGTAGAGTGGAGTAAGTAAGAGCACTTATCAGACCAAAAGAGAGGGGATAAGGAGTTAACTGCATAAATAGAGATTGATCAAGATGAGTAGGCTCCTTAGCCAAAGAAAGATAGGATACAACCATAGGAAACATATCAAGCACTAGTGGAGAACTACATAGGGGTATAATTTCCCAAATATATTGTTGAATTTTGAAAATAGTCAACAACATGAGGAAATACACCAACTAGATTCATTCATTATCCTTTGTTGGTGTTCACAATGCCCCAAAAGGAAAACGATCTTACTTAAACAAGTCTTATCCTAGTTCAAACATATTTCCAATCAATATATAAGGATATTAAAAAAGAAAGTGTTAAATATATAAATGATGATAGATATCATATCATCCCTCCTCAGAAAATAATCCTATCAGTAGCGGACCACATAAATAAAAACCTTAATATATGAAATCGTTGAACCCAAGGTACATGTCCCTACCAGAATGAGTGACTATAGAGAAAAAGAACATATCATAGATTGTATCTAATTTGGTATCTCATATAAATTTGATTTCTTCAATAAGGTGAGTTTCATGATATGTGTATAGGTAGTTACATTTAAAAAGATTGAAATAAGTCCTTAATAAGGTTGGAGACACATTAAAAGTAGAAACATGGACAACCATAGCAAATAAAGAAAAAGTACAAAGGACCTGGAAGAAAAGAAAGTTTCCTTGAGTTCTAATCCTTATGATGGATCTCAAATCAAGTCTCCAATAGGAACTAAAGTCAATGATATTTCCAAACTCAAGAAAGAGCTAAATTTTCAAATG